>OX451220.1:10739363-11106995 GCA_949628195.1 Phasia obesa
CATTTGGTTTGATTTATTTCAAAAAAACTTTGTCAGATATTTTTTGTATTTATTTTTTAACGTAAAAAGGTGAAAAAATTATTTGCATGTACCAACAAAGGCATTCCAAATTTTCTTAGTATGTATGCATATGTGTATGAATGTACTTGTGTATGTGTAATTTTTTTTATGAGGTAAAATTTTTCAGACTCTGGCTCTCAAGACGCTAGAAGTGCGAGACTTCAACAATCTAAACAACCTCAATAGACTATTCCACAATCCCTACGGAACCATTGTAAAAGTATTTCCTTCTAGGGTGGGAAGAGGTATAAACTACTAAGACTCTTCTTCTAATCTCCTCAAGGCTACGAAGTTCTAATAGAACCAATTTGTATGTATGCAAGTACGTATGTTTCTATGTATGTATGTATGTATGTATGTATGTATGTATGTATGTATGTATGTATGTATGTATGTATGTATGTATGTATGTATGTATGTATGTATGTATGTATGTATGTATGTATGTATGTATGTATGTATGTATGTATGTATATATGTATGTATGTATGTATGTATGTATGTATGTATGTATGTATGTATGTATGTATGTATGTATGTATGTATGTATGAATTAATGTATGTAGGTCTGTATGTATGTATGTGTATGTATGTATGTATGTATGTATGTATGTATGTATGTATGTATGTATGTATGTATGTATGTATGTATGTATGTATGTATGTGTATGCATGTATGTATGTATGTATGTATGTATGTATGTATGTATGTATGTATGTATGTATGTATGTATGTATGTATGTATGTATGTATGTATGTATGTATGTATGTACGTATGTACGCATGTATGTATATATGTATGTACACATATACCTACTTACATATGATGATTTTAGAGTGATCTGGTATACTCTTTTGGGTGTTACATTAATATGACTAAAACTTCTCGGTAGTACATGGCATCGACCTGAGTCACACAACTTTGCTAAGAAATTCTGTAACGGCAAAGTTCAAGTCACCATTTAGGTTAACAAACGCCGTTTATTTTAAACAGTAGGCAAAGCGCTTCTGGAATTATATACAGCCAATGGACCTGAAATGAGTGGCAAGTGTCAGGTATCACACCAAGATCCTTAAGATACGGCTTGGGCCGTACCGATTTTTGAATTGTTTTATGTATTGGCGTCCTAAAACAAACACAAGATGTTGGCAACCATAAAAAAGCAATTTCACAGTTGAGGATAAATTAGGCTGATTCTGCAACTGGAAACTGATACTGGAGTGCGATATATCACCATGATAAAAAAAACATAAAAACATTTTAAAATCGTCAATAGTTCATCGGGGTTAAATTTGTTTTATTAAATTAAATGTTGTACGGTGGTACTCGAGTCGTACTTAGCCGTTCCATTCGTACACATGGATTTCTCCAAATGTTTTAAGGCGAGGTAAAGTAAGAATTCGGAAGCCCCTAATATATTCTTCTATTGCAGAGAAAATCTCCTCATTCAACACGAATCTATTTCAGTTGAGCAATTTCTTTAAATGTTGAGTTAGAAATAAATTAGTCAAGTGCGAGTTAGACACACACACGTAGGGTTCCGTACTATGTTCAGTATAATTTAAAAATTCCAGTTTTTTATTTCTTTATGTCTTATGGGACACCCTTAAATTTTAAAATTAAACTAATATTCGCGAAAATTGCATCATAATTAGAACACCCTTTAAATTTTAATATGTAAATCATTTTATAGCGGCCATGGTAATACACTTTCTATTAAAATATCAGAAGCCTACCTATTGCGGTTAAAAAAATAAGGTAATATTCGAAAAACACGTTACTAATGGACACACTTCAATTTTAAGTATTTGTTATAGCGGCCGAAGTAACACATCTACTGTAAACATTTCAAGAGGGTATCTATAACGGTTTATAAAATCATGTCACTGTCGGAACACCCTTTAATTTTATTATTCATTATAGTGGCCATGGCAACTTCCTTTCTATAAATATATTAAGAGTCTACTTATTGCGATTAAAAAATAAGTCACTATAAGTGAAAAACATGTCACTGTCGGAACACCCTTTAATTTTTAGTAATTGTCATATCGGCCGTGGCAACACATCTTCTGTACAAAATTTCAAGAGTCTACCTGTCACGGTTCAAGAAATAAGGCTTTATACATGCAAATCATGTCACTGGCGGAAAACCCTTTAGTTTTTATTATTTGTTATAATTTTTATTATTTGACATAGTTATACACCTCCTGTAAAAATTTCAAGAGTCCACCTATTCATTCAAAACTTAGGATATACATGCAAATCACGTCACTATTGGAACACCCTTTAATAATTAAGTTAAATTTTGTATAATTGTTTATAAAACAAACATATTTTTAATTACAGTCTGCAAATTGTAAGTGGTTTCCTCTTACAGCTAAAAAAAGACATAAACGTAAATAACACGTCACTTTTGGAACACCCTACGTTTTAGTATTTTTTGCTATTGTGGCTGTAGTTATACACTTTTGGTAAAATTTTCAAGAGTCTACCTATTATGGTTCAAAACTTAGGCCTTACACATACAAAGCACACCACTATCGGAACACCCTTTAATTTTTAGGTTTATTTTTTTAGACTTGTTTATAAAGCGAACTAAGTTTTAATTACTGTTTTTAAGAAATAAACACATATTCGTAACACCTCTCTATTGGAACACCCTATAAGTTTTAGTATTTTTTGCTATAGCGGCCATAGTTATACACCCTGGGTAAAATTTGCATATTTTTAGTGAATTCCTCCTACAGTTCAAGAAATAAGCACATATTTGTGAATAACACCTCTTTATCGGAACACCCTATAAGTTTTAGTATTTGCTAGTATAGCGGCCACAGTTATATACTTTCTGTGAAAATTTCAAGCGCCTACCTATTACGGTTCAAAGCTTAGGCCTTATACATGCAAATCACACTACAATCGGAACACCCTTTAATTTTTAGCTTTATTTTTTTATACTTGTTGATATAGCGAACTAAGTTTTAATTACTGCTTACATATTTTTAGTGTATGCCTCCTACAGCCCAAGAAATAAACAAATATTTGTGAATAACACCTCTCTATCGGAACACCCTATAAATTTTAATATTTGTTGCTATAGCGGCCAAAATTATACACCTTCTGTAAAAATTTCAAGATTCTACCTATTATAATTCAAAACTTAGGCCTTATAAATCAAAATAACACCACTATCGGAACACCCTTTAATTTTTAGGTTTACTTTTTAGACTTGTATATAAGGCGAACTACGTTTTTATTACAGTTTGTAAATTTTTAGTGTATGCCTCCTACAGTTCAAGAAATAAACACATATTCGTGAATAACACCTCTCTATCGGAACACCCTATAAGTTTTAATTTTTGTTGTTATAGCGGCCATCGCTATACACCTTCTGTGAAAGTTTCAAGAGTCTACCTATTATGGTTCAAAACTTATGCCTTATACATGCATTCCACACCACTATCGGAACACCCTTTAATTTTTATTTTTATTTTTTTATACTTGTTTATATAGTGGACTAAGTTTTAATAACTGTTTGTAAATTTCAAGTGGATCCCTCCTACAGTTCAAGAAATAAACACATTTTCGTAAATAACACCTCTCTATTGGAACACCCTATAAGTTTTAGTATTTGTTGCTATAGCGGCAACAGCTATACATCATCTGTGAAAATTTCAAGAGTCTACCTATTACGGTTCCAGAGATAAAAGGCGCTGACAGACGGACAGACGGACAGACATTGTACCGAAAACAATAGGGTTTCGTTTTTACACTTTGTGTACGGAACCCTAAAAAGCGTTGCCGTTATTATCCATTAAAACTGTTAGTTGATGTGCCCTCAACTTTTTTTCCGTCTAACTTACCTCGGCGGATTTCTTTAGATATTGCCGGGGATTTTACTAAAAAATTTTTAATATTCTTTCAAAACTTGAAATTTTCTAGAAACCAACTTTTCTTTCTGCCTTAGTTTTGTTCATGTAATTTTGAAAAGACTCAATGACTTCCTATGTACACATAAATCAGTTTTTCTTTTTAAGTATTTAAAGGATTTTCAACACTTCCTGCTTGTATTCCGCAGTACACAGCAGAAGCGATTACAAAAGAAATACTGACAAAAATATATGGTACAATCACGTTGGATCTTTTATTGGGTGGCACATTATTAGCGCAGTTCAAAGTTTGAAAATTATTATTTCCTTATTCAAGTGTTGGTACTCAAAATAACATTACCCTGTAATTCTGATGGTGACAATAATCGTGTTTGTGAGTATGCTCCACACCAAATAGTTAGACAACTAAAGCATTTTTGTATCCAGTTGCAATCAAGAAGACATATGATGTTGTAGAATAAAGTTATTGGGCACTGCCTTAGCTTCAAACATAAAATTCAAAGGCACTACAACTAGATTTACGAACGAAAAATTCGAACATTCAAAATAAGTGAGGCATGGGACAAGGCTTTTCAAAATGTTTGAAATGCAACCCACTGGCCTATAATATCCTAAATAATGATAGTTATATTCGAATAAGAATAAGGTATTGCCTTTCTTTGGCGACCACCTGGGAGAACCCCAAATAAAATCACTTAATTTAGTATAATTTTAAGAATTCAGATATGAATAATAATTGTTCGGGACTAGCGCCTTAAAAACCCGTCCGTCGTTAATACTTTTATAATGAATTCTTAATTGAGTGTCTTTCTAAGGGTGACCTTCACGGTTTTTCTGGCAGCTATGAACTCTCATTTGTCGAAATTTTCCATCGCTTTTCTGCATAAACGTGTGTAAAATTCCTGCTTTAATGCACGGGGGAATGTATGCTTGATGGCATTAAGATTTTTCACATGAATTTTGTTATTATGTCACGATATCATAGAAGTTAAATATTTTTAATCTTTCAATAATCGAATAATTTTTATTTTATTGAATACTCCATATTCGCGTATTGTAATGTATATGATCCAAAAACAACGTTAACTATTTTTTTGTAAGATTTTTTTTTTTATATTTTCCACCAAATTGAGTATAAAAATGTGTCCAAATATTCAGATAATCGACTATTATAGATCCAAAATTTTTTGATTTTTTTCCTCATATTATTTATTGTATCTTCAAAATATATGATTTAACAATAAGTGCTCAACTCGTAGGACTAAAAGTAAAAAAAAATTTATTCTCATTATCTAAAATTATACATGGTCTAAGAGGTCTTATCAATACCTACAAAATATCTAAATTTGCACATAATATATAAAAATGACTGAGTTATAAGCATTTTAAAAAATAACATTTTTGATCTTTCGCTACTCTGATCCAGTTTTTTCAAAATATTGGGTACAATTTTTATCAAATTTTTTATCGTAGTTAGCGAGCCAAATTCAAAATATTTTCGATAAATTTGAAGATTCTATCTTTAGTGAGTTAAAAACTAGACGATTTTCAATTTAAAAAATCCAAAATCATTGCATTTTTGTGTACTTTAACCCAAAAAAGGCCATTAACGCTTTTTTTTTATAAAAAAAATTAAGGAATATATAAAAATATTATATTTTTGTATAAGAAAACTATATGTGTATACGTTTAAAATTCGTATAAAATTGATTATTCTTGCAGAAGATGGAGGTCCCACAACATGTCCTATTTTACATCGAAATTTTGACTTAAGCCTATATATACTATATATACTATATGGGCAAAAGAGTAAAAATCCCAATTTTGGGATTTTTGGTATTTATTTTAGGAATTGTGGAATTTCCTTTTTCTTAATATTGCAGATTTTTTGCCATTGCTTTGCTTAATTTATAAATTTTTTTTGCATATTTAGAATTTTTCCTTCCCTCAAATTTGGCCGTTTTTACCATAATTTATCGAAATTTTCAGATATCAGCAAAAAAAATTTTAAAATTTTGTTGTAATATTTAATTTTTTATATACATCAATATAAATGATGCAATTTTCTATCAAACTAAAAAAGATTCACCTTAATATCGTTTTTACGTTCAAAACTATGTGCTATTAAATATGAGTATTCCCATATTTATCACAATTGGTACAATTTTTAACTACTATTTGGTAAAAATTGTACCAAATATTTTTAAAAAACTGGATCAGTTATTAGATACCATTTTGTAGGTATTGACAAGACCTTTAAGACCATGTATAATTTTAAAAAATCAGAATAAAACTGAAGAAATGGCAAGCTGTCAAAAAATTTTCAGCTGCGCGGTTCACATTTTTGAGACTTCACAGCGCCACCTCTGGAGGGTGTATGGTATCTAACTTTAAAACTTAAGTTTAGATACTCCTCTGTTATGCTCGTGTCAATTTTCGGCCTAGCCGTTTATAAATGAATAGGTTATTTCCAAAATATTTTGATTCTGCCCCACTGTGCAGTGCTAGACAAAAACTACAAGATGACCTGGTTGTTGTTATCATTTATTGGTCTCTGATGTTCGGCAAAGGGAAGAAATATTCCTCCTTCTTAGAGCCACTGAATTTGGATGCGTTTCAAACTTCTGTAGATACGTACTCGTACGTTGCTGCATGTTTCACTTTTAACTTCATTTGGATTAAATTTGCTTCAATACTCTATAATAAAAATGACTTCTTTATCTGCGCAAAAGTGATAAAAATCAAAGTACTGTTTTACCATAGTTGTTTTTTTTTTTAATTGGAAATTTTTAAGAACAAAGTCGCATGTTTTTGGTTTTTCTAAACAGAAAGCACCGGGTCACATCTGTGCGTCAAAGACAATCCATGTAATTTTTTTACAAATGTCCTTGCGAGTTCAGTTGTACTTGGAGAACTCAAAGTGCGTGTTTCTCTCTGTAAGTTGTAATTAATTTGTGTCAAATGGAAAATGTAAGTTTATATGTATTTAATTAAAACTGCTTTATAAATATTTTGCTATAGTTTGAAATTACTTATTAGCCTAAATAACTTAAAAACGGTACGATTCATCTAAAACTTTGACTTTCTGTTAGACTTTAAAAAAATGGCACCATTTGGTCTCTTTGAAATTAAAACCATATATTAATTATTATTTAATTATTTAATGAGTTATTAGCATTTTATTTAACATTGCAATTTTTACACTTTAGGAGTAATCCCTCTTTTCTTAAGGTATCCACTGTATAAAAAAACCGATCTGTTCAAAATATGGCAAACAAAATCCATAAAAAAAATATGTAGTTGGCAAAATTTGTGTAAATGCAATTTTGGATTAGGCTTTATCTCTTCTTCAGGAAGATAATTTGTCAAAAGATCAGTATAATGCAATACGTTACGAAGAAAAGTTAAGAAACTACATTATTTAGCCACCGATAGAATGCATCACGCCTGCAGAAACCTGTTAGAAGTATTTAATAGGGCTATAGATACTTCAGATCCATTAATTTCCACAACATTTCTGATTTAACGCTAACAAAATCGGAAACGTTTCACATTTCCACCTGATGTAATTGAATATAATGTAATTGTTTCATCGAAACCATAGAAGAATTTCACCTTAGCAACCAAGATGATGAAACTGATGTAAGCGAAAAAATTTAAAAAACTAAAGAAATTAATGAAAGTGAAGAGGCCCGATTTGATGTAATTTAAGAAAATGAATTAGATATACATAAGTAACTATTAATTGTTTTAGTATAATAAAAGTAAATGAAATAATGAAGTATATTAAGTTTGTATAAAAAGTGTTAATTTTGACTCTTGGCTGTTAAAGGTTTAAATATAATTTTTTTTATCAGATTTATGTTTACATATTAACTTCTTACAGTTTTTGGTTTGAATATCATAATTCTATAGCTGTTATTATTTTTTTACAGAAAAAGGTGCTATTTAACCTTTGCACTATAGGTGTTTTTCGAGGTTAAGCGTCAATCGAGATGTATGCCGAGATAGTTGACCCCTCAGTGATAAGGTATGGTTTAGTTATTTATTTAAATAGGATGGCATGAGTTTACATACATATTTGTTCTTTAATTTTTATTCTTCATTTTTCAACCACAATTGCAAATAAAAAATGTGGTCTTGTAAGTATCTGGATGCTATTTGGGGGCTTCCATAAATGCTTAGAAAAGCAGTGTCGTCAGCAACTTTTTATGTGTGGACTCGATTGATAGTTGGCATATCGGATGTGTACAACAAGTTTAAAATGGGCCCCAATATACCAGTGTTGGGATTTGTAGTACAATTGTACCGAATTTGGTACAATCGACACATTAGTGGTACATTGGTACACTTCATGCTTTTTTGGTACAATTTCGTATAAAATTTATTCAAAATTTTTTTTTTATTTAAACAATATTTTTATCACTTTTTCTTACAATAATAAACATTTCCAATTTCACAGTTATCAACCCTGCCTAGAACTAACTAAATAACAACATTCTTATTTTATTTTTTATTTATTCATTCAAATAAGTAAACCTAGTCAAGAGGCCATAATCGGTTATACCACACCACTCAATCTACATACAATTTTACGTTCAGGATTCCATTATTTACTTTGATAACCCTTTTATATATGTGTGATAGGTAATGTAGTTGCAAGACCTTTTTGTTGTACTACAGCGTGTGAACGTAGTTGCATCGTCTCATTTTAATATATATTTTTCATTTCTTTCTATTGAGAAATCGTAAGGACGCTTTAATTGTTCTTTCAAAAAACTCCATGCATACTCTATCGGATTAAAAGTAGTGTAACTAGCTCATAATATTGTAAGCCATATAGATAGCCAAATCTCCGAATGTAAAAAAAGTAGCTATAAATGGGTTCACACACGGGTATGATGTCAATTCAACACACATTGGGTAATACAATTTAAAAGCCAAATGAAATAATGGAAATGTACATAATTGCACATTAATTTTGTTGTAGTGTTGTTTTTAATATTCGTGTATATTTTAAATCAATGCGAAAGTGTTGTGCGAAAGATCTTTGCAAGAGAATTAAATTATATAAATGCAACTAAGCGTGATCAACTGTTTGCGAAATTAACTCAAATGTCAAAAAGCCCAGTATGAACACTTTAGATTTCGTTGGTAATATCAGCTGGCAATTACTTAATTTCGTGGCAGCATGAATGGGCTATAAGACATTCCGGTAGTTTGTCGTAAATCAGACTTTTCGTAACTATGTCGTTAAGATATTTCGGTAGTTTGTCTGAACACTGACTCGTTGTAATGAATTCATTTAGACATTTCGTTTGTTTGTCTCAACAAATAATAAAAATATATATTTGGTTTATATGTAAGTAAATAAAAACCAAAATTGTATTAAATAAAAAAGAATAACAGTAAATACAAAAAAAAAATTTAATAAATACATGCAAGATGGACAATTGAAATCGAATTGATTACGGTAAAGATTTGCTTTCAATACCAATATTCACTTAACTTTCAGAGAACGAAGTTCTAGTTTATACGAAGGTACTCACAGAAAACATGTCGTTGTGATTTCGTAACTACACATCATTGCGATTTCGCACCTACATATCGTTACGAATTCGTAACTACATATCGTTACGAAATCGGAAGATTTTGTCGACCAGTCGTTACGAATGCTTTACGAAATCGAAACATTAAGTTTGGTTGGTATGTGCACATTAGGTTCTGTGGTGAAATATTTTCGAGCTGTTTACTTTTTTTAGTTAATGAAAATTTTGGCACAATTGCTGCTGATTTTGTACAATTTTATCATTAAGGGCGGTACAATTTAAACATTGTGAGATCCCAACACTGCAATATACTAAACCCGAATTAGTGGTTCAGAATACACCCTTTTTCGCTCAAAACTGGGTTCAGCTTAGTTAATAAAAAAAAGGTGGGCAAAAGAATTCTCTGATCCTTATATTACCAAACAACTTTATGTTTCACTGGTCAGACCTGTTTTGGAATATGGATCAATAGTATGGGATCCTTATTACAATATTTATTGCCAATATATTGAGTCAGTGCAAAAACAGTTCTTACTATTCTGTTTACGTAATCTTCATTGGAATCCTGCAATAAATATCCCTTCATATTCTAGCAGACTTGCGTTAATAAAACTACCTACGCTAAAAAGCCGTCGCACTATTCTGTTGAGTAATATACAATTTAATGTTCCGTTTCGCAATGCTTGTCATTATAAACCTCTTTTTGTTAAATTGTTTAAAAGAAATTATAACCTAGCTGATCCTTTTACGCGGATATATCGTCAATTTAATAGTTTGTATAATTTTGTTGATTTTTTTGTAAATGTAAAAGTTATTCAACATAATATCATTTTTTTAAAATTCCTAATTTAACTTTTTGATTTTTTTCTTAAGATTAAGTTAATATGTATTTAAATTTTCTGTAAGGATTGTATCCATAGACTAATATTTAATAAATAACTAAATAAATATTTTCTCAAATAATTTTGACATATTTGACAACAGTTTTATTGGTGTGTAGGATTCTACCTATGTGTGTTCTTTTCCTGGCTAAGGTATCATAATAATAAGAGAAACCTTCCAGTCTGAGGGAAAATTCTCAAGGCGTATTATGGCATTAAAAATAAATGGAATTATTTTAACTGCTACCTGGGAAAGTTCCATTATCATCTTATTTGTTATGTCAAAACTATAGGCCTTCTAAGGGTGATTACTGCTTCAACATCTACGGGTAGCAACTCCACTAGAGTAGAAGGTATATTTGGCATAAATACGTTTTTTAAACGATTAACAAATAAATTGTCTTTTTCGATGTCACTCCTAGCCCTGCCTCTGCATGAAGTATGCAAGGGATGCTTGCGTAGGACAGGTCTTTTAAGGCCATAACGAGATGCAATTCTTTGGAAATTGAGTAGCTCTCTTAGTCGTTTAGTGATTTCTCTTAGTATGTTCTTGAGTTGAGGAGATCTGTGAGTGCCGCTCTCTTCGAATTCTACTTTTTTCTATCAAGAGCAGTTCGACATCTGCTGTGTTGAACAGCTCATTTGAGGTTTTTGTTTCAAGATCAGTAAGACACAGCTTACGCTTTTTGGTATATTAGCGGTATGTTTTTCGAGCAATGAGTACTAAGATATTTTGTATATTTAAGCCAATTTTCGCGAGTATTTGCCGTTGCTAGGAATCCAATCGGTTAAATATTTCTTGGTGGTTCAATATTAAAACAATAGTAGGTGAATTATCTAACGACAATTTAAGTGATGTTTTTTTATTTGGTTTGTTTAAACATGACTCACTATATATGCTTTTGTTTACGTTTATTACGAGCTTAAAAAGGCACGTCGGTTCTAATCAACGAATATACTACAAACTATTTTATTCGATTAATGAATAATAATTGTTCGAATATTATTGATCAAAACATTTTTTACTTTAGGTAGTTGCATTTTTTTTCCTACTAGTAAAAATGTTTATTAAGGGCATTTCACACTATAATACAATTATTAATACTTTTGAGGAAAATGCTACCCTGACATGATAATTGTTATTGCTTTTGGAAAAAGTGCGAACAGCGATTAGATTAGCGTTGCATTTTATCCAAAAGTATTAATACTTGTATTATAGTGTGAAACGCCCTTTAACGATTAGTCTAACATTTTTTAATCAAATGACCACCATTCCATATTCGTGTAATGCAATGCCTTTGATTCAAAAACTACTTCTCGCTGTTACACATTTTTTGTAAGAACTTTTTTTTACAAATTCAGTTTAAAAACTAGTCGATGTTTTTCAATTCTACTAAATATTTAAAGAATTTGATCGATTCTAAATATTTTTAAAACTACTTTTTTCTAAGTGTTTTGTAATTATAAAAATTTATTCGAGCTATAAAAAATCAAAAACCTTAAAAGTATACGCAACTACGTGGCCCTTCTTAGGGCTTAACATATTCTGCTGACTTTCATGCAATTCTCAAGAACTGCAGTACTTTTTAAGAAATCACATTTACACATTCATACTCGTGCATACACACGTTCATACATAAATACAATAAAAAGAAAAAGCATGAATGAATTGAATGAAATTTAATGAGACGACTAGAGATATTGTATCTTTGGGCTTGTATAAAAGATTTTATGTGTTTCTATACTTAGAACTGTCTAAATTTTGTCACCGTTTGTTTGTTTGTTTGTTTGTTTGTTACACAGCCTTCTTTATTGTTTTAATAACAACAACTGCAGCAGCAGCAGTACCAACAAAAAAAAAAAAACAACGACATCAGCATAAAGAACAATCATTGATATCTATTTATGAAAAATTATTTTAAGATTTTCATTCATAAAATTTTCAAACATCTGAATCATAAAGTTATTACTTTATTTAGAAGGAAAGGGAATACCAGCATAAAATATTATAATAGTTGATTGTGTGCGCTTGTGTGTAACGTAGTGATTAGAGAGCGAGAGAGAGAGAGAGACTTGTAATAATTCTGTGCATGTTTAAGAATTCACACGTGAACTTTATTATAACGAATTTCACACAAATCCTATAATGCACAGTGGGCCAGAATCAAAATATTTTGGAAATAACCTAGTAATTTATAAACGGCTAGGCCGATTGATCCAAAATTTGACATGAGCATAGCAGAGGAGTATCGGAACTTAAGTTTTAAAGGTGGCGCTATGTGGTCTCAAAGTTGGGAACCTCGCACCTCAAAATTATTGAGTTATAAGCATTTTAAGAAATCAAATTTTTGATTTTTCGCTTCCCTAGTCCCTTTTTTTTAAGAATATTGGTTACCAAATTTTTTTAAATTTTTTATCGTAGTTAGCGAGCCAAATTCGAAATATTTTTGATAAATTTTAAGATTGTATCTTTACAGAGTTAAAAACTAGACGATTTTCAATTAAAAAACTCCAAAATGATTGCATTTTTGTGTACTATAGCCCAAAAAAGGCCGTTAACGTATTTTTTCATAGAAAACATATTTTAAGGAATATATAAAAATTTTACATTTTTGTGGAAGCTTACTAAATGTGTGTATGCGTAAACAAAAATAATTTAATATTGATCATCCTTGTAGAAGATGGTGGTCTCACAATATGACCTATTTTACATCGAAATTTTGACTTTAGCTTATATATTCTAAAATGCCAAAGATGGGATCGAAAAAAGAAGACCGCAGTAACAATGCTATATATGCCCTAAATATTTAATGAGCCCTAGTCCGCATGTAGACTTTATGGGCAAAAGAGTAAAAAATCCTAGTTTTGGGATTTTAGGTCCTTATTTTGGGAATTGTGGAATAATTTGCTTAATTAATAAAAATTTTATTGAATATTTAAATTTTTTCCTTCCCTCAAATTTGCCGTTTTTACCATAATTTTTCGAAATTTTCAGATATCAGTAACAAATTTAAAAAAATTGTTGCAATATATATTTTTTTATATATATATATGAATATAAATGATGCAATTTCCTACCAAACAAAAAAAGATTCACCTCAATATCATTTTTACGTTCAAAACTATATGCTTTTAAATGTGAGTATTCCCATATTTAAACACGCTTTTATCAGTTTATGTTACTGATTTATGTTATGTTATGTTATGGTACTGTTATGGTAACATAAACTGATAAAAGCGTGATAAATATGAGAATACTCATATTTAAGAGCATATAGTTTTGAACGTAAAAATGATATTGAGGTGAATCTTTTTTTGCAATAAAGAAATTTTTTAAATTTCAAATTAACAATGTTTCGTTTTTTTGAATCGTGCATAGTGGGGCGGATAAATATAAGCTTAGATGCGTTTAAAAAGACGTAGAGTGTAGGTTTCTGAGTTTTTTAGGAAAATCCTTCATAGTCATTTAAAAATGGAGCCAAAAAAGTAATAGATCATTTCTACTTAAAAGAAAAATACTCATCGTAATTTCACAAAATAGCGTCAAAGTTCTTTCATGACTACTTTCACTACTGGACAATGACAAAAAAAATTTACTAAAATTATATAAAAAGTCAAACAAAAAATTTATCTGAAAGAAATAAAAAACTTTACTGAGTAACCAAACTATTTTCATACTAATAACAGTTTGTGACTAATTTAAATAACTACTGATTTAAATTTGAACATATTAATTAAATAAATCTGTGAAGTGCGAGTTAGAGGCAAAAATGTAGGGTTCCGTACTATGTTTAGTACAACCTTTAAAATTAATGTTGTTAATTTTTCACATCTTATGGCGCACCCTATAATTTTAAAATTAAAGTCATATTCGCAAAAAAACAACAAAATTGATGGATTACCCTTTAAATTTTAGTAATTGTTGTTATGCTATGGTCACTGATGAAACACCCTTTATTTATTAGTAATTGTTACAGCGGCCGCAGTACAACATCTACTGTAAACATTTCAAGAGTCTACCTATTACGGTTCAAAAAATAAGGCTATTTACATACAAATCATGTGTCTGTCGAAACACCCTTTAATTTTGTTATAGCGGCCATGGCAATTCTCTTTCTATGAATATATCAAGATTCTTTTAAAAATAAATCACTATACGTAAAACACATGTCACTGTCGGAACACCCTTTAACTTTTAGTACTTGTCATAACGGCCGTGGCAACACATCTTCTGTACAAATTTCAACAGTCTATCTATTACGATTCAAAAAAATAAGGCGTTATACATTCAAATCAAGTCACTGTCGTAAAACCCTTCAATGTTTACTGTTTTTTATAGGGGTCATAGTAATACAATATTTGTGAAAAGAGTCTATATGTTAGTGTTAAAAATTTAGGTCATATTCATGCAAATCACTGTCGGCACACCCTTTAATTTTTACTATTGTTATAGTGGCCATAAAAATGCAACTCCTGTAAAAATTTCAAGAGTTACACCTTCTGTGAAAATTTCAAAAGTCTACCCATGTATCATGGTTCAAAACTTAGGCCATATACATGTAAATCAGGTCACTATCGGAACAACATTTAATTTTTAGGTTTATTTTTTATACTAGTTTATATAGCGAACTAAGTTTTAGTTACTATTTGTAAATTTTAAGTGTATGCCTCATACAGTTTAAGAAATAAACACACATACATGAATAACACGTCTCTATTGGAACACCCTATAAGTTTTAGTATTTGTTGCTATAGCAGCAACAGTTATACATCTACTGTAAACAGAGATTCTACCTATTACGGTTGCAGAGATAAAAGATGCTGACAGATGGACGGACGGACAGACATTGTAGCGAAAACAATAGGGTTACGTTTTTACGCTTTGGGTACGGAACCCTAAAAAGGTAAGGCCAAGACGAATCAATTTGCAAGATGGTGACAATGGCAAATTCATTAAATTCCTCCGATTTTTCAAATATCAAATTCTATATATGTATTTTATTTATAACAGTGAAAATAATAAATCCGCTATTGCAACCAACTGGTTAATTAATTCCCCTTTTTCCTTTAACTTTTGGTCAAATTTTAGGAACTAGTTACTTACATGTATTTTTGTCACAAAACTTTTTCTCGCAATTGGGACAAAACGTTGTATTTCTATCTCTAAGTTGGCCATTGCGCCATCTGAAAAATTGCGAAAAAAAATTAAAATAAATACATACATATGAATAAGCATGTAGCAATATTTTCCATGGAAAATTTTTACCTTTCTCTCTGTAGCCAATGGTTTTTAAATTTTTCAATATTTGAATATTAAATATTTTTATTTTCAATAAAATATTTTTTTTAAGTTTTGAAACAATCAAAATTTTTTGTTATTTTTCAATGCATGACATGAAAGTGTTGCCATTTTTTATAAATGCATAATTATCAATAATTGGGCTAAAATAAAATGTCTTGGATAATATTTGCAAAATTGTCGTGTAATTAACAGACTTCATAAAAGGGGAAATTTATCCAAACGCCTGTATGTTTTTTTTTTTTTGTATAGAACTCGTAAAAATCTGAACCGATTTTTTGATATATTTGATTTATTTTTATTTGAAAGGTTATACTCCAGATAACTTACATTTAAAAAAGTTTATAATTTTAAAAATTGAAGGGTATACATGGGGAAAATGTTGTATGGACAAAATACATGATTGTTACTTGTACAATTTCATATTTTAATAAAGTAATAAAAAATTAACCCAAAAATTAAATTTTGTCTTTATAGGTAATGTAATTTGTCTTGTGTATCCTTATAATATATCCCTATACTATTATAGACAAGCACTTAAAAATTAGACAGAATTTACATTGCTATATCCGTTATAACCATGAGTATAAATCTTACAAATTAAAAATTATAGAGTGTCACCATAGGTGATGTTGTTTTATGTATATAGCATTATCTTTTAAACTGGTAATAGACAAACATTTTCTATTTACACATACTCCATATTACTATATCTGCAATAAGAAATAACATTTAAAGTTAAATGGTGTCCCATGGATGACTTAATTTTACCTTATATTTTGGTATATAGATATGCACTTGGAAACTAAATAACAGCTAGTATTGAAATTAAATTTTGGCCCAAAAAGGACGTGATTTTGGCGATTATTTTGTATCCTCTTTTTACATTAGTGCTTACAGAATACATACATATTCTCTTTCTTTAAGTTTTACATTTAGATTTGATGACGTTCTGTCTATTTTAAATTCGGTTTTTAAGAGTTACCTCATAATAATTTTTTATTTATATTATTGTCAGCCAGCAGTGCAAAACAATTTAAAACTTTGACTAACATAAAATTGTGTTTATCAATATTTTTATTTATTTTCAATTATAAAACTATATACATACTTATAAAATAATTTTGGGAATTCAACTATTATTTTACATATTCTAAAAATGAGGATAATTCTATAAGAATTTGAACGCAAAAAAAGAAAAGCTTTATCAAAAACACACATAGATTTTATTTTGTGGCTTACTGAAAACATCAAAATAATTTTTAGTTTTAATTTCAATATGTTTGTTTATTTGACTGCGAACATTCACTTTGTTATTCTGACAACAATAGTGCTATGCTTTGTATAAACCCGATTATAGTAACTGTTTGACCAAAACATATTATTAACAAACTTAAATTTTGGTAAGAAATAATTTTAAATATTTTTTTTGCTTTTTAATTTCATAAAGATGCATAAATAGCGTATTCCACCTACCAAAATATAAATAGAATCTATACAAAATTTAAAAGTCCTTTAAATTTCATTTCAATTTTAATAAATTGAGTTTTATTTACTATTTTTACTACGGCAACAATGTTAGTAGCAAATTAAAAATTATTATTATTTGATCCAAACAAAAAAGTTTTTGAAAAACAAAGAAATACCAAAGAGCTGATTCTAGCGTTTGTATCGACAAGAAAATTTATTAGAATCGCTTAAAACTAAGGCCGTCCACTAGCTACGCTAGTGTTGTACAGTGGAAACTTTTTAATGAAAATTTTTTTGAAAAACCCTCTTCCGTAATTTTAGTTTGGAGTTTTACTTTTTTTCATATTTGTCTTATTTTTCCTAAGGTTAATACATGTTTCATAACATAAATAATAAAATAAATATGTAAATAATTCAGTTGTAATTTGAAAAAAAAGAAATAGAATAGAAAAAAAATTTTTAAAAAAAGTTTCATTAAATTATCACCCAGTTAATATCGTTCAAAATAGGTATGTGTACAGTAACCACCGTTTACCATGTTTGTTATAACAATGTTCTACTGTATTATGGTTGTATCTCCACACATACATATATGAAAATGTATGTGTAACATAATGTGTGATCTTAATATCAAAATTCTATCGAATATTGTGCAAACGTTGACGCAATGAACTCTCCCCTCCATTTAATAATCAAATTAAAAGAAAAACAAAAGCAAAAGATGCTGTATCTGATCCAATATGACTCCAAGATGACAAATATTTATCGTTTGTGTAAAAAAAAGAATTTGAAATCTGTCTGAAAATTAACTCAAATTTTAATATCAAAATTTAAAAAATTGCATATAAATTATAGGGATGGTTCACCGATCGTTGTCGTCTTACAATTGAAAATTGCATTTTGCATTTTGAGAATTGCAAAATGAATGCAAGTCCTAACTAAGCGAACCGTAAAATGAAAACTTTCGGAGATTTTTTATTGACCCCGAGTGATCTCTTACTGAATGAACTAATTGGATCTGTTTGTAGCAAAGTATTGTTCATCAATTTTTCTCTACATTAGACATAAAATTATAATCATTACCACTAACATCATGTTAGTGTTAAGTGTAAACTACCCATGTTAATGTTATTCCACGTCGTAACATGGTTGTTAAATCATTTGTTATAAAAGCTGTTTTATAAAATGACAATGACAATCATACAGCACTTGCTCTGCCGGCGTCATGTTTATTTTTGTTCAAATTGATGGCTAGTAAAAATGGACTCTAAAAGTTTAATTCGTCGCGTTTCTTCTTAAACCACGTAAGCGCCGTTTTTTTGAAGTTGACTTTCTGGTTTTTATGATAGAAAATAACATTTGCCACCAGACTACAAACTCATCTTAACAACTTTGTATGAAAAACAAGTAAAAGTGCTATATTCGGCCGTGCCGAATCTTCTATACCCTTCACCACGGTGATTTTATTTATACAGACATGTACAGCATTATCCATATTGTTGACTCTTTACTTAAATAAAGTCGTATGAGAAAAAATCATTATTCATGAGTTAAAGAAATAGAAGACAAATTCCGTTTGCTACAATTGTCGCCGTGTTGTCAGCTACTTAATGATATTGAAGCCGACAGCTACATCGTAAACTCTGACATTGTTGTAGAAATACTTATTTTGCTTTTATAAAATAAAATAACTTTTTAGAAATTAGTCTAAGTTGACGACAGCCACAACGGTGGCCGTGTAGCCATGTAGCTTAGCTGACTTCAAAATAATCGTTTTATTTTTGACAGTTTGTTGTCGGTATCCTGATGATGTCTATGTGTTTAATGCACCTAGGTTTTAAAAATATTTTTTTAAAAATTTTTTGTAAAATTTTATTCGAAAATTTTTTAAAATTTTTTTTCCAATATTTTTCTGTAAAACATCTTTTTGAAAATGCTTTGTAAATTTTTTTGTAAATATTTTTGAAAAAAAATTTTTTAAAAATTTAAAAAAATTTTTTTTTTTAAATTTGATTGAAATTTTTTGTTAAATTTTGTTAAATTTTCTCCAATCTATATTGAGTTAGAATGGTCAGACTAAAGCAAAGAGAAATCCTTGCAAAAAAAAAAATTTCATCATATTGACACATGGGGGTATTTTTAACTGCTCCTATTTGTCAGTGGGTACCCTGTGGGTCCATTGGCTACCTCTATGCGTATTGCTTTCTATTAAGGTCTCTAATACAAATCAAAGCAGAAAAACCCTACCAATCTAAAAACAAACAAAAATCGCCCCTCGCAGGGGGTTATTGATCCCCCGAGATCTGTATGCACTCCTTGCGATCTACCTGTCACACTCTAATATTTATTTGACAAAAAAAGGCAAAACAGAATCATTAAAGCCGAAAAAAATTTAAAAAAAAACGTAAAAAAATATAGGTGGGCGTGGTTTTTGGCCCGTAGCCTCCAAAGTAATGATCCGATGTTGCTGAATTGCAATACCAAAATTTTCGAAACTATGCCTGACAAATTGGTGTGCTTAAATTTTTTGTATCTCTTCTGGTGCCTTGGCAAATGACATTACCACACTAACACGGACAGACGGACATCGCTTAATCAACTTCTCTATATATAAGGATCCAGAATATATATACTTTATGGGGTCGGAAATGAATATTGTAGAAATTACACACGGAATGACAAACTTATATATACCCTTTCCACCTGTGGTGAAGGGTATAAAAATAAAGCTATTTCAAAACCTCGTAAGCGCCATGCAAACGGCATTTGCATGCAAAATGCGCTGGTTTTTATATTTTAAGTTGGAAAATTTTAAGTTTCAATCACTAAATTTTTGGTAATTGAGATGAAAATAAATCTAAAAACTTTCAGACCATTGGGATTATTTTTGGTTAAGTTTAAAGTTTCTTTTTAATAAACATAAGATTAAATGTTAATCTACGCACAGCGTTTTCTGTTTTGACAAATACCAAAAGAAGCTACAAAATTTGCAAATTGCTGTTAGTGCCAAAGTACGTAAGCGACAGATTTGGCTATGTTATGCGTATGTTCGTGAATTGGGTGCTTTGTAGCGCTCTTATTGAAAAACCCTTTATATATGTAAATTTGAATTTTCTCAATGTTATTAAAAGTTTATTAATTTTCATTTATATTTTTTAAATGTTAATTTATAAAAATAATATTTTCTTAATATTAGTTTCCATTTCTTGTTTTCAATACACATTTTCTCAGTATTAAGATGTATTTCTTAATTTCGCTTTGTATTTTTTGGCTGCAAGCAAAATGATCCTACGAAAAATAAACCAAGAAATTCTCATAGAGAATTAGATAATATTTCACCCTAGCAGTGCCCGCCACTTAAATTATTTTGTTCGATTTTGCTTTGAAAGTAATCGACACCAAATTTTAAAACTCTTACTTTTATAGTGCTTCAGATATCGTTTATGTATTTAATTTATTTATGTATTTAATTTATATACTATGTTTCTTAGTAATTACTCAGGGACGGGAGTAATTACTCAGAAACATAGTCTTTATATGAAATTCTTAAATTTTTATAACACTAAAATTATTGTTAACTAGCTATTCCCGGTGCGTTTCGCTTTGCCCATCCACAAAAAATACAATCATCATCAGGACGAAAAGTATGACCAACCTTTAACTCGAAAACGCACGCTATTCTGCCGACAAAACTATTTCAGTTTAAATGCAAGGTTCAACGCCCACTGTTCCCATTGAATCTGTTTTTTGCTAGACTGTAATTATTAACACGATAACAATTTTATACTTTGTATCCCAATTCAGTCTGTATTTTTGCAGATCTCCAGGTAGACGATAATAATTGTTTACTTTGTATGTGAGGTACCACACCCACTATTCCAATCCAGAATGTATTTCGCTAAACTATATACATATACTAATAAGAGTGCAAAATTTCAAAGATCTACCTATGGTTCTCTAGCTACTTAAAAACGGGGGCGTAAAAGTGGGCGTTAGTTATGATAAAGATTAAAAAAATTTGGCAAATCCATGCAGCCGTTCTTAAGTGATGCGATTAACAACGAACGACATATTTTTTATTTATATTGTTAATAGTATTTAAAATTTATATATATATATATATATATATATATATATATATATATATATTTTTCATTTTTGTTTTTGGGCGATTTCTTATAGGGTTCTTTTGCATGCAGCCGTAGTTTTTTGGAACCAACGTGTAAATATTGTGCTTTCTCAATTTTATTTTTAAATGGTGTAGCAAAAAAATCCTAATTCGAAATAGGAAATTATTTACTTGTTTAATTCAATTAATTAAGGAAACTGAATAATTTTTTTAATGTAAGAAGCAAACATTCGCTATTTGCACAAAAATAAATCTTGAACTCATTTATGGATTTTTGGTTTGGAAAAAGGTTTCGCAAGTTTTAAAATTGTTAAAAAAGAAACGTTTAAGATAAAAAAGAGATGGTTACAAATATTTATTGTTTTCGAAAATAATGTCCATAAGCAAACGCGAGAAGAGGGAATTGAAAGAAACATTTTTTTTTTTCAATTCCAACATATTTACTTTAAATAAAAAAAGAAACAAACAAACAAAAACGTTAAAAGATTTACTATGACAAAAATCACCTGTATAAAAAGATGCCCCATTATATGTAAGGATGGGGCTGATTTTGAAACAATTGTGACAGCACGTTCGGCTTTTTTTATTTTTGTGTTCAATCAATGTAACTATCGCGCTAATACAAACAATAAAGAACCATTGTTTAAGATTTAACACAAAGTACACATTCATACATACTAACATAAGAACAGAAGAAAACAACGTAAAGCAGAGCAGAACAAAGTAGAACCAAATAAACCCAAATATGTACATATTTATGTACATATGTATGTACAACGAGTGAGTGGAACTCAACTCCTTACATGACAACGCACGCAACACAAAAGAAACTAATCATCAACAATCAGCGTGAACTTGTTGATTGTTTTTCTAATAAACACGAGCAAAATTTGTTCTACCATTCAACTCAACTCAAGTACGGTTCACTTAAAATTTCAACACTCTAAGCTCCCCTTTTATTTAAGTGCAAATCACAGTCATTGTAAAACAGTTTATTTTTACAAAATCATGGAGGGTGTCCCACAAGTCTTGACAGATTTGCCTTTTCTCTAACTTATATGAGGAATTTCTCACTTAAAATTATTATAGTCATCTTGTTTTACACAGGGTGAGCTAGACATAATAAAAAAGAACTTTTTCATTACTTTATCTTAAAAACTTTACCCCCCGTCGCCATTAGACATTAACATGTCTTAACAAAAAGTCAAACTTCATATAAAAAAACATTATTGTTATACCCTTCACCACAGGTGGAAAGGGTATATATAATATTGTCATTCCGTGTGTAATTTCTACAATATTCATTTCCGACCCCATAAAGTATATATATTCTGGATCCTTATACATAGAGAAGTTGATTAAGCGATGTCCGTCTATCCGTCTGTCCGTGTTCGGGTTGAAATGTCATTTGCCAAGGCACCAGAAGAGATACAAAAAATTTAAGCACACCAATCTGTCAGGCAATGTTTCGAAAATTTTCGTATTGCAATTAGCAACATCGGATCATTTCTTTGGAGGCTGCGGGACAAAAACCAAACCCACCTATATTTTTTTCACTTTTTTTTTAATATTTTTCGGCTTTAATGATTCTCTTTTGCCTTTTTATGTCAAATAAATATTAGACCGCGACAGGTAGATCGCAAGGAGTGCATACAGATCTCGGGGGGTAGGGGTTTTCTGCTTTGATTTGTATTAAAGACCTTTATAGAAAGCAATACACATATAGGTAGTCAATTGACCCACAGGGTACCGAATGGTAAAAAAATTAAAAAAATTATAAAAAAAAAGTTTTTAATTTATAAAAATAACATACATTTTTTTTAACACAGAAAATTTTTCGAATAAAATTTTCCAAAAAATATTTTTACAAACAATTTCGAATAATTTAAAAAAATTTCAATATATCTTTAAAATGAAAATCATTACTGTAACATAATATATTTTAATATTAAGAAAATATGTATGTACATATATAGAGTAACATATTTTTTTAAATGCGTTTGATTTTTAAATAGATGAGACCTCTGTTTTAAAACCTAAATACATTTAACACATAGTCAACATCAGGATACCGACTACAAACTGTCAAAATTAAAATACACACGCACCGTTGTGGCTGTCGTAAACATGGGCTAATTTCTATTTTATTCAACAAAAGAAAATGTTCAACAACTCTCAACGTACTTCAAAAGTTAAACGTTGCCCAACTTTTGCACTTTGCGTTGACGGAGACTACTGATTGTGACAACACTCATTAGAAAACATGTATTTCAACTTTCTTGTACGTTTAAAAAGGCAAAGTATAACGTATGACGGATTCTGTGCCCTGCCCTTTAGTTAACGAGATTCGGGAGCAAAATGTAACAGACAAAGAGTTTATAACTTGAATGAAAACACTAATAGAAAAAATGTTATTCTGTGCTTAATAAAAATATAATTTATATATTTATATCATAATCATAGTATTTGTACTTACTAAAACTCAAAGCTATTTCATTCCTGATAGTCGATGCGCTCACGTAATTTTTGCCAACTCTTGTTGAGTGGTTGGGCTGGCTTCGTGTAGTTAAGTCTTCGGCAATATTTTTCATCGTTTTCCATTTAAAAAAATGCAGCATGTTTTTATTATGATGTTAAAATATTTTGTTGCTACTTGTAGCCCGTGCCAATTCTTCGGAATCTAGCTTTAAGTTGACCAAATCCAATGTTGAAGATTACTCGGCGACATCTAGACAGTCGAAAGTTGAAGGTTTTTTCTACATCTGGCTGATTTATTGATTTCTGTTCACCCCTTGCAAGACGTTTCTGTTCATCCCTTCTGAATTCTTCCTTAGGCCAGTTAAGAGAGGAGTTTCCTGAGGGTTTAACCTTTCCGCCCCTTGCGAGGATTCCTTGCTTATCCCTTTCGGGTTCCCACGGTCATTCATAGAGGTAATAAAGTCCGCCCACACAGAGCTCCTTATGCGTGGGTAAGTCTACATTGAAATTGGAGGTCTACCGGTATCCAGAGTTCGCATACTAAAGGTCAAGCAACCTTTTCATCACGCGTCCCTATCGAATGCTGTTCCACGGTGGATTAGGGGAGCTGTTAGCCACTAGTCCTCTTAAACCACTAACTAGCCGTTCTAGTTTTAGGCACAGCTATCAACCAATTAACCTTACAAGTGGGGTTCTGCCAGATTAAGGCTGCAGGAATCAATAAATCTTTATTATATACCGCGATAAGTGAAAAGCAGAATCGCCAATAAGCAATAAAGACACATTGATGTCGGCAATTACTGTGCTAGTTTTAACCTACTTCAAAAAAGAAGGAGGTTATCAATTCGTCTGAATGATGCTTTTTTTATCTATGCCTATCTATGTAACCGCAGAACTCAGCCATTTCTGAACCGATTTTAAATTTTTTTTCTTTATTTAAAAGGTTATGCTTTCAGTTTGGTCCCGTTTTAAATAGAGTTCATTATATTAAAAATTAAAGGGTGTCCCCATACAACATACATGTCTTCTACGTGTATTAAGAACCGTAAAGGGCACCAAATTATAATTTCAAAAAATTGCGTGTCGCTATGGCTCCCAACAGCAGAAATTAATAAAAAAAATAAATTTAAAGGGTGTCACCACAGGTGACGTAATTTGACCTATATGGGCCTATCTTTTGAACCGTTATAGACAAAACCTTGATAATTTGACAGAATGTCGATTACTATGATCGTTATAATAAAATGTATAAATATTAAAATTTTTAAATTAAAGGATGCTCCAATAGTTCATTTAATTTATGTATAATGTAATTCTATGTATGTGGCCAAACTTTTGAACTGTTATAGACAGACAGCTGAAATTAACAAGGAACCTGTATTGCAAATTCCTCTATAGCAAGTATACAATTTGAATTTAGAAATTAAAGGGTGTCCCCATAAATTATGTAATTTGATCTATATGGCCGTGAAACACAAACACTTGAAAATTAGGCAGAATGACCATTACTTTCTCTGGTATAATAAGAAGTATAAATATTTGGAATTATAAATTAAAGGTTGTCCCAATAGTTCATGTAATTTGATATATATGGCCAAACTTTTGAACCATTATAGACAGATAGTTGAAATTTAGAAAGAATCTTTGTGGCCAATTTCTCTATAGCAACCGGTCTTTAATTTAAAATTGTAAATTAGAAGGTATCCCAATAGGTGATGTTATTTCATCTATGTGACCCTATCTTTGAAACCGTTATAGACAGAGGCTTGAATGGTGTTAAGTTAAGCTATTTTCACAATGATGCTTGTGAAAATAGCTTAACTTTTGAACAGTAATAGGGAGAGGCTTGTCATTCACATAGTCTTTACGTTTTACCCTCTATTTTTGGCGCATCTTTTATTTGGTTTAAACCTAATTCTTACGGATTATATCTTATATTTTTAGTTTAGAGTTGGGGCGCTTTTATCTGTTTTGAAGACGGATTTTTGGCAAGAATTATTTAAAAATTTCAGCACTTTCATGAAATCTTTTTAAAGAACTATTTTTAAAAATGTACGAGTCATTGTTTTTCTCACTTGATCCAATGTTTATATATGTGAATTTTTATCTGCGAAAGAATGAAAGTGCAAATCTGAATGGTTTAAAAACTTAAAAAAATTACCTGTAATCAAAACTTACTAATAAAACCACTGAATAACAGTCTTTATAATTGTGATAGTCTACTTTTATGGTTGAACTTCTATATGACATCTATCAGCAGTTCCAAAGCATTGCGGAAACCCGAGGTGTTCGAATCCATCAACAATGTGTTTAATTTCTTGGGGACATGGAGGATACAAATTAATATAAATATCTAGATTATTACATACAGCGTGGCAAAAATTTATAACAATTTCGCCAATGGTACTACGTCCCACACCGACCAAACTAACACCAGTCATATATTCCGCTGCCGACCTTAATGCGAACAATGTAATTACCACTCTCTTATCAAGTGGAATACAAGGCCACATATTGGTGTCCAACCTTTTAATACTTTTAACTATTTCACATACTTTTTGGAAAACTTTTCTGTTGACGCGAATGTTTTCCTTAAATCGTTTATCGTCAATCGCACTTACGTCACACTCCCAAAAAGTACTGTTGCTGTCCTTTAAAAAATTACATATATGAATTATATCCTCCAACAACCTACAATCTACTGCGATCCTAACTTGTAGAAATCCGTTCTCATTTGTAGTTGTTACTGCATGTACAACATTTAAATTATCGAACAGTTTCATCAAAAGTAATTTCAGCTTTCTTTAAAATAAATGCTGATTTTGCATCAAAAGCATATGTAGCTGCTAATCGCACTTTCTGCCTTCTTACCAATTAATCAAAATATATGTAAATCCTAAAAAAAATACTTCACAAATATTCAGCTGTTTTCTAAATGTTTTTTGTCTACGCTATAATATTTCTTTCAAAGGTTAGGGAGTTCAAGAAGTAATGGTTACCATGTGCTAGTGCTCCATATCGCGGAACAAGAGATTTATTTCTTCTGCTTTAATTGGGTGATATCAATGTGAAAATTTGCAAAAAACAATTTAACTGATATAACCTGTCACAAATAACGACACATTAAAATATTTTGTGAATTTGGGGACACCCTTCTAATTATGTTTTCTAAAACTAACATCGAACCAATTTCTAGTAGTAACTTTAAGCCCTAAAATGCTTGAGTTCAAACAAATAATCAACTCGCCTAATTAACCAAAAGTTTATTTAAATACGATGCTATTGTTGGTACTGCAACCCCAACACCAGAAATACATACATACTCGTATGTATCTTTGTGAAAGTTCTTATCCTTTAGATGCGTGACAAATAATTTACAACATAATTATATAATAAAATCCTTGCAAGGATACGAATATAAAATTGTGCCACTGCACTAAATAAAATATTTTTTTTTTTAATAAAACTCTCTTCATATAACTAAGGAGTGGCGAATTTTTTATTTTCTACCTCCTAAACTGTAGGATAAGGAAGTGTAAGAATACTTTTCTTTAGACATTCGTGCCGTTATTACAAAAATATTTTATAAAAAAATATTAATCATTAATGAATACAACTACAAAAAGATCTTAATCTTATGAATACAAGCCAGGGAAAGGAAAAACAAATCAAAAAATAAAACAACACACACACAAGAAAGAAAGAAAGATTTTACGACTTTTTTCCTCGTTATTGTTGTGTGTCAAATGTATGGACCTTTAAACAGTGTGTCACACAAATTTTCAACAATAATCGTTGTTGCTTTAAACACCATTTAGCTTTTTTTTAAAGGCATATTTAACAATATAGTCAGGTTTCTCAGAGATGTTCTTCGAGTCCCATCCTCAAATTGAAAATTATCATCAAAATAAATATTTAAACTATCCCCAAAATTCTAAATTGGCTTTCAAATCTCACATAGATAAGCTTATACCTAAAGCTTGCTCTATACTTGCGATTATAAAAAGAAATAGTACGGATTTCGTTGTTCCATATCCAATTAAACTTTTATATTCATCATATGTGAGATCTAAATTGGAATATGGGGCTTCTATTTGAATTCTTCATATTGCTCGTATCGAAAAGTATAGAAATAAATCAGTCAGTTAGTCTCACACACGTAGGGTACCGTACTATGTTTAGTACGCCTTTAAAATATCAAGTTGTTAATTTTTTCATGTCTTATGGGGCGCCCTTTTCTTTTTAAAATCAAAGTCATATTCGCGAAAATTGCATCGCTATTGGAACACTCTTTAAATAATAGGAATTGTTGTTATAACGGCCATGGTAATACACTTTCTATAAAAATATCACGCCTACCTATTGCGGTTCAAAAAATAAGGTAATATATGTGAACAATATGTCACTGATGGATCACCCTTTAGTAATTAGTAACTGTTACAGTAACTGTTACAATTCAAGAGTCTACCTATTACCGTTCAAAAAATAAGGCTATTTAAGTAAAAATCATGTCTCTGTCGGACCATCCTTTAATTTTTATTATTTGTTATAGTTTCCATAGTAATAAACCTCCTGTAAAAACTTCAAGAGTCTACTTATTATCGTTCAAAACTTAGGCCATATAAACGCAAGGCACGTCACTCTCGGAACACCCTTTAATTTTAGGGTTTAAGTTAATAGAAAGCGAACATAGAGTTAATTACTGTCTGCAAATTTTAAGTGGTTGCCTCCTATAGCTCAAGAAATAAAGATATAAAGGCAAATAACACCTCACTTTCAGAACACCCTATAAGTTTTAGTATTTATTGCTATAGTGGCCACAGTTATACACCTTCTGTGAAAATTTGAAGAGTCTACCTATTATGGTTCAAAACTTAGGTCTTTAATTTATAGGTTTATTTTTTTAGACTTGTTTATAAAGCGAACTAAGTTTTAATTACCGTTTTTAAATTTTTAGTGTATGCCTCCTATAGTTGAAGAAATAAGCACATATTCATGAATAACACCTCTCTATCAGAACACCCTATAATTTTTAGAATTTGCCAAAGTTATACATCTTCTGTGAAAACTTCAAGCGTCTACCTATTATGGTTCAAAATTTAGGCCTTATACATGCAAATCACACCACTATCGGAACACCCTTTAATTTTTAGTTTTATTTTTTTATACTTGTTTATATAGCGAACTAAGTTTTAATTACTGTTTTTAAATCTTGAGTCTATGCCTCCTACAGTTCACGAAAGTTTTAGTATTTGTTGCTATAGCGGCAACAGCTATACATCATCTGCGAAAATTTCAAGAGTCTACCTATTACGGTTCTAGAGATAAAAGGCGCTGACAGACGGACAGACGGATAGACGGACAGACGGATAGACGGACAGACGGATAGACGGACAGACGGATAGACGGACAGACGGATAGACGGGCAGACGGACAGACGGATAGACGGACAGACGGATAGAAAGACAGACGGATAGACGGACAGACGGATAGACGGACAGAAGGATAGACGGACAGAGGGATAGACGGACAGACGGATAGACGGACAGACGGATAGACGGACAGACGGATAGACGGACAGACGGACAGACGGACAGACGGACAGACGGATAGACGGATAGACGGACAGACGGACAGACGGACAGACATTGTAGCGAAAACAATAGGGTTACGTTTTTACACTTTGTGTACGGAACCCTAAAAATATAAGTTATGATCCGCCTCATCTTAATTTTATTTGTCCGGCTCCTTCTTGTGTCACAGTGCGTACATTTGGCTATGAAAATGTAAAGTGCAGTCTATGCTTATATGTACATGTATTTGACTTGATAAATGCAAATATAGACTCAGCTGAAATCTGGCAAAAAACTTTTTATGTTCCCTCTAGGTTGCCAATTCGGTATAGAAGATTATTATAGTTCTTTAATTAGGTCTTTAAATTTTCAAAATTTTTAACAAATAACAGTTGTTTGGAATTTAGTACAATTTTCAAAAGGTTATTCTACAAAATTTGGACTAATTTTGTGTACCTTTTTGCATATTTTTGATTATACAATAATTTTTTTAGTTTTAAGTTTTATAAGTCTGTATAGAATTATTCCTTTTTAGACTCAAATGAATAAATAAATAAATAAAATACCCCAATAAAAAGGAATACATACTTTATTTTTTAATTTGAAATTTTATTGGGAAAAGTAGTTTTTATTTGTGAAGATCCTGAAATCCTGGTCAGGATTTGTTCTCGGGACGTTTATAGATTGCCTAACCCAAGAAATTATTTATTATCAATTAAAAAACTAGAGTTTAAATTTTCATCTTGTTTTTAGCTAAGAAACAAATTTGACAAAATTAATTAAAATCGCTTTCGATTAATACTCGTATTTGTTTTTTAGATTTTCATTGTTTTTGACCAGCGTTGCCAAATGTGAAGATTTATCTGTTTCATGCAGTTTTTTGAAATGTTGAAGAGTTTTATTAAGTTTTTCTGTAAATGTAAGTTTGTATCAATTTTAATATTTTTTCATTTAAAATCTGTTTTTTTTAATTTTAATAATCTTAATTACCACTACTTATTTTTTATCTTATTGGTAAATATAACAGTCGCAAGTATCAATTTAGTGCGACGTTTCTGGCATTTTTGTAAACAAATTTAAACAAATACTGAATTACTTTAATTTTTGACTCTAAAACATAAATATCTCTTTAATTTCAGCTATTTTTTGTTTTGCCATATTCGTTTTTATGTTGTCATATTTAATACCTAAAAAGTAGTTTTGCATTTCTTCGATTCAATGCAACCGAACAGAATTTATAGAAGCTAAAACCATTTCGATCGGAATGATAACTACGGAATCATTTCAATTCCGAACGAAATTAATGAAATGTTTAAATAAATAGCTTTTTTAAAATGCATTAAAAATATTTTTATTATTAAGGCATAAAAAATATAACAAACATGCCCAAAATATCTTTAATTACAGCTGCAAAGTGATAAATAACGTCGCAGTGTTTTAATAAAATGATTTCTTGAATAGCTTAAACGGCTGGAAAATGTTTAAAATATATCAATTCCACAGCGAATTCATTAGGAAAAAATTTTTGTTTTACGTTTTCTATAGAAGAAAATACGGATTCAATTCCACTTCCGAACGGAATCTGGCTCTGTGACATGGCTGTGTATGCAAGGAACGACGCCCAATGTTCCCATCCAATCTGTTTTTTGCTAGACTATGCATATTAACACCGTAATAATTTTTAAATTTTTTATGGGGATACCAAACCGACTGCCCCAATCCAGTTTAAATTTTGCTAGACTAGGCATATTAGTATGAAGGTTCAAAGTTTCCAGACTGTAGCTATTGCAGATCTCCAGGTAGACGATAACAACTGTTCTCTTTGTATGGGAGGTACCACGCCCACTATTCCAATCTAGCCTGTGTTTCGATATACTATGTATATTAATAAGGGGGTTACAGGTGGAAAATTTCAAAGATCTACCTATTATAGTCCTCTAGCCACTTAAAAAAATTGGGAATCAAAGTGGGTGTGGTTAATTATTTTTTTTCGTAAGAATATAATTTAGGTTATGATAAAGACTGAACAAAATTAACCAAATTGGCGGAACCGTTCTGAAATGATGCGAACGATATTTGATTTTATTTATAGAGATTTGACTTTAAACAAACTCTGATTAATGATCAGTTGAAGGTGAAGTTTTTTCTCCAGAAAAGTTTTTTTTTCAAACCCGTCAGTTGTTTTAAGAAAAATATATTTCAATGCTGTTTTAACCCAATTTTCCTAACGTTATCTCTCTCTTTTCTCACTCAAATTAAATAGATATACGTGTATCTTGCATAAAGGTATGAAGGTAGGCTTAGTTCTTAAAAATAAAAATTTACTAGATTCAACGGAAATTTTAGCAAATATTTAAATCATTGAGAATATAGACTAAAATAAAAGATTACACTCTGAAATTATTACTCAGAAATTATTGGGAGAAAGTGATTCCTGTTTTGCCTCTTGGCACTAATCTCCAACAGGCTCGGGATTTTGCTGAATAAAAACAAATTTCAAATACTGCTGTGATCTGCGAAAAAGAGGATAAGATTAAAAATTTGACAAATACCTTCTGAAAAAATTAAAAATTGTGTAGAAGAAAGAACAGAGCCTTGCTGTATCTCTAAATTTAACACTGACACCAAAAGTGTGACAAAAATGCTTTTTGCCTTCTATCCATTTAATCAAAATATATGTAAATCCTAAATAAAATTACTTGACTAACATTCAGCTACCAAGTTGCCCTCTATAGCGTCCCTTACCAAAATCATTCTGATAAATTGTTGGACTCCAAATACTTTACAAAATAAAACTTTTTTATACTTTCCATACTTTAGAAAGCGTAGAACAATTAGCAATTGGGCGGTAATTATTGTAAAAGCGTTGTTAGTGTCTCCCTCACATTGGAAATTCAACCAGTGAAAGATCAATGCTTCAAGACCACTAAATATTAAAACTAGCGTCAGAAAAATTGGATTTGCTTCGAAAAGGCAAATATGGTCAAGTAATGGTTGATTTTTTTGAGGTTAGGATTTTCATGCATTAGTATTTGACAGATCACGTGAGATTTCAGACATGGTGCCAAAGAGAAAGATGCTCAGTATGCTTTGACATTTCATCATGAATAGACTTACTAACGAGCAACGCTTGCAAATCATTGAATTTTATTACCAAAATCAGTGTTCGGTTCGAAATGTTCAAATGTGACAAATTTTGTTCAGCGATGAGGCTCATTTCTGGTTGAATGGCTACGTAAATAAGCAAAATTGCCGCATTTGGAGTGAAGAGCAACCAGAAGCCGTTCAAGAACTGCCCATGCATCCCGAAAAATGCACTGTTTGGTGTGGTTTGTACGCTGGTGGAATCATTGGACCGTATTTTTTCAAAGATGCTGTTGGACGCAACGTTACGGTGAATGGCGATCGCTATCGTTCGATGCTAACAAACTTTTTGTTGCCAAAAATGGAACAACTGAACTTGGTTGACATGTGGTTTCAACAAGATGGCGCTACATGCTAAACAGCTCGCGATTCTATGGCCATTTTGAGGGAAAACTTCGGAGAACAATTCATCTTAAGAAATGGACCGGTAAGTTGGCCACCAAGATCATGCGATTTGACGCCTTTAGACTATTTTTTGTGGGGCTACGTCAAGTCTAAAGTCTACAGAAATAAGCCAGCAACTATTCCAGCTTTGGAAGACAACATTTCCGAAGAAATTCGGGCTATTCCGGCCGAAATGCTCGAAAAAGTTGCCCAAAATTGGACTTTCCGAATGGACCACCTAAGACGCAGCCGCGGTCATCATTTAAATGAAATTATCTTCAAAAAGTAAATGTCATGGACCAATCTAACGTTTCAAATAAAGAACCGATGAGATTTTGCAAATCTTATGCGTTTTTTTTTTAAAAAATTTCTCAAGCTCTTAAAAAATCACTCGTTATAATCGGACATATCAACAATATAGCACTAAGTCGCGGGCGAAGTAAAATAATTATAAATTGGCTATACTAGCTACAAAACAATGTGCCTAAATAAAACCAGAGGTGCTGCAACAGTGTTCGAAAAATTTTGCCACTGGGTGGCGAATGATAACGCTTCAGATCAGGTTGGTCCACTAGTTTTTACAAAAAAAGAAAAATTGGTACTTGTGTGAGCGAGTAATTCTTTAATTCAAATCAAAAACTGTCCAACAAATTGTTCGCCATGCTGTATGAATGTGTTTGAATACACAAGCACACATACATACATAATTACAGCATGAAAACAGAAATAATACTCGCACCCACCCATCATCATTCATCTATTGACAATTTGCAGTAGCTGCCAGATTCTTTTGCTGCTTCTTGTTTTTATTTTTCTTATTTCTTTATTTTTTTTTGTTTCTTTTCGAGGTTTAAAATTAGCATGACAGGAAATTGTGATATATATATAATTTTTTGTTTGTGTTATTTTTTTATTTTTTTTGACAAATAGATTTAATAGAAGAATCTAGTAATGAGTAAGTTTGTTGTTGCTGTAGCATTTTACATTTATGTGCACGTCTATCGATTAAAATGAACTTTGTTTTTGATCATTTTATGTCAAAAACAAAATAAAAAAACGGTGTTCTGACAATATTTAATACCATTGCAAATTGATTATAAAGATATAAATACAAGGACAGACCCAGAACTACCCGGTCTGACACAAACAAAGCTTCACATAAAATAAAAGACAGTTGTGTAAATAGCGGCAAAGGTGAAGTTACATATGTATATGTCTACCAAGCTTTTAACAAAGACATGAGTTACTGAACGAAGGCTTTAACACAAATAAACCTTGAAATTATGAGTATTTGAAAATATTTTAAAATGCAAAAAATTAGGAAAGCCCGCAGTACATTGCCGGCCAAAACGCCTGCAAACTACCTTAAATAAAAGGAATTGATGTTCTACAGAAGTGAAGTTGATATTGCAAGAGGGCGTGGCACTTTCTATATAAAGTAAATAACTTAGCAACTGTAATAGGTGAAGTCTTAAAATGTTGTACAAGTAATCTATATATAAATGGTCAAGTGATAAAAGTTAAGAACCATTTTTGTTTGATATGTTTTATAGATTGTCAATAGGAGCAGTGCAGAATGTATTGTTTCTTCTACATTTCTGTGTCTAAGATAGTTAAAGACAGTTAAAAATATTAGCCAATCATAAAGCCTCTTTCTCTCTTAATTTGCTAAACAATTTGGCTTGCCAACTCCGTAAACACTCAGAAGGAAAAACTTATTTTATTTGCTTATTCTATTCTTATTTCCATCTTTGTATGTACTTCTGAAAAATATATCAAAAAGTTTACAAAAATAAATTTGGTCGAATTTCGACCACAGGGCAAACTCTAGTATGCATAAAAATCCGCTTGCATTGGTACAGTGGGCATGGTACCTCCCATACAAATAAAATGTGTAGAGTTTTGAAGTGTCTAACGCCTTTATTAATGTATATAGTCGACCAAAAAACTGTCTGTAGTAGAAAAGTGGGCGTGGTATTTCCCATACAAAATGATAAACTATTATTGTGTACCTAAGGAACTTTCACACGTAGACCCTTGAACTTTTGTACAAGTAACCTAATCTGCAGTCATTAAAAAAACAGTGAACGTGATACCTCCCAAACAAAAGGAAACATTCAAGGAGATTAATAGGTAGAGTGTTGAAATTTTGAACTACAAACAACTAAAAGCTGTATAAAAAAAGTCTGCAATGGAACAACGGGCGTAGTACCTACTATATAATATGAAAAATTATTATCGTGTACCTAGGGAACTAAATTTAGCTACGTCTTGAAATTTTTAACTCTATGAAAACATAAGCTATTGAGTTAAGGCCTGGTCATACTTTTACCAACAAATGTTTATTTTACTTTTTAACGATGGGGGTAGCGATGCACATCGAGTATAGCTAGTCTAACTGTAAATATAAAAAGGTGTTACAAGCTCATATTGATTACAATTCTATAAATATATTTTTTTTTTCTTAAGACAACACTACCTCTGCGAAGCTTTTTGCGTGTCTGCAGAAAACACTCAGACTCTTTGACGGGGATCGAACCCGCAACCTTCAGACTGACAGACTAGTGCGCTACAAATTGGCTTTGAACTTCAGTAAAACAAAATTGATCAGGTTTGACCATTCAATTGAGTTGATCACATTATGAACTTACACGTTGCACAGTGGTTTAAAAACATAGGCAAAACATATGTGTTTTGGAGTAGAGATCCTACAGAGTAAAGTATGGCTCGAAAGTTGGGTACATCGGGCATAAATTTTATAAATGCCATAAAAAGTTTATTATAACTCAAATGTTAAGATTTTTGAAAATTATGAAAAATGTGCTTACATTTCTGCATTATGATATTTAGTTTAGGAGAAAATTGGCTTATATTTTTTATTATTGGCCAAACTTAACTATTATTTTTAGTATTTTTTGTGCCGCTGTACTCTTTATAAAATTTAGATAGTATCAAGTCATAATTTATATTTTGGGTATTAAAATTTCACGCTATTAATTAAAAATTAAAGTGATGAAATCCTAATACTTTGGGTAATAAGATTTCATTACTTTAATATAAATAATTATAAATATACATATGCTCACGCAAAAATTAAACTTTGGCAACTCCAGCAGTGTTACTTCTTACAACTAAAACTATAGTTAGACAAAAACCTCTCTCCAGCCCTATCCAAACATATCCAATTCTGAAACAAAACTTATGAGTTATTGTAAAATTATTCCGATTGAAAAAAGGTAAACAGATCTTTAAAGCCCAATGTCTTCACTACGTACTCCAAAAAGAAAGTGATAGCCCCATGATTAACAAAGGCAAAATAGCCTATTTTATAAAAAACACCAATTTTTTTGGAACATATCTTTCCCGTTTTAGGAATTTAGATGTTAAAATCTAAAATATTACAAGATTTTTATTACCACTTACTTAAAAACTTTCTTATCTACGAGTATGTTTTTTTTAAATATTGTAAGAATAACTTAATCCGTTCAGAAGTTATGTCAATTTAAATTTCTATATTTTATTTCCCAAAAAATAACTTTATAGTGAATTTTCGAGTATTAAGGGTAAAAAACAGTTGCAAATAGGCGTGGTGGGCGCAGCTAGTTTAATATAAAATAATTCAAAGAATTTAAAACATTCTATACACTGGAAACTATATTAAAGAAAGCTACAAGTAAGTAGTTGAGTGAATAAACAGGACAGCCTCCGTAGTTAGAAATGTTATTTCCACCGCAATTGCTATATTTTTAAACATATGTATCGTTTCTTGATTAATGGCGTTGGGCTTTATCACCGCAATCTGAATATAGCTTACAATAAGCCCTAGTAGGATAAAATTCTTGGCAGGTTTAACAGTGACCTTTCGTTCTTTTTAAATCTGATATTCCCAGGTTCCAATACAGCTCGAAATAGTAGTTGAGGGACACATTCCCGATTTCTGTGATTAGCTATACTTTTTACCCTAAATTCAATTTTGTTGAGGCCAACTTTTATTCACTCAGGATCCCCGCATCAAAATATAACTTTAACAGCAACCAGGCACTTTGCCACTCTTTTTTTCTACATATGTTTAAAAGCTTTTCTTGGCTCCATTTAGTTCCATTACTATTTTACAAAAATCTTGTTCATAAAATGCGTTTTGACCAATTAATGAAATATTATTATCAACTCTTTCAATGTTTTATTTTTTATAAATTTGAGGTGGTTTGAATGACTTGGGTAGGGTTGTGAGCTCATTTGTTGCACTATCCAAGATTGCAAAACGGGTTTGGGAACTTAGTCCCTATATTTATTTTTTTTTGACGGTAGTGCTACTTGAATAGAATTTGGTTTCTTATTACAGCAATGTGCCTATCAGTTGCAGTTTTAGTAGTCGACGATGACCTATTTTTTTACGATCATGGTTCCAGCCGTTAAAAAATAAAATCAGTGTTCTAATGAGATCTTTCCTAAACTTGAGGCAACACTACAAAATCTTTTTAGTTCTGCAGGTCCTGATAGCAGTAATTATAGTCAAACTGCATCAACATTCACTGGCGTTTGGCAAGCTCAAATGATGGAGGTGATGAAGAACTGCTTACTATTCAAGAAATTAAGAACTTAACATTAGAGTTAATTACTAACCTAAGCACAATTGGAGACTACAATAAGTTATTATTTTGAAAATTTAAATTTTATTAGTCGAACTATTTATATTACATACATATGAAATTTATAGTCAAGCTTAACTTCGTTTTAGCTCTCTAAGAAAGAGTAATTTAAATTACAAATTAGGCGATAGTATTAAAAAAAAATTGAGAAAATTAAAAAGTTTTTAGACACCAGCAGAGCGGAATGCACATTTTGTAGACAGCACGAAAGGCATCTGCACTCTTCGTATCTATCTACTTAGGGTAGTGTTTAGTTGTAAGCATCATCTATTTAACCAACCAAACCCAGATAAAGGAATAAGAAAAAACTAGTATTCAATTATCAATCTTCAGTTGGTGAGAACCAAGTCTACCACTACCTTAAGCTTCCCTCTTGTTGAATATTTTTACTTTAATATTTACCACCTTATATTTGTTATTATTATTACAATACATATAAATCATATGTGGTAAACTGTAATGTACTTAACAAATCTTTTCTTTAACTAGGAAACTGATCGCACATTCCGTACGGAAACAGCTGATTGTGCTTTTGTTATAAGTACATATTGTTACGTTCTTACTTTACATTGGGTACTTTTAATTGCAAATTAAGAACACGCAAACTTTATTTATTCAGCTTTGAATAACTTTTATTGACACTACTATTAAAAATACATAAACATAAGACTCTCTAACGAACACGACAAATGAACTTTTAGATTTTTAAAACAATACTGTCATACCTTTCGCAAGCAACAATGCTATTTATAGGCGAGCAAAAACGCCTGAAATGTTCTATACTAGAAACATCTAGCAGGTTCCTTTTTATCCTTATATTTATGTGTATATCTCTGCTGTCTTCTGTAGTTATGTATGTATATACGTCTGTACATATCTGCTGAAGAGAGGCAGCCTTTTGTTGTACTTGGATTAATGTGTGGGTGGCTAAGATCTACTACAATAAAATTTGTTTATTTTATGAATGTTTACATATATATGAGGCAGTGTTGGGATCTGACAATTTGTAAATTGTACCGCTCCAATAATAAATTGTATCAAATCAGCATCAATTGTACCAAAATTTGGCATTAGGTAAAAAAAAGTTGTATATAGACAACGGCAGACGGCATTCCATTCCATTCCAATTATCTTAATACCCGATACAGCAGACCAATCATCTACTTACTACAATATACATACAGTAGCCCAACAAGAGGATAAATCAAAACTTTTATACTAGGGTATTTTAACGTGATGATGGTTGACCTTAATTGCTTGATTCCTAGAATTTCTGTTTCTGTGTTGCAACCCTATTTCATAAGCAAAAGCCTTACAATGTTAGGAGCTGGTTACACTACAATTTGTTTCACGTGCTTGAAACTCCACTACCCCAAAAAAATTAAAGACTTATATATACCAAAAATACTTTCCGGTTTCTCACTAGAAAGAATGGAAAATTATATCAGCCGAACACTGCCGGGAACTGAGGCGATGAAAAAGTGTTCAAGCGCAAAAAGGCCTTGTAACTAAATTAGCTATTACTTACATCTTAATCTAAACAAAGTGTATGGCTTTTTATAGAGGAGATTGTAGCAACAATTCACAAGTATTTTAAACTTAATCTGAGTACCGGTTTAGGAGGTAACCTGGTTTTCGTGAAATAGTTTAAAAACCAAAAGTTCATTACAGCTTCTCCGAAAACTACAAGCAACTGACTTTTCCGGAAAACCTAAAAACTTAATCTAAACAAAATGTATACCCATAAAGTCACCAACAATTGACAAGTGGTTTGAAGTTAATCCAAATAACCGTTTAGCTTTAAAAACCAATGGTTTATTACAACTTCTCCGAAAATCACAAGCAACCGACTTTTCCGGAAAAAATAAAATCCTGATCTATTATCAAAATAAATAATAAAAATCCCGAACATAAATAAAGAATGTTGCAATTTAGTTATTTCTAGACAGGATTGGAGAACTATGAAACTATACATGTTTATTATTGTAAAAAAATTTATTAAATTAAACAATTTACTGAATAAATTTGATACGAATTTGTGCCAAGAAAATATAAAATGTACCAGTGTACCACTGATGCGTAGATTGTGCCAAATTTGGTTCGTGTGGAGTTTGCACGGCCCAGTGGTTCCGGAGATATGGCATTTACATTTTCCTATATATTCCCATACAAATATAAGCAAAATGCCCTCAATTTTCCATATTATGAATTTTTGTGGTGACTTGAAAAGTTACCAAACTATGTATCGTAATGTCTTATGTATATAATGACATTCGGTCTTTCTAATTGGAATGTTGAGCTAAATCGTTTCAGTCGTTGCATCGATCGTCATTTTATTTGTCGCTGACAATTCGTTTTTTCGCTTGCTATACACCTGCATTGTATCATAGGTATGTGTTACTTTTTTCTTTGCGTTTCCTTAATCACCTCCTCGATTGGTTGAACCCGAGATGTGAGGCTGTTATTGAGGTGTATGCAAATGCTTTGCCACGAAACTGTTATTGTTTCTCCTGTGTTGAGAGTGAACCTACAAGGTGGACAAAACCAGAAAAGGTTAATCATTTCGCAAGCACTTAGAAGGGCTCTTAGGTGGACCCAGGCAACGCCGGGTAAAATACACTAGTTTACTATAAAATGTTTAAAAAATAAAGTTTCTGTAAGATAAAAGGGACGCATTGTATTATTGTCCTAATACACAAATAATTCTTGCAAAAAAAACCGACTTCAAAACAGATAGAAGGCACCAATTCTAAACTAAAAATGTAAGAAGTAATCTGTAAGAATTAGATTTAAACCAAATAAAAGATGCGCCAAAATTAGCGGAAGAAAGTATAGACTATGTGAATGTCAAGCCTCTCCCTATTACTGTTCAAAAGTTAAGCTATTTTCACCAGCATTCGTATTTTATGGGGACACTATTCAAGCCTCTGTCTATAACGGTTTCAAAGATAGGGTCACATAGATCAAATAACATGACCTATTCGGACACCCTTTAATTTACAATATTAAATTAAAGACCTGTTGTTATAGAGGACTTGGTCACAAAGATTCTTTGTAAATTTCAACTATCTGTCTATAACGGTTAAAAAGTTTAACCATATATATCAAATTACATGAACTATTGGGACACGCTTTACATTATAATTCCAAATATTTATATTTGTTATCATACCAGAGAAAGTAGTGGACATTCTGCCTAATTTTCAAGTGTTTGTGTTTAACGGTTCAAAATATAGGGTCATATAGATCAAATTACGTAATTTATGGGGACACCCTTTAATTTCTAACTTCAAATTGTATACTTGCTATAGTGGACTTTGCAATACAGGTTCCTTGTAAATTTCAGCTGTCTGTCTCTAACAGTTCAAAAGTTTGGCCACATACATAGAATTACATTAACTATTGGGACACCCTTTAAGTTCCAAATTCAAAATTTTATACTTTTTGTTATAGCTGACTTAGCACTACAGGTTCTTTGTAAATTTCAGCGGTCTGTGTACAACTATTCAAAAGTATGGCCATATACATCAAATTAAATGAACTATTGGAGCACCCTTTAATTTAAAATTTTGAGTATTTATGCATTTTATTATAACGGTCATAGTAGTCGACATTCTGTCAAATTTTCAAGGTTTAGTCTATAACGGTTCAAAAGATAGACCCAAATAGGTCATATTATGTCACCTATGGGGACACCCTTTAAATTTTAAATTTATTTTTTTATTAACTTCTGCTGTTGGGAGCTATAGCGGCACGCAGTTTTTTAAAATTTTAATTTGCTGCCCTTTACGGTTCTTAATACACGTAAAAAACATGTATGTTGTATGGGGACACCCTTTAATTTTTAATATAATGAACTGTTTTTAAAATGGGACCAACCTTGAAGCATAACCTTTCAAATAAAGCAAAAAATTTTAAAATCGGTTCAGAAATGGCTGAGTTCTGCGGTTACATACATAAAAAAAAAAAGCAACATTCAGACGAATAGATAACCTTCTTCTTTTTTGAAGTCGGTTAAAAAAAATTTATTTATTGTTTATGAATTAAGTGATGCACACCGTTGCATTTTTTAGTACTTTTGGCCAAAATTACACAAACAAAAAAAGTGTAATTTTTCTTTTGAAATTTTCTTAAAACTAATTATTAATTTTTGTATGAATGATATTAAGTATGTAAAATATGTTTATTCAACACCTTTTTGGTAACAATTTTAAGTTATTCAGAAATAAATTACTTTTTTTTTCAAAAGTACGAAGAAAACAAATGTACAACTATGACATAATATTTTCTAGATTCATGTAGGTACAGTATATCCTACCTACCTACCTAAAAGTCTTCAGTAAGTTGGTTAAGAATTGACAGGCTTTTCGTTAATTTTTTGACATTAGCTTAAGTCAGCTTATGCACATTATAGTTGGGGCATTAGTATTACATTATAGTATTCAAATGAGGAGGTACTTTTCAAAACATGAATATTCCACTTTTGACAAAAATGATTTTTTTATTTTTTTTTGTTTAGTAGCATTGGATTGAATACTCACCGAAAATAAAACGTTTCAAAATGTCAAATCAAAAGTAGATTATTCCACTTCAAAATGACATTATCCATTTCAAATATACATTATTGGTACAAAATATGATTAATCCATAAGTTGATAACAGTAAATTTTAACAAAACATATTTTACACAACACTTGTATAAACACGCCCACGCGCTAACTTCTTATCATGATTGTCATTAATCCACAGTGAATCAAAACATGATTATTCCAATCAGCCGCGTCAAAACAAGATTATTCCATTTTAAATCTTTATTTAAATTATTTCAAATATATAAGTGCAAACTTTTAAAATCCTACACAAAGCAGTGACTAATATTTACGTCTTTAATAATGTACCAAAATTTCGGATTAAATATATAGGGGCATACCTAAAAAACTATTTTCTCAAATTGTGCAAATACACAAAAAGTGGAATAGTCATGTTTTGAAAAGTACCTCCTCAAATATACTTAGCAACATAAACAGGACTGAATTTAAATTAATCTATTAATAACAAAGAATTTATAATTTTTTAGGAATAATAGAACTAATTCTAGAGGAGGTAGCACGTAGCACTTATTGTCAAAAGTAATTGACCTTATAAATTATGGCCTATCGTAAACACAACTCAGAGAGAGAGAGAATTTCAGGTATTATATTTTTACAGTAACACGAATTAGCTTTGGATACTTATAAGATTAGTAGAACCAAAAGATATTATGATTTTTTACTGGGGCAACATTTTACATGAAAAAGTAGAATAGTAAATATACTTTTTCATAACAAGTGACCTGCTCCTAGTATCACCGGCGGGGCGGTCGTAATTAACATTCTGAGCCCTGACTATTTACCTGTTAATAGCAACTACTACACTTCAAGTCTCTTTAAATATAACTTTTACAACACTAAAAGGAATAATTCTTCTAGGGTAGTAAGCAGACACCTAAATTTGCCCGTGTACCCCAAAAAATATACGGAAGAAGAACAAAGCCTTGCCTAATGAAATCAGGACCTCTATTCAACCACCGCAAAGAAATATGGTAGAGGTAACTATAATCTAAGAGCAGCATATTATGATTAAATTATATGGTTGTAGTTAAACCATATTATGGTTAAATTAAACCATGATAGTATGATTAAAAACTATGAAATGTCATAAGGAAACATTTTTTACAATAAAATTTAAAAATAAAAATACCTGACGAAATCACATTATTTAGAAATAAATCTGGGAATAATATACTTTTCAGACTTGATAAAGGCTCTCCTCCCCCTTTCTGGAATATCACGAAAATCTTAAGGAAAAAGTCAAAAACTGTACCAATTCTAAAGCAAAATGATTATCGTTTTACAAGTCAGGAAAAGTTTGGAGTTGTAGCACAAACATTTTTAGCTAATCACACTATTTCTTCTCTCGGCGATAAAATTACAACTTCGGAAGTAAGGAATAAGTTCAATTCATTTAAATTAGTTATTGCAAATCCATCGGTTATAAATTTAATCAGCTTAACTTAACTGTCTGAAATAATTAGTTAAATAAAAATTTGACAGTCGCCAAGTATCGATTGCATAAGTAATAATATGGCTAAAAGCACTTCCAAAAAAGGCTATTAAATACCTCACAATCATAGTAAATTCTTTCCTTAAACTCTCATATTTTCCCATAAATTTAAGCAATTCAAAATAATTATAATCCTTAAACCAGATAAGCAAATTAACTCTCCATTCGTATCGTTACCATATTTTTTTATAATCTTCCAGTCGACTGAAAAAAATCTTTGTTAGTGATATATTTATATCAAACTCAGCTAAGTAATAAAAAAGTAATTTTTAGAACCTTTTTTTATTGAGCAAACCACTGTTCATATCCAAATGAACTTTATATACTATTGAGTGTCACTTTTACTCCTCTCGTGTTCAAAATACTATTTGTGTAGAACTTTTTAAGAAGGCTTAGTGCGTTATACTTGTATTAGTGTTTGAAACTCTGCAAGCTCATCGCAAATAATTTTTTGCACTCATTCAGTGTTTTAGTAAGTAAGTATGTAAATAAAGTTTCAGAAAAAGTAATCAAAAACCAACTAACAGATTTTATGGGCGCAAACAGTTTAACTTTAGGGGAACATAGTACAGTTGACCCCTGTCAACTATCGTCTCTATCGATATCGAATAAGCTACCTTACAATAATTCTTGCAAAAAAAACGAACTTTAAAACAGACAGACGTCTTTAAAACGGTAATTATACAATGATTATATTATATTCGAGGAAGATTGTAGCGGGATTTTTTAAATGTCGTAGCACAAAATATCAATTCAGATAAAAAAAACTAATTTAAGAATTCAATAATCTAAAGCAAATCTCAGTCAATTTCCTCCGGGGGGACAAATTCTTTTGGAGTATATAGGGGCACAAGACCCCGGGGTTTTGTTTTTTTCAGGTCAAACCAATGCCAAACGACTGTCTGTATACAGCGGTTCAAAAGTTTGACTAATACATAAAATTATACTAACTATTGCGACAGTCTGTAATTTCCGAATTCAAATTTTATACTTGTTGTAGCGGTCATAGCAACACAGGTTCTTTGTAAATTTCAACCGTCTTTCTGTAACGGTTTAAAAGTTTGGTCATATACATAAATTTACATAAACTATTGCGAAACCCTTTATTTTATAATTTTAAATATTTATACTTATTATAACAGACATGTAATGGACATTACGTCAAATTGTTAAGTGATTGTCAATAACTGTTCAAAAGATAGGGCCATTCATATATATCAAATGACGTCACCTATTGGAAAACCCTTTAAATTCAAATTTTAATTTAAATACTTGTTTGTCATACAGATTCTTTGTAAATTTTAACTGTGCGTCCATACACATCAAATTACATAAACTATTGGGGCACCCTATAATTTCCAATTTTAAATACTTGTTGTTATACCAGACATAGTAGTGAACATTCTGTCTAATTTTCAAGTGTTTGTCTATAACGGTTCCAAAGATGGGGGCATAATGGTCAAATTACATCAATAATGGGGACACTTTTATTTTATAGATTTAAATTTTATACTTGTTTTTATAGCGGACTAAGCAGTATAGGTTCTTTGTAAAATTCAACTGTATCTATAACAGTTCAAAAGTTTGGACATACATATATATCAATTTACTTTAATTATTGGGACACCATTTAATTTTCAAATTCATATTTTATACTTGTTATTATAGCATACTTAGCAATACAAGTTCTTTGTAAATTTTAACTGTTTGTCTATAACGGTTCAAAAGTTTGGCCATATATATATAAATACTTGTTTGTCATACAGATTCTTTGTAAATTTTAACTGTGCGTCCATACACATCAAATTACATAAACTATTGCGACACCCTTTAATTTATAATTTTAAATATTTATACTTATTATAACAGACATAGTAACGAACATTCTCTGCAACTTTCAAGTGTTTGTCTATAACGGTTTAAAAGATAGGATCATAAAGGTGAAATTACGTCACCTATGGGTTGACCGTTTAATTTTTAAAATTTTAAACTTCTTTTAAAATGGGACCAATCTGTAAGCATAACTTTTCTAATAAAGAATTTTTAAAATCGGTTCAGAAATGATCGAGTTATTAAGGCACAAACATAAAAAAAGAAACACTCAGACGAATTAGTAGACGAATAAGTAGATTAAAAATAAAGTTCGATACGTGTCGAATAGCCTAATTAAGGCATTCGATTACTATCGAATCGAGTTTTCATTGCAATTATAGTTGATTTCAATAAATATGTAAAAGAACTGAAACATATGTTTGCACAAAAATAAAGAAAACTGAAAGAAAATACAAAACAATGTAAGTAAAAACAAGTAAAAGTGCTATATTCGGCCGTGCCGAAGCTCTTATACCCTCCAGCCATGTACAGCATTTTCCATATTGTTGACTCCTTACATAAACTAAAATAAGTCGTATGAGAGAAAACTCATTATTCATGCTTTAAAGAAATAGAAGACAGCGGCAACGCACAATGAGACAACGCCGGCATTAAATACAAGGAGTCATTGTAGAGCTCTGAAATTTTGGACATGTTATTTTTGAGACAATTCCAGTTTAAAAAAAAAAAATTAAAAATTCGCCCACTTTTACGCCCACCTCCCATACAATCGAAATTTGTAAATTGCAATAAAAAAGAACAATTTTTTTTCATTCTCATTCTAAATAAATTAATATAAGGATCTGATGACATTTGCAAATAGTGCTTTACATCTTCATTCGTAGAATATGTGAATTTTTACTCCTTATTCATTGCTTCTTGCGCTTCTTCGGATAACATTCCTGTGCCAAAATAAAATTTAAAAAAATACTTTCAAAAATAAAAATTGCGAACAAACCTATTGGCAATATAGCCTCAGATACCATTTTGCTGCCGTGAATGAGAACTTTATGGACAGTGATAGGCATGTAATACCAGCCATAAAGCTCTACTTACAATTTTGCAGTGTCCATGCAATACGTATGGAATTTACCAACATCTATATTTTTACTAGTATTTATAGTATTTAATATCATTTTAAAGCGGTGAATTAAGTCTACATTTACACCAGTTATGTCAGCGGTTATTTCTGTATTTTCAAAAAATCTTCTAGAGACATTACCATCATCAATAAATAATGCAACAACTAAATTCAATATATAACAATTAAACTAACCACATTAGAAAGATAAGAACTACAGTTGCACAATCAATTAAATTAAAAATTATGCAACTATCTAACCAATCAATCAATCAATCAATCAAATGAATAATGTAAATAAAATAATAATAAGCAATAAGTGAATAGTTGTAAACAATTAAAAAAAATAAAAGTAAAAAGTTGTAAACATGCTATTGCATGCTAACATACGTATAGCGACAGAATGTGCGCGTTGCGTATCTTTTGTAGTTTTTTGTATGTTTAAAGTACTTTTGCAAACTTTTGCTATATTTCCTTTACTTTAAATGAAAGCTGAGACTTCAATCTTTCATTTGATTTAAGTCTGCACCAAGGGCGAGGGGCTGCTCTATATTTCCTAGTCCATTGAAAATGCAAAATTTTCAATTTTTACACCACAATTCTGTTGTTAAGAAATTTTTTTTTGTTTTTTTTTTTTAAATTTATTTTTTCATCTACTCATTCTACAACAACTAAATTAATTAAAAAAATACTTTAAAGTTATATTTATTATGCATTTTTTTATTAATAAGCTTTTGAATATTACATATTGAACTAACATATTTCAACTTTGATTTGTTCTAGACCAAAAAGTAATGAAGTTATGAGACTGAAATATCAGGGAATTGTTACTCATAAATCTGTTAATATACTGTGAAAATTTCATTAAAATTGGACGACACGCCAAAAAACATTTTTTGCCGCGGTTACTATAGGGCTGTCTCACTGTGCGACGCAGCTAAATGAAAACAATTCCGTTGACTACAATTGTCGCCATGTTGCCAGCACTTAATGATATTGAAGACGACAGCTACATCGTAAACTCTGACATTGCTGTAGAAATACTTATTTTGCTTTTATAAAATTAAATAATTTTTTAAAAAAATTATAAATATTTCCTCCGAAACTTGTTTGTATATGAATTTGTAATTTAAAATTTAGTGGCATTTTCTTTTGTTGAATAAAACAGAAACACAAAGTACACAGAGATGTAAATAGTGATTGATGAAAATGGCTATAATCAGACTTTCCTAAGCTTGTCAAGAAAGAGACAAATATAGTAACAAATTTAGACGAACATCGGAAAAATAAACAAAACAAAAACTAAAAATTTTGAAAATTTACCTTTAAAGCGTGTTCGTTGTTTAAAACTTTGTACTTTAAAAGTTAATTTGTCCATTAAAATATTAACTAAACAACAAAGTATAATTAAAACAAACAATCAAAACTCTTTGGTATTGTGAAATAAGCTTGAGAAAAATATTTAATGAAAGTTAAGGCCCAACTATAATATGCATAAGCTGGCTTAAGCTAATGTCAAAAAATTAACGAAAAGTCTGTCAAATGCTTAAGCAACTTATTGAAGACTTTTAGGTGGCTACAATGTACTTACATGAATATAGAAACTATTATGTCAGAGTTGCAGATTTGTTTTATTCGTACTTTTGCTTTTCGTACTTTTTTTCTCAATAAATGAAATTTGTTAACAAAAAGGTGTTAAATAAACATATTAAATATACTTAATACCATTCATATGAGCCCTTGATTATGATAGTGGTATAAGTCATATATTTTATGTTTGGAGATATTAAGAGGTTTTTATTTTAAAGGATTAAAAAATATTTTGTATTATGTAATAAAATATTTTGATAATTAAACAGTGCCAACAAAAGAGTATTTATTATGATTGTGAAATTTATAACCATTTTTAAAAGGTAGTGTGGTTTTAAAAGATTGAAATGACTTACACCATTTTCAAAATTAACTGCATGACTTAAACCATCAAGAATAAATTTTTTGTTTAAAATTAACATTTTATTCAAAATCATTACATTGCAATTAAGTAATTTATTTTTAGTATTTAGTTAAAATAAAGAGTTTGTGGAAAATTGGTGGGATATAGGGTAGTAAATCCATCATATCTTGTTTTCTTCTGTTATTGGTCTAATGGTTGTATATAGTGAAAGCAAATCAATATTTTCGTATATTCTTGGCCTTCCTCTTTTGGTTGAAAGGTCTAACACTTTGAATTCGGAATTTTCATCCAAAGAAGTTTTATAAAACATTTTCTATGGAGATTTTTTTTTAGAAATCTAATCCATTGCATTTTTAGCTAAGATACAGCTTCTCCATTGGTGTTTCTCTTTATATTAGTCGTTGATTCTCTGTTATTTCGTCGAAATGATATCTTTCCGAGCCATTTGTTGTACCAAAAATGGGTTTCTCTTTTTACATAATTCTATTAAATAACTTATTCTTCTTCGCCGTATAATGTCTACAATTAATTATAAATAGTGCATTTTACATTAATAGGCTTACCTGATCATAACTGAACTGTTATCTGAAGACATGACAACATTACTAATAATTATTTTGCAAAACTTTGAAAGCAGACTGACTTATACCACTATTAAAATATACAGTTATTGTAATTTGTTTACCAACCAAAAAATAAACTCAATTTATCAACTTAATTTTCATGGCATACTGCGAATTACTTCAGATTATGTTACTTTATTAGGATTTGATATGAGATAGCTGATAAACTAGATTTTAAAAGTTTTTGACTTATACCACTTTCAAAATCAAGGGCTCATATACAAATTAATAATTATTTTTAATAGTTTTAAGAAAATTTCGAATGAAAAATTTAACATTTTTTGCTGTTTGTGTAATTTTGTCCAAAAGTACTAAAAAATACATCGGTGTGCATCACTCAACTCATAAACAAAAAAATGCTCTTTCTTTTTAATTACGATTATTATACAACGCCTCCCTTTTTTTCTTATAAAAATTTATTTTTTTAAACATTTTATATTAAATTTAAATACAATTTGTTCACTTTCGTTCTCCGTTGCAATTTTTTACTAATGTACATTCATATGTAAAACACAAAGCACAAACAGCTGTTTCCGTACGGATTGTGCGATCGGTTTCGGACTTTGCTTAAGCAAATGACATTTGACGAAACTTAACGAAAAGTGTTGTTAAGTACATTATAGTTTGCCACATTTGATTTAATGTAATTGCACAGTTGCTTAAGTTGGGCCTTAACGCACATTTACACTAATAAAAAAATAATTAATAAGAAAATAGCACAATAGAAAACCAATGTTTACGAAATAACAGAAAAGAAAACTTATCAACGTGTGAAAGAGACGGGTTGAATTAGTATTTTTTGCCGTCCTGTTTATACGCCGTTTCACCTCTTGGGTTCTCTTTGACAGAAATTAGCATAAGTTGAATACAGCCACAACGGTGGTGGTGTAGCCATGTAGCTATACTGGCTCCAAAAATAATCGTTTACCTATAAACGTGTGTATTTATTTTTTGACAGTTTATAGTCGGTATCCTGATATTGTCTATGTGTTTAATGCATCTAGGTTTTAAAACAGAGGTCTCATCTATTTAATTATCAAACGCATTTAAAAAAATATGTTACCCTATAACATACATACACACTCATTTCATTTTCATAGAAATTTGACTTTTTTTTAATTTTTCGAAAATTGTTTGTAAAAATATTTTTTGTGAAAATTTGTGGTAAATTCTTTAAAAAAATTTTTTGGAAAAATATCGTTTTGAAAATGGTTTGTAAAGTTTAAATATTTAAAAAAAAATATTAATTTTTTTAAAAAAATTATTTTTAACAATTTTATTGAATTTTTTTTTATTTTTTAAATTTAGGACCTTCCTGCAATCTATATTGAGTTAGAATGGTCAGACTAAAGCAAAAAAAAAGTCCTTAAACAAAATTTCCTCATTTTATAAACCATGCCTGACAGATTGGTGTGCTTAAATTTTTTGTATCTTTTCTGCTGCCTTGGCAAATGATATTACTACCCGAACACGGACAGACGAAAATGAATATTGTAGAAATTACACACGGTATGACAAACTTATATATACCCGTTCCAACTGTGGTGAAGGGTATAAAGAAATATTTTTATTTCTTTAAATTAAAACTTCGGAATTAGTAGAATATCTAATCTTATTTGTCTTCATCTGGCTCAGAATTGATGCATATAAAATGACAAATGCGAGATAAAAGCATCCTATCCTTGCCACTAAAGCGCAAGTTACGAATTTACTTCTTTATATGGATGTAAATACAAATTTTTAATATGTATATTTAAACATCGCTTTAGACCAGTGATGCACAAAACACCAAGTTTTTTTACTTGTTATTGTGTACATAGTGAATGCGAATGAAATTTCAAATGTTTATCTATAAGGATTCAAAAGATATCATTAACACCCACTAATTTCCAATTTTATACTTGTTGCTATAGCGGACATAGTAATATACGTTCTGTATATTCAAATGTCTATCCATAACGGTTCAAGAGATAAAGCCATATACGACAAATTACGTCAGATATGAGGACACCCTTTATTTTTTTACACTTATTAGTACTGACACAGTAATAAAAAGTGATGATTCCAAAGATAGGGCCATATAGGTTAAATAATATCATCTATTCGGACACCCTTTAATGTACAATTTTAAATTAAACACTTATTATAAAGGACTATATATATATAATGACCTATTATCATCTTAATTTTCTTCTAGTCATTTTATTTTAGACAGTAAGATACAAATAAGATTTTTAAAAATGTTCCTCCAATTAAAATATTGTGTACTATCTATCCCCGGTGAGCTTCCCTACATCATCGTATTAACACGATAATTATTTTTCACTTTGTATTGGGAGGTACCGCGCCCACCATTCCAATCCAGCCAGTTTTTCTCTACATTGTGCATATTAATAAGGGAGTTATTTAAACAAAATTTCAAGGTTCTAACTGTTACAGTTACTTAGTAATACGATAGTAAATATTTGCTTTGTATAGGAAGTGCCACGCCCTATTTAATCACCTATATCTGGTAAGAAACTGTGAAAATTTCAGGAATTTGTCTACTGGTATAGTCAGCTATATCATACAAACACATTTTGTGCTTTATATACATACATATAGATGGATAAAAGAGTGAAATGTAAAAATCGATAAAATATCGATAAAATAACTAAATAAATAAATGAAATAATTTATATACAAATTAATTTTTGAAGTTAGGCTTTAGTTCGTTTTATTCTTTCTAAGTAGAAAGAATATTTTTTCAAATTAGGTGATTAATTTAAAATAAATCTTTTTACTTAGAAAGAATTAAACGAACTTAAGCCTGACGTCAAAAATTAATTTCTATGTTAATAAAATAGTTCAACTAATAATTTAAAAAATTCTTAATATAAAATAATTAATTATACTTACAATTACAACATCTGTGCAAATTTCATGAATCTACCTATTGCGGTTCCAGATATAGACAGCGCTGACAAACAGACATTTAAACGAAAACAATAGAGTTGCGTTTTTACCCTTTGGGTACGGAACCCCAAAAACTAGTCACTACACCGATTCCTAAGATAAACAGATCTGTTCTAGTTTTTTATATGATCAGGACCAGTCAATTTCAACTGACGTTGTTATTATATAAAGTCAAAGCGTTATCTGTGTATCAAAAATTACCATGTACATACAAACTGTAAGCAGCAATCCCAAATATCGCAGCGTTAACGCATATACATACATGGCACTAATTAATTAGATTGAGTAATTAATTGGCAATAAAATTTTTTTCATTACCATTGTTTTCACTAATGGTAATGGTTTTTAATGAAAGTGTTTCATTATCAATTATTTAAAAACAAAATCATTACCTTAATTATTTAATATTATGATAATTACCCATAACGTTTTATAATAAAACTGCAATTTATTTATTGGGGGAAAAGAGCTAGTTCCTCTACGTATTTCACTGGTTACTCAGGGCAGATCATCAGGAAACCTTTTTCCTAATTTTAGAGCAGCCAAAATACTCTATAAGTAATACAATTCTAGAAAACACAATGAGAAGTGTATATGTTAATAGAAAAATATTACAGAATATTAAAGCTGCAACAAAACACCAACAAACAAACATCGTTTTTATTTTTCCTTACTGTCCTTCTACACCACCACAGTGATTTTATTTATTCTATAAATGGGCGTAGTGATAGCGCACTATCAACTATTGATCCCACACTGGAACCACCACCCCGTAATCTTTCTGTCATTACTTCCGGATGGGGCTCATGTAGCTGCACACATTTCATCCATATACACTCTACCCCCGACGAAGTTTCAAGAAAACAATTTTAAAGAGCATTGATTATACTCTCAACTTGAAAGTGAAGCTACCAATTAAAAACCATAGTGCACTATCTACAGTTTGTAGTCGGTATCCTGATGTCGTATATGTGATTAATGCATCTAGGTTAGTTAGTTTTAAAACAGAGATCTCATCTATTTAAGAATCAAACGTATTTAAAATAATTATTGCAAAAAACCGACTTCAAAACAGATAGTTGGGTACCAGTTATAAACTAAAAATGTAAGAAGTAATCTGTAAGAACTGTATATATACCAAATAAAAGGTAAACAAAATGCGCCAAAATTAGCAGTAAAAGAAGCAAAGACTATGTGAAATTCAAGCATCTTCTGATTACTGTTCCAATGTTAAGCTATTTTCACCAACATCCGTCTGTTATAGGGACAACATTTAATTTTAAATTTTTATAGCTGTAATAGCGAGGATAGTAATACACATTATGTGTAAATTTCAGTTGTCTATCTAAAACAGCTCGAAAGACGGCATACATGAAATTTCATTAACTATTGGGACACCCTTTCATTGCCATAAGTCTCTATCTATAAAGGTTCAAAAGAATGGTCAATATAAGTCAAATTACGTCAGCTATGAGGACACTCTTTAAGTTTTTTGTACTTTTTATTGTGGACATAGTGATATTCGGTTTGTCAAAATTTCAAATGTGTATCTATAAGCGTTCAAAAGATAAGGTCATATAGATCAAATATCATTAACTTTAAGTACACCCTTTAATTTTCAACTTTATACTTTTTACTATAGCGGACATAGTAATATACGTTCTGCATAAATATTAAATGTCTGTCTATAACGGTTTCAAAGATAGGGCAACATTAATCAAATAACATCACCTATTGGGACACCCTTTAATTTACAATTTTAAATTAAAGACCTATTGTTATAGAGGACTTGGCCACAAAGATTTTTTGTAAATTTCAACTGTGTGTCTATAACGGTTCAATGGTTTATTCAAATACAGCAAATTACAGAAATATTGGGACACCCTTTTATTCACAATTCTAAATATTTATACTTGCTAGTATACCAGACAAAGAAGTGGAAATTCTGCCTAATTTTCAAGTGTTTTTCTATAACGGTTCAAATTACGTCACCTATGGGGACACCCTTTAAATTTTAAGTTTATTTTTTTATTACTTTTTGTTGACAGGAGCGTATTGCGCTCACTACGCAATTTTTTAAAATTTTAAATAGGTGCCCTTTAGGGTTCTTAATACACGAAAAAAACATGTATGTTGTATGGGGATACCCTTTAATTTTTAAAATAATGAACTGTTTTTAAAACGGGACCAATCTGTAAGCATTACCTTTCAAATAAAGAAAAAATGTTTAAAATCGGTTTAGAAATTGCTGAGTTCTTCGGGAACAAACATAAATAAATTAGTCAAGTGCGAGTTAGATTCACACACGTAGGGTTCCGTACTATGTTCAGTATAATTTAAAAATTTCAGGACACATTCAATTTTAAGTATTTGTTATAGCGGCCGAAGTAACACATCTACTGTAAACATTTCAAGAGGGTATCTATTACGGTTTATAAAATCATGTCACTGTCGGAACACCCTTTAATTTTATTATTCATTATAGTGACCATGGCAACTTCCTTTCTATAAATATATTAAGAGTCTACTTATTGCGATTAAAAAATAAGTCACTATAAGTGAAAAACAGGTCACTGTCGGAACACCCTTTAATTTTTAGTAATTGTCATATCGGCCGTGGCAACACATCTTCTGTACAAAATTTCAAGAGTCTACCTGTTACGGTTCAAGGCTTTATACATGCAAATCACGTCACTGGCAGAAAACCCTTTAATTTTTATTATTTGTTATAGTGGACATAGTTATACACCTCCTGTAAAAATTTCAAGATTCCACCTATTCATTCAAAACATGCAAATCACGTAACTATTGGAACACCTTTTAATATTTAAGTTCAATTTTGTATACTTGTTTATAAAACAAACATAGTTTTAATTACAGTCTGCAAATTGTAAGTGGTTTCCTCTTACAGCTCAAAAAAAAACATAAACGTAAATAACGCGTTACTTTTGGAACACCCTACGTTATAGTATTTTGGTAAAATTTTCAAAAGTCTACCTATTATGGTTCAAAACTTAGGCCTTACACACACATACAACACACATACATACAGCACACCACTATCGGAACACCCTTTAATTTTTAGGTTATTTTTTTTAGACTTGTTTATAAAGCGAACTAAGTTTTAATTAATGTTTGTAGGAAATAAAAACATATTCGTAAATAACACCTCTCTATTGGAACACTCTATAAGTTTTAGTATTTTTTGCCATAGCGGCCATAGTTATACACCTTTGGCAAAATTTTCAAGAGTCTACCTATTATGGTTGAAAACTTAGACCTTATACATGCAAATCACTTCACTATCGGAACACCCTTTAATTTTTAGGTTTATTTTTTTTAGTCTTGTTTATATAGCGAACTAATTTTAATTAAGTGCTTGCATATTTTTAGTGAATTCCTCCTACAGTTCAAGAAATAAGCACATATTCCTGAATAACACCTCTCTATCGGAACACCATATAAGTTTTAGTATTTGCTAGTATAGCGGTCACAGTTATATACTTTCTGTGAAAATTTCAAGCGCCTACCTATTGGTTCAAAACTTAGCCCTTATGCATGCAAATCACACTACTATCAGAACACCCTTTAATTTTTAGGTTTATTTTTTTAAACTTGTTTATATAGCGAACTAAGTTTTAATTACTGCTTACATATTTTTAGTGTATGTCTCCTACAGCTCAAGAAATAAACACATATTTGTGAATAACACCTCTCTATCGGAACACCCTATAAATTTTAATATTTGTTGCTATAGCGGCCAAAATTGTACACCTTCTGTAAAAATTTCAAGATTCTACCTATTATGATTCAAAACTTAGGCTTTATAAGTCAAAACAACACCACTATCGGAACACCCTTTAATGTTATGTTTATTTTGTTAGACTTGTATATAAGGCGAACTACGTTTTTATTACAATTTGTAAAGTTTTAGTGTATGCCTCCTAAAGTTCAGTAAACACATATTCGTGAATAACACCTCTCTATCGGAACACCCTATAAGTTTTAATTCTTGTTGTTATAGCGGCCATTGCTATGCACCTTCTGTGAAAATTTCAAGAGTCTACCTATTATGGTTCAAAACTTATGCCTTATACATTCATTTCACACCACTATCGGAACACCCTTTAATTTTTAGTTTTATTTTTTTATACTTGTTTATATAGTGAACTAAGTTTTAATAACTGTTTGTAAATTTCAAGTGTATCCCTCCTACAATTCAAGAAATAAACACATTTTCGTAAATAACACCTCTCTATTGGAACACCCTATAAGTTTTAGTATTTGATGCTATAGCGGCAAAAACTATACATCATCTGTGAAAATTTTAAGAGTCTACCTATTACGGTTCCAGATATAAAAGGCGCTGACAGACGGACAGACGGACAGACATTGTAGCGAAAACAATAGGGTTTCGTTTTTACACTTTGTGTACGGAACCCTAAAAAGCAACATTCAGATGAATTGAGAACCTCCTTCTTTTTTGAAGTCGGTTAAAAAACATGTTACTCTATATATGTATGTTTATTCTTAATATGTATTAAAATTATGTTTTTACGTAGAATTTTTTTTAATATTTCAAAAATCGTTTGTAAAAAGTTTTGCAAAAATTTTTGTAAAAATATTTTTTTGAAAAGTTTTTGTAAAATTTTATTCGAAAGTTTTTGTGGAAATTTTTTTCGAAAAATTATCTGTACAAATATGTTTTTTAAAATTCTTTAAATTTTTTTTTTTTAAATATTTTTTTTTTTAAATTTTATTTAAAAACTTTTTTGAAAATTCTTTTTTACTGGTCGCGGTCTAATATCTATTTAACAAAAAAAAGCTAAAGAGAATCATTACAACCGAAAAAAAATAAAAACAACCTGAAAAAATGTTAAAAAAATATAGGTAGGCGTGGTTTTTTGCCCGCTGCCTCGAAGTGAATGGTCTGATGTTGCTGAATTTCAAAATCGAAATTTTCGAAACTATTCCTGGAAGATTGGTGTGCTTTAATTTTCTGTATCCCTTCGGGTGCCTTGGCAAAGTTGATTTCAACCCGAACACAGATGGACAGACTGACATCGATAAAACAACTTCTCTATTTATAAGGATTTAGAATATATATACTTTATGAGATCAGAAATTAATTTTGTAGAAATTACACACGGAATGACAAACTTATATATAGCCTTTCCACCTGTGGTGAAGGGTATATGTACATATGTATGTATATTCTTAATATTAAAAATATATGTTACACTTATGATTTTCGTTTTCATAGAAATATTGAAATTGTTTTTTAATATTTTAAAAATTGTTTTTTTAAAAAAATTTTTTTTGTGAACATTTTTTGTAAAATTTTATTCGAAACTTTTTAAAATTTTTTTTTGTAAAAATATTTTTTTTAAATGTTTTGTAAATTTTAATGTAAATATTCTTTTTTAAATTTTTTTAACAATTTTATTGAAATTTTTTTTTAATTTAGGACTTTCCGGTAATGTATATTGACTTAGAATGGTCAGACTAAAGCAAAAATCCTTAAAAAAAATTCCCTTTTATTGTGCCTTTTAAGTGCTCCTGTTTACCAGTGGGCTCCCTGCGGGTCCATTGGCTATATCTATGTGTATTGCTTTCTATAAAGATCTTTAATACAAATCAAACCAGAAAACCCCTACCAACCTAAAAATAAACAAAACTCCACCCTCCCAGGGGTTATTGATCCCCCGCGATCTGTATGCACACCTTGCGATCTACCTGTCGCGGTCTAATATTTATTTGACAAAAAAGCAAAAGAGAATCATTAAAGCCGAAAAAAAGGAAGACAACGCGAACAAATATAGGTGGGCGTGGTTTTTGGCCCGCATATTGGTGTTCTTACATTTTTGTATCTTTTCTGGTGCCTTGGTAAATGATATTACTACCCGCACACGGACAGACGGATCCAGAATATACATATGTACTTTATGGGGTCGGAATTGAATATTGTAGAAATACATTAGGTAAACATTTGCCTGCAATCGTCAAATATTTGTTTGCCAAAGTCTGACAACAAAATAAAATTGATAGGCAAACAACAAAACAGCTGTTTCTTGGCAAACAAAATTATTACTCAATGGCAAATATTTTTTTATTTTTTTTGAAAATAATTATTTGTTCTTACAAAATTTTTGGGAGAACAAACAGGGGCAAACAATAGTTGATTCCAGCAGAGTCTTTTGCTTTTAAAACTTTATTATTAGCAAATAAAATAAAATCACACATGATAACACAATATTTTTAGGGTTCCGTACCTAAAAGATAAAAACGTAACCCTTAAAAACGCTGCAATGTCTGTCTGTCCGTCTGTTACAGACCTCTTTTTCTCTTGAACAGGAATAATTACACGCTTGAAGTTTTTATAGCAGGTGTATTGTTCAAAATTAAAGAGTGACCAAATATGGTCACGTATAATAATTTCTTAGCCGTTATAGCAGACCTTTGAAACTTGCAGAGTGTTAAGCCCGCCATAGCAAATATATACATTTTAAATAAAAATTGAAGAGTGTTCCAAATTAGAATATTTATCAAATATAGCGCATAATCTTTATATTAAGGCACTTAAAGTTATATAGAGTAAATTCAAGCTAAAGGGTCTCTCCATAGAAATACGATTTTAAGGAATATGGATTTTCTAACGCGATATAGGAAAGAATTGAAAGAGTTTGAATATTTGTATATACATATAATAGAAGTACCTTAAGTTGGATAACTGCGGTGGTCAGGTCATGGAAACTTGAAGTATCATCTAGTCAATATGAAAATCGAAAAAGAAGATACTTGCAAACTGTGTCTGGAAGAGACTGAGACGGCAGCGCCCATTGTGTGTGAATGTCCAGCACGCTAGAAGAGACTCAGGACCACTGTTAGAAGCTTGTTAAATGTGAATGCTATGGGGACCTTAGCCTTGAACAAATGCTAGCAATAACTAGAGACTGCGTGATCAGAAGAAGGAACTAGTCACAAATCAAATCTCTAACAATCACGAAAATTTCGTTTGCATCATTGTCTCCTTTAACAAGGAAAATACCGTTATGACTATTTGTATGTTGCTTAAAAACATTACAACCATGTTTTTAAAAATCGTGCCTGACTCTTCTGAACATTTGTGAACTTTGAGTTGTGACTGTTTATGATTTTATGTGCGATATGTATGCAAAGTACAAATGCAAATGTTCATACAATATTTTCTTTAAACGTTTTTTAATTTTCTTTCATATCAATTTTTATTTATTAATATTTTTTATCTATGTACTTAGTCAAATATTAGATTTAAGTGACCACACGGCAAACATGTTTTTCCAAATATCTATTTTCTTATATTTGAACAAACAAAAATGAGCAAATAAATGTGTCTGGTGTGACCACAAAACAAATTTTAAAATATTTTAAGAAAATTTATTCCAAACATCAACAAAAAATTTTGAAGCAAACATTTGCCTAATGTGATGATTTTCATTTTCATAGAAATATTGATTTTTTTTAATATTTAGAAAATGGTTTGTAAAAATTTTTGCAAACATTTTTTGTAAAAATATTTTTTTTAAGATTTTGTGTAAAATATTATCGAAATATTATTCGAAAATTTTTTGCAATTTTTTTTGGAAAATTTTTCTGTAAAAATATCTTTTTGAAAGTGTTTGTATTTTTTGTTTCTGTAAATATTTTTTTAAAATTTTCTCTTCCATTGTGTATCTCTATGTGTATTGCTTTCTAAAAGGTCATTAATACAAATCAAAGCAGAAAAACCCTACCAAGCTTAAAACAAACAAAAATAGCCTCTCGCAGGGGGTTATTAATCCCCCGAGATCTGTATGCAATCCTTGCGATCTATCTGTCGTGGTCTAATATTTATTTGACAAATAAGCAAAAGAGAATCATTAAAGCCGAAAAAATTAAACAAAAAAAAAAACCGTGAACAAATATAGGTGAGCGCGGTTTTTGGCCCGCAGCCTCAAAATGATCCGATGCTGCTGAATTGCACCCCAAGATTTTCGAAGCTATGCCCGACAGATTGGTGTGCTTAAATTTTTTGTATCTCTTCTGGTGCCTTGGCAAATGACATTACTACCCGAATACGGACAGATGGACGTCGCGCAATTAACTTCTCTATTTATAATGATTCAGAATATACATACTTTATAGGGTCGGAAATGAATATTGTAGAAATTACACACCGAATGACAAACTTATTCATATATACCCTTTCCACCTGTGGTGAAGGGTATAAAAAGAATGATTTTTTCATCATTTATTTATTTATTTATTTATTAAGGTCTATGGATACAATAAATCCTTACAGACTAGCATAATAAATTAAAATTAAAAAATAATTATATTATTTCAATAAATTACTTAAAATATTTTTAAATTCATTAAATGAAATACTTATATCTAAATATATAATTAGTAATTATACATTTCCATTACCATTGGTAAAAACAATTGTAATTAAAAATTAATAAGTAGCATTAAATGGTAGTTAGAAATTTTTTTCATTATAACCATTTGAAATAATGCAAATGAAAAAATCCCAAGTATGTTAAAGCATTGCAATTGGAAAATCTGATTGTGATAGATTGTGATGATAATATGAAATATACTGTTTACAATATAACTAACTGAAATATCATCTGGTTGAGTGTTCTCTTGTTTCCGAAATCAAAATTGTGTGATTTAACCATTGGAGCACCACATCATCGACATTTATCCACATTTATGCATAATAGTTATGGATAACTTTGAAAAAAGAGCGCTTAGTGCCACCAAAGCCGTGAAAGACATTTATGCATAATAGTTATGGATAACTTTGAAAAAAGAGCGCTTAGTGCCACCAAAGCCGTGAATGGCATTTACTTGATAAGGCAAATTCCTTTCTTAGTTATGCATAACACTTTATAAATACAACAGACAATAATGAAGTATTCCTAAACTCTTTTGGATCCAAGTGATGCCCGTAAAAAAGTCCTTACCTATTCCTTCCTGACAGAATATAACAAAGGCATTTCCATTATACCCATTTACCACAAATTTTTTTTCTTTTATACTGCATCAGATATGGTTTAAAGTAAAGTACACTTTATATAGGGGTACACATCCCTGGGTAGTTACTCAGGAACATACCCTTCACATAAAATTCTAAAATTGTTGTAAAGTTCTGTAAATAGTGTTTAAAATATCCCGCTGGCTAAAATAAAAGGTGCTGCCAAGTTTGCGAAATGAGAAAACTTTATTAAAATTTAATCAGTTTTTGAAAGTTACGCTAACACAGACAGACATAAAGGCATTTGGATTACTATATTTACAAACAAACAAATTTTCAAAAAATATTTCATGTTCAGAAATGGTCCTGTTACAGTTTTATTATTTGTTTAGATGTATAGATAAGTCTTCACTTTAAAAATTGTTGTTGCATTTGTTGATAATGCAGATAGCGAAACATGCCGTATGGTTGGTGATTCCATAAAAATATATAGAAATTAAATCAGTCAAGTGCGAGTTAGACACACACGTACGGTTCCGTACTATGTTAACTACAACTTTAAAAATTCAAGTTGTTAATTTGTTCATGTCTTATGGGGCAACCTTTAATTTTAAAATTAAAGTCATATTTGTCAAAATTGCATCACTATTGGAACACACTTAAAATTTTAGTAATTTTTGTTATAGCAGCCATGGTAATACACTTTCATCGGGCGAAAAACAACATCTACTGTAAACATTTCAAGAATCTACCTATTACGGTTAAAAAATAAGGCTACATCTCTCTGTCGGAACACCCTTTAATTGTGTTATTTTTTATAGCGGCCATGCCAATCCTCTTTCTATGAATATATCAAGAGTCAACCTATTACGATTAAAAAATAAGTCACTATAGGTAAAAAACATGACACTGTCGGAACACCCCTTAATTTTTGGTAATTGCCATAGCGGCAGTGGCAACACATCATATAATCTGTGAAATCACATCACTTTGGAAAACCCTTTAATTTTTACTTTTTTTATAGGGGTCATTATAATGAAAATTTCAAGAGTCTATCTATTATGGTTAACAAATTTGGCCATATTCATGCAAATCACGTCACTATAGGAACTTGCTTAAAAAGCGAACATAGTTTTAATTACTGTCTGCAAATTTTAAAAGATTTGCCTCCTACAGCTCAAGAAATAAAGACATAAATGTAAATAACACGTCACTTTCGGAACACCCAATAAGTTTTAGTATTTGTTGCCATTGGGGCCACAGTTATACACCTTGTTAGAAAATTTCAAGACTCTACCTATTATGGTTCACAACTTAGGTCATATATGTACATGTAAATCACGTCACTATCGGAACACCCTTTGATTTTTAGGTTTATTTTTGTATACTTGTTTGTATAGCGAACTAAGTTTTTTTTTTTTTTTTTAAAAAAAGAGAAGAACCACACAGGCAATTAATGCCTACATAAACTGTGGTACATACTTTCTTTGAAAAGGGATAGTAGTAGATAAGACAGATGGTTAGTGATAGTAAAGCTTCGATTCTGGCAACACTGTAATTGCACGTTATGATTATTTTTAGAACAGTATTGCAGCGCCTCTGGTGTTATTTAGGCGAATTAGTTCGAAGCTAGCATATCCAATTTATAATTATTTTACTTCGCCGGCGATTTAGTGCTATGTAGTAATACCGGCGAAGGAGGGCGCTGTCATATGCATTATTATGAAGAAAAATTAATACATATCAGAAAAATTGATGTTGCCACGGCTGAGATTTGAACTCGTGACCATTGCTTAGTAGTCAACGTGCTAACCACTTAAGTTACAGCACCCTCAAGTTGTAATTACTGATTGTATGTTTTTTTATGTGTATGCCTCCTAAAGTTCAAGAAATAAAAACATATGCGGGAATAATCCGTCTCTATCGGAAAAGCCTATAAGTTTTAGTATTTGTTGCTATAGCGGCAACAGTGATATATGTACATCTTCTGTGAACATTTCAAGAGTCTACCTATTACGGTTCCGGAGATAAAAGGCGCTGACAGAAAGACAGACATTGTAGCGAAAACAATATTTTTACGTTTTTACGCTTTGGGTACGGAACCCTAAAAAACTAAAATTTCTATTTAAATTAAATCTTGCGTAAATATTGGGACAGCCTTTATTAAGACTTCTATACATTTACGGAAAAATTTAACAAACAAATTACGAACAAATTATTATTCTTTAACTTTTACGCAATGTTTTTCTTGCCGGCCCTTCTTAATACGAATACGTTTAAAAACTGATGACAAGGAGATGATGCGTTTGGCTGTTTATTCAATTTCATGCTGCACATTGTTAAAAAAATGTTTTTGCTTTTAATTTGTCGTTTTACCATGAAATCATCTGGCATCATCTAGGCTGCATATTGTTAATAGCCGTATTATAATTTTTATTACCGTAAGTGTGTATGCGAGTGTGTGTGTGTGTATGTATATTTGAAGGATCACAAATGTATTATTTAAACAATTGGTGGAAAGCGGAATATAATGTTAAACAAGCGAAATAATACAGTTGAATTTATTTGATTTCACGGTATGTTGGGTGTAAATGAATTAAAGGTTTTTTGTTTTGTTTTTCATTCCTTTCTATTTACGAGCATTTCATACCTACTCGTATGTTTTTCTTATTTTTTTCATTATTTTATTTTATAACATTCAACATTGTTTGACTCTTAATAAACAAAAAATAACAATAATGAATTCGTTCATTATGTTCCGGGCAACCAATAACGTTCGTTAACAATCATTTTTGTTGTACCTTAACAAATGCTCCACCCACAAATGCCAAATGCTACGAGTTGCAAATGTGGATGGCTGATGCAGTTGAAAATGCTATAGAAAATTAATATTTAGTGTTTCATGCTCTCCCGAATGTTCTGCTCAGTAGTTCGGTGCGCTGGTATAAGCAATTTATGATAAAAAACAATTTTTTTTTTTTTGTTTTGGGTAAAACTTAACATTTTATTCGTAAAATATTCATTGTAGTTATAGCGTTTACGGCTTTAACAGCAACAAAATTTACGCAAAAATTTAGGAGTTGATTATTTATTTGCTGCAGTTCAAAGGTAAAATGCCAAGCACAATTAAGCAGCTTACAAATCCTTGGTTGACGAACCATTTTGGTCCAATTAAGGAAAATAATTTTATTTATTTAATAATAAAATAATTCCATTTACATTTGCCATCACAAATTAATTTGCAACAACTGCAAAGTATACGTTTCTGGAGCGAAGGAATTTCGATCAAACATCTTGTTGGTTTTTTTTAACAAAACTCGTACCACAAAATGCTACTATATCTTTTATCAAAATGAATTACCATCAGTAAACCTATACATATAATAAAACTGTAATAGGACCATTTCTCTACATGATATATTTTTGAAAATTTTGTTGCTGCTGCAGATAGTAATCGAAATGGAATACAACACAGTAATTTTTAAAATTTTTGTTTGTCTGTCCGCCTGTCTGTGTTCGCATCATGTAAAAACTACTGGCTGAATTTTAATAAAATTTTGTAAGGAGGTACCTTAGTGTCTTGTTTCAAATATAGGGTACTTATTCCCTAGAGAGACTTAATTTTTTTTGTTTGTTTTATTAATAAAAATATATCCAAATTGATGCATTTTACTTCGTTTATTAATAGATTTTATTTTTTTAGGAAATATCTTTGCATAAAGTAGCTATATATGTGTAATCAAAAAAGTTAATTTATAACACCTAAAAGTTTGAAGACCTATAACTTTAAAAGTATAAGAGTCATACTAACGTATTATACATTTTTAAAAAGGTGATTTTATTGCAAATAAAATAGTGTTAATTTTTTATCAAAGTTGTTTAAAAAAATTTTTTTTCAACCAATTATTCGATCCATCTTAAAATTTAAAGAAATAAGTTTTTGAGATGGAACTACAATTTTGCATCCACTTTCCTTCACTACCTCATTTTTTTATGATTACAATACTTTACCTTATACTACGTATGGTAAAGTGAAAAACAAAAGAAGTATTACTTGGAAGTAAATATAAAAAAATAACTTTTATAACTTTAAAACTAAATTAAGTAATGTTTAGTCAGTAATGTGCCCTCCAAATTACCAAACAATCTGATGATAAATAAGAAAGTTACAGATTTTAGCTACGCAAACCCCAAAATGGAACCACTGTGCGACGACGTGGTGGGGGCAGCTAGTTGTTAATAAAATCAAAACTCCATCTTCCCGTCATGGATTTTAATGTTTGTTGTTGTTGTTTTTAACATATCTGTCTTTATGCCGAAAGAGTGGGAGCGCCATACCTACCATTTTAAAATTTTTTTAATAACAAAAAGTTTTTTTTTAATTTTGTTCAACAAAAACGTATTTTTTGGGCACAACTTGCTAAGTATCTCCGGAACTATTAATCAGATTGAAAAAGTATATTAATAACGATTTATACCGCGCCAATTCAAAAATTATCGTTGGTCTCAAATAAAGAGGCCCTAACTCAAACAATAAAAATAACTTTACAAGACAAGGTAAAACATAATAGAAACTGTAATATTCAAAATGTACGAGTATGTATGTATTTGTAATGTACAACTGCTTGTAAACGCGTTATTTTTACCCTAGTGCAATAAATTTTTGTGACGAGGTGTGTATGTGTGTGAAATGTATTGGATTCACTGGAAAACTGTATTTCGTAAAAAATACGAGTTAGGGCCATTCTATTTGAGACCATCGATATGTACGTTATAAGCTGAGAACTCTGTCATCACATGCCAAAAAGCTACACAACAGAAAAAAACATTTTTTTTTTGGTCACCCTGGAAAAGTATTTTATTGTGTTTATGGGAATCTATAATACCTAGACTCTTCAAACTTAACACAAGTTATAACAGTTCGTAGTTGCGGTAAAAATTAAAGCTATCGGATCAATGGCGATGGTATGTCCGATTCAAAGAAAAAAAATTAATCATCAATACAGCGTAAAGAACATTGAAACTGCAGCCTTATTTTTATGACTGATATCTGAAACTCTGCAGTTAGCAAAAACTGACATTTAGAAGTGGATTTTTATTAATTTGTTACCATTCACCTTAAAAATATTTTTTGAAACATTACTAATTGACGACTGTGTCGTTTCAATAAAAGGAATATTTTATTAAATGAGTGATTAGGACAACAACACTAAAGAGCTTTAGTCGACTTAAGCAGTTATTTCTTTTTGCCTCAAAATTGTCGATGTTTATTAGAAAAAACCGATTTTATTTTTTGTTATTTTACATTTCTTCTCAAAAACTTTTTGCCATTACAAAAGAAATTATTTGAATGTGATATTTTAACCTTTTAGAAGCTAATACTCGGTCTCCTTTTTCTGGTAATTTTCTATGTAAAAATAGGTACAAAATGTGTTAAGATACATTATGTGCTTACAAACATTCTTGGGAATTTTTTTAAGATCACACATATTATGTATAAACACATTTTGTATTTTTACATAGAAATTTACTAAGTAATTTATTAATAGGCAAGGTTTGTGAAGCTTCTACAGCTGAAATATAAATTTTTTTTGCAAGTAATTGGTATTCGGAACAAAATTTTCGCGCTTCATTTTTCAAGAGTTATTTTTCTTTAAGACTGGAATATTCATGATAAAGCGATTTTTTGGAAACTAAATTATAGTATTTAAATTGTCGTAACTTCTGTATGGACTGAGTATCCTTACAAAATTTTGAACTGACGTAGATAATCTGATTTCGGAAAATTAAAATCAACCCAAAATTTATCCAAAATAAAATTAGTTGTTAATTAATTAAAAAGTAAGCATCACAACAGGGTTATTTATTAAATAAGACATCGATATAATGGCCTGCAGAGTTTATGTCAAAATGGCTGAATTACGTTGATGCCAAGTTGAATTTTCACCTTTTAAATAAAAAATTGGTCATGGACTTGCTAGCTTCAAAAACTTACATAAAAATAAATCTTATGGTTTTAAATCGCGCAATCTAAGGGACAAAATTGGGTCATTGAAACAAAAGAGTACACAGCGAGACAGCTAAATATTGCATTCGTAGAGGCGAATAATTTTTTTTATCTCGGCGGCTCTCTCAACAAACAAAATTAGAAAATTAAAATAGTTGCTTCCGTGTATCGGAAAACTCGCCCGCTATTTTCTAGAAGCTAAGTTTGGTATGGATTTTGAAGTACTGTCATCATTAGGCCATTTTTTTTTTGTTGAAAATTCTGCTGGAAACTCCAATTTAGTCAACCGAACTTTTCTGACCAGAAGTGGAAGATGTGAACCTGGATAATTTTTGGTTTCAGCCGGAGGGTGTGCCATGTCATATAGCTCATTAAACAATAATTTTTTTTATGCATTAACTTTTCCTAGTGGGGTACCGTTAAAAACTGATTTTATGAAAGTAATACAGAAACGATCTACATTCTTAAGGTTAATAACGTCTGAGCCATCTACATTCTTAAGGTTAATAACGTCTGAGCCATTTGTAAGATAGAATCAGAAACCGTCAACAAAATCTTGGATATTTGGAAATTAACTTATGTTCGATAAATAATGTGAATATTTGTTATTTCTAGTAAACCCATAATATACTAAAACAAATAAAGAGTAGTTCATTTTATTTTATTTTTAAATGTTACTTGTATTTACACCACTCATGTGGATTTTATATCTGGCTAGCCTAGCTCGGAGTAACAGGCAATCTATGAGCTGTGACCTACAGTTTTTTATCTTCGATTTAATTTCAAAGTCTTTAATGAAAAGGTCCCTATTTTCTACATCCAACTAATCTTATTGATGTGCATCTTTAAATTTAACATTAAGCCAGACATTTATTATGTTTTTCTTAAAATCTCTTACTAATTAAAAAGTAAAAGTTTTTTTAATTAAAAGGACTACATTTTGAGGAGCACTGTGACGATTATTTATCCAATTCCTAAAGCAACATAAACCAACAGATTAGCAAACAGTTAAGCGCCTTTAAGAACACCACCAATTGACTTTCAAGGGAAATAAACGATTACCGGCGGAAACTTCGTTAAACTTATTGAAATTTTTAAAAATGTGTCTGTCTCTTCTTTATTTTAACAAGTCTTTGAATGCGAGTATTAAGGAACTTTTAGGATGACAACAAGTTATTGTTATTGTAAAAGGGATTTATAAGAGTATAACGAATTTCCTTACGGAACTTTTCTTTTAACAAAAAAAAATAAAATAAACACACCTGGTCGATTTTAGTATAAAGAAAAAATAATAAAATAATTATAATGTATACGAGTATATTGTGGGAAGAATAACCCTCAATACGAACATAAGATTTTATAATTTTGTACAAATTACTGAATGTAATAATGTGGCTAGTCATTTCAACCTACAGCTACTACAACGCTGGCACATCAAATGAAATAAAGGCATTTTTTTATAACTTTGCAAAATAAAAAATAATAAATACATACAAGTATATAAAGTACGAAATATTCTTGGCCTTTTAACCCCAAAAAAATCAAGTCAAACTACAGTGAGGTTTAAAATTGTGATAGAAGAATTTTTAGGATTTTTTCATAAAAAACGTTGTCAATACCGACCTTGACAACACCCTGCTAGGCAAGGACTGCTTAAACATTATTTTTTTAAGTACAAATCCATCACCGATTGATAATTTAAAAAAAAAATATATATCAAAATAAGCAAAAATTTAGCACAATTTAACTAAATATCTCAATTTACTATAAAAAATATTTTCTTAACAAAAAACTGAAGTTAATATGACTCCTAATGTGCTTATTCCGATAAGATTTCTCAAAAAATTTTCGATAAAATTTTTACACAAAAATTTCATTATAATTTTTACAAAAAAATTTTATAAAATTTTAAAAGAACTTTTGATAAAATATTTACAAAAAAAAATTATTATATTTGTAATAATTACTCTTACTCTTAGCTTACAAACATGCATTTAAAAGAGTTTTAAACGAGATGGCAAACAGGAATTGTACCCTTTTACACGACTTTGATCGCCTGCCATTCAGCCGTGCTTGCAATCCGCATTCTTAGCACCGTTTTTTGCTGTTTTTTTAATTCACCATTTTTACAAAATAATTAATGTTTTTGTTTCATACAAGATTATTGCCTATTTCCTTTCAGAGCTTATGAAAAATAAATTATACTTTAGTAACAATATACAAAAGGTCTCAAATAACGCTTTTAATAACATGCTTAAAATAATTTAAATTCACATTTACATTACAAAACAAAAAATTGCGAATAAAATGGTAAAAACCTTCAAATCTTTTTCAAATAGTCAAGAATTTCTTAGTGCTGAATTTGATCTATCTATATCTATATAATGGGTGATTTTTTTGAGGTTAGGATTTTCATGCATTAGTATTTGACAGATCACGTGAGATTTCAGACATGGTGCCAAAGAGAAAGATGCTCAGTATGCTTTGACATTTCATCATGAATAGACTTACTAACGAGCAACGCTTGCAAATCATTGAATTTTATTACCAAAATCAGTGTTCGGTTCGAAATGTTCAAATGTGACAAATTTTGTTCAGCGATGAGGCTCATTTCTGGTTGAATGGCTACGTAAATAAGCAAAATTGCCGCATTTGGAGTGAAGAGCAACCAGAAGCCGTTCAAGAACTGCCCATGCATCCCGAAAAATGCACTGTTTGGTGTGGTTTGTACGCTGGTGGAATCATTGGACCGTATTTTTTCAAAGATGCTGTTGGACGCAACGTTACGGTGAATGGCGATCGCTATCGTTCGATGCTAACAAACTTTTTGTTGCCAAAAATGGAACAACTGAACTTGGTTGACATGTGGTTTCAACAAGATGGCGCTACATGCCACACAGCTCGCGATTCTATGGCCATTTTGAGGGAAAACTTCGGAGAACAATTCATCTCAAGAAATGGACCGGTAAGTTGGCCACCAAGATCATGCGATTTGACGCCTTTAGACTATTTTTTGTGGGGCTACGTCAAGTCTAAAGTCTACAGAAATAAGCCAGCAACTATTCCAGCTTTGGAAGACAACATTTCCGAAGAAATTCGGGCTATTCCGGCCGAAATGCTCGAAAAAGTTGCCCAAAATTGGACTTTCCGAATGGACCACCTAAGACGCAGCCGCGGTCAACATTTAAATGAAATTATCTTCAAAAAGTAAATGTCATGGACCAATCTAACGTTTCAAATAAAGAACCGATGAGATTTTGCAAATTTTATGCGTTTTTTTTTTAAAAAAAGTTCTCAAGCTCTTAAAAAATCACTCGTTATATATAAACCACAAAATGTGTTTGTTTGTGTGTTTGTTTGTTTGTCGGAAAGCTATAGCTGCTTACACCAGTAATATGGATGGTAAAATAGGATACTTATTTTTTTGATATTCGACGTGGGTATATCTTGGTAACAGTAATAGGTAGCGTCTTGAAATTTCGCACCCGTTACCTCTATATTAAGTTAAATAGTTTAGCGAAACACAGACTGAATTGGAATAGTGGGCGTAGTACCTCCCAAACAAAGTAAATCTATATTACCATGTATAGTTTAGAGAAAGATAGACTGGATTGGAATTCTGGGCGTGGTACCTCCCATACAACGCTAAAAATTATTATCGTGTATCTAGAGAACTATAATAGCTAGCACCTTGCAATTTCGCACCGGTTACCCCTATATTAACGTACATAGTCAAGATAAACACAGACTGAATTGGAATAATGGGCGTGGTACCTCCCATACAAAGTGAAAAATTATTATCGTGTTCCTGGCGAACAACAATAGACAGAGCCTTGAATCTTTGCGCGAGTAACCCCTATGCTAATGTGCATAGTTTACATAAACACAAAATTAATTGGGACAGTGGTCGTAGTACCTCCCATATAAAGTGAAAAATTATTATCCTGTATCTAGAGAACTGTCATAGGTAGCGCTGTGAAATTTCGTACAAGTAACCACCATATTAACGTACATAGTTTAGCTAAACACAGACTGAATTGAAATAGTAGGCGTGTTACCTCCCATACAAAGTGAAAAATTATTATCGTGTTCCTGGCGAACTACAATAGATAGCGCCTTGAAATTTTGCATGAGTAACCCCTGTGCAAATGGGTATAATATACTAAATTGCAGAATGAATTAAGACAGTGGGCGTGGTACCTTCCATGTAAAGTGAAAAATTATTATCGTGTACATAGTAACCCGCATACCCATATACTCTAGAAAAACATAGGCTGGGTTGGGACACGGTACCCTCTATACAAAGTAAAAAAATTATTATCCTGTATCTAGAGAACTGCAATAGGTAGCATCTTGGAATTTTGCATCAGTAAACCCTACAGAAGATACATTGTTTAGAGAAACACAAACTTAATTGGAATGGTGAGTGTGGTACCTCCTATGCATAGTGAGAAATTATCGTGTACCTGGAAAACTGCAATAGCTAGAGCCTTGAGGCTTTGCACGAGTAGCCCCTATGCTAATGCACACAGTCTAGCAATTGAAACTTTGCACAAGTAACTTCAGAATAACATACATAGTGTAGCAAAATACTGCAGGATTGGGACAATGGACGGGGTACCTTCCATATTAAGTGAAAAATTATTATCGTGTACGTAGAGAATTACAATAGCTTGAGCCTTGAAACTTTGCACAAGTAACTCTCATACTAATGTGTATAGACAGGCAAAATACAGACAGGATTAGGATAGAGGTACCTCCCATAAAAAATTAAAAATTCTTATCGTGTTAATATGTATAGCCAAGCAAAAAACAGATTGGTTGGGAACAGTAGGCGTCGTACCTTGCATATAAACTAAATGATTTTTAATGTGAGGATAGCGTGCGTTTTCGAGTTAGAGGTTGGCCATACTTTTCTTCCAAGTGTTTATTGTATTTTTTGTGGATGGGGATAGCTAGTTATTTTGATAAAATTTAAGAAATTTTTTATTTGTTTTTTTTTAGTGTAAAATTAATCATCATGCGGTGGTACGCGTTTATAAGATTCGACAAAAGCCCGTTTAGTGGTTTAATTTAATTTAGAAAGAAAAATTATTAATTATAATGTTCAATAAATTCTTCTAACAAATTTTGATAGCAACTGTTACTTTACATCGAAGGTATTTACACACTCACGCACTCTCGTACAACTGTTTGCATATTTCTCTGTTTAGCTTTTATTAGTGGTAGATATTTGTGCTGGGGTGAATGATAGATGAACCCTTCTTCAATCGTTTACTCTTTTATTCCACGCCACACACTACACTTCTAGCATTATATTTGAAACAATAAAGAAAGTTTCGAATGCGTAATATGTTCATAATTATCAAACATAAATTGACTCTGAACAATAAAAAGGATTGCTGCATGTGCACAGTGTTGCTTGTAAAGAATCCCCGCTGTTAGCTTTTGATTTCCACTTGTAGAGCAATAAGTGCAAAAAACAAAAGACTAACTTATAACCCCAACGCAGTTTATAAATAAAAATAACAACAAAGGGAAAGAATCTCAAAATTAACCCATGAACGGTTGCATGTTTCATGAACATTTTGTTGGTGTGATTTTTGAGAAAGGCTTTCTAAACAGCTCAATAAACATTTATTTAGGTTAAGATTAATATTTTAATTTAAAAATATTTTGCCGTTACAAATATTGTGTGCTGTCGGTGAGAGTATAAACAAAAATTTGAGGTGATGCACAATTTTTTTGAGTTGATTCTTTTTAATTTCTCAATGCATTATTTTTTTATCTTGATATACTTTAACCAATGATTTTCCTCTGCAGAACAAAATTTTAGAAATTTTTTTCTTGTAAGGATGACCGACGTTGTTATTCAACTCAATCCATCGAAAAGAAAATGTCTTTTGTTCGTTTCATACTTTCAGCGTAAACCTTAAAAGTTTCAGGAACAGCCAAGTGGAAATAAGGGGTAAAGTGCAAACCTAGCGCCCTAATTAACAGACCCAAATTCTGACTGTGAAATAACCAAGAATTTGAATCTAAAGAATGACAGAAAGAAGCTTTTGTTTAATCTTAACTTTAGTGAGTTCGAACTGTCGACTGGTAATTGTCGACTCATCTCGGAGTCTCTAGTAATTGTCTAAGCCTAAGTTCCTCCATGACATCCACATTTAACAAGTTTCTGCTTGTAATTCTAATTCATGCTTTCTAGCGCTAGACATTCACATACACTTTGCGCTATCATCTTAGCCTCTTCCAGGCATATTCTGCAAGTATCATCTTTTTCGGTTTTATCTTGGCTAGATGATATTTAATGTTTCCATGACCTGTGACTAACGCAGCTATTCAGCTTATGGTACTTTTATTGTATCTAAGCACTTTACTGCCCTACCACCTGTCTACATGTAGTAACCTCCCTCCACCTTTTTCGGTTTAGTGAGTTCTGCCATTGTAGAACCTTCGCTCACATATCCCAGTGCTATTCTGGCTTCTGGTCCACAGAAATTCACAGCAGATTCATTTCCATCTGTGTCTATGTGTTCATCACATCAACGTTATCTCATTAACCGAGGCACACCTGTTCAGCTCGAAAACACATTCCAGCAACCCAAGCAATTATGCCTGGTAAACGGAGACATTCTCCTCCAAACGTATACTGCAGAGCAGAGTATATACACCTAGTGCTGCTCTACCATCCATAAGAGAAACACGCATGTGCCCGAGCAACTATCTTTCTTATATACATGTATTCCATCGGGATTTGAACTTCTCTAGGTCCCGAATGCAAAGCAATTTGCAAAGCTGACATTGCAGCCGTTGTCTAAATAAATAAGTCCAACGGCAGCAATCCCAACATTGTGTCAATTGCCTGTGTTGGAGCCGCATTGATTCATTTTATAACAATGGGTTCAACCCCACGCTCAGTAAAAGCATTTCAGCAAATACTCTTATGCATATAGCGTCATATAAGTACTAATTTTTACACAGTGGGTGGATAACAGAACTAAAAACTTAACCCATATTCAGGTGTTGGAGAAAATCTTGGCTTAGTCAGTTTCAGTGTCTCTTACAAACTGTTGAGTCGTTGCTAGTGAAGACTTATTTAAATGAAAAATAATGTTTCTTTTTCATATTTTATTTATTGTATCTTCAATATATTTGAACTAACAATAATTACTCATATCTTAAATCTAAAATAAAAATAAATATACTTGTCCAGCCAGTGCTAGACAAAAAAATTTTATGTTTCACGGTTGTTGCTATCATTTGCGGGTCATCGCTCTGACTTTCGGGCGAGAGTAGCAATGTCCCTCCTTCTTAGACGAATGTACCCACGTTCAATTAGTATGTTGCGGTCCAGCGGATTTGGATGTGTATTAAGCTTCTTTAAATACGTAACTGCATATTGCGCTATTTCCGCTTTAACTGATGGTACGTTTAGATCTTTGTGGATGTTTGAGATTTTTATATGCCAATGAGCAGATGTTATCATACGTAGAATCTTTTTTTGGCGCATTTGGATGTTTTCTATATTGCTAGCTGAGACAGTGTCCCATAATTGAATGACATAACTTCAAATTGGTTTAAGAATTGACTTGTACAATAAAAGTTTGCAATCTAAAGCGAGAGTAGAATTTCTGCCAATAAGCCAGTTTAGTTGGACTACTTTTAATTTCATTTGTGTTAACTTTTATTCTATGTGGCGTTTCCAAGTAAGGCACCGGTCAAGATATATACGTCTGAAAGCTGAGGTATTGTTTGCTTATTTATGCGAATAGGGGGGCACAATTTCGTACGCAGTGTGAAAGTTATGTGAGTACTTTTTTGTTCATTCACTCTTATTCTCCAACCATTTTTCTAACTTTAGTACGTGGTCTTTTAAATATCGTGATGCTACTTCCGGACTTTCGTGAATGCTTAAAAAGCTATGTCGTCAGCCAATGAAATCTTAAGGGTACTGCAGCACTAGCTTCGACAGTTGGCAACTCAACTATATCAGTCGATACATTTGGAGTAAAAACCTTTTTCACATGTCCAACAAATAGATTACCTTTTTCAGTATTATTTCTTGCCCAGCCTCCAGACCTAGTTCGCAAGGGAGGCTTATGTACAACTGGCCTTTTAAGATTTGTACACGCACGCCATAATGAATAATCTGATTGAGGAGATGCGTCAAGGTTTTCTAAATAGTTTTTCAGTGATGCTGATCTTCGGGATTCTAGTAACTCTCTTAGCAGTTTCGTGCATTCTTTAAGTCTGCTTTTAAGTTAGAAGATCTGTGTGATTGTCGCTTTTTGCGATTTTTTTCTTTTTTCAGCCAAGAGCCTCTCGAATACAGAATAAAGTTGATTGTGGCTAATTAGTTGTCGGGTTGCTGTTGCATGTTGGGCAGCTGATTTCTTCAGGTGTTCTTAGAGGGATGTTTTCCGAACAATCAGTGCTGAGATATTTTTTATATTTCAACCAATTTATGCTTGTGCTAGTTCTTGGTGACACGATATTTTTCTGGCTCCATATATAGACAGTAGTGGGTGAATTTTTTGCCGATCAGTAGGCTAATAGGTGGGTTGTCTGCTTAATATCACCTTCAGACACATTTTTAAAATTTTGTCATACAAAACACGACCTTTGGAGTAATTAGTATTGATCCCCAAAACGTATGTTTAGCGTTGTAGTCGCTTGATGCTATGAAACAGGGACCTAGTGATTTGAAGAAGTAGCTGTATTGACTCCCTGATATTTGAAATCTAGGAGGGGAATAAATCGAAGAAATAACGAAGTTTTGATGAAATTCTTCAATGCAGATATTTGTTGCTTAAAGATAGTCCTCACAAAAATCACACAGTAAATAATGTTTAATTCGAGCCTTTATTTGTGTTGATGAACCACCACATGCTCTGCCACGGGGGTCTTTAGTGTCATATAATAAATAGCAATTGATTTTAAAAAAGCTATTTGTTGTTAAGTGAGTCTCTAAAACAAGCATGACATCAATTTGTTGGTTCTTAAGGAAATATTCGAGGTCATTTTTGTGTTGGCGCAAGCCGTTAGCGCTCCAGAAATATATTTTTAAACAGTTAATGGTTTGTTAAGTACCGCCTGCAACATCACAGATTGCATGCGTCCCATTTCTTGCATCATGCTGCTCATAGAGCTCATAAAACTGTTCAACGAATGCACTAATGTCTCGATGCTTGCTTCCAGACGATTGTAGTTACCAGATGGTGTTTGTTCTTTGGGTTCTGGGTGCAAATTTAGAGTATAATTAGTTGTCGGTGTCGCGTTCTGTACTGAAATATGATTGGTTTTAAGCATATCCGCGTATGAAACATGTTGGGTTGTTGGTTGGACTAGGTAAGGATAATAAGCAGTTGCTCAATATTGTGGTGGCTGCTTAGAAGGAGTATTTCATTTTTTATTGGTTTTCCTCACCATGGAAAAAACTGGATAGCCTCTGTAGTTTGCAGTGCGATTTCCACCGCTTGCTACATTTTTTAACCTTCGAGTCGTCTCTTCCCACCAAACCAAATGTTTCGATTTTTTCTGAAGTCAGACTTGTCGTAAGGAATTCGTTAAGTTATTTCGATAGTTTATCTGAAATCAGACTTGTCGTGCCGAATTCGTTAAAATATTTCAATAATCTGTATGAAAACAGACTCGTCGTAAGGAATTCATGACATTACGGTTGTTTGTCTGAAAAAATATAAACTTTGATTTATATGTAAGGAAATAAAAACCAAAATTGTATTATACAGAAAAAAATTATAGTTAATACGAAAAAATTATATTAAATATTAAAAATAATCAATACATTTAAGATGGACAATTGAAATTGAATTGATTACGAAAAAGTATTCCCTTGAATGACAAATCATTATATTCGTATAACTTTCAGAGAACGGAGTTCTAGCTTATACGGAGGTATCGACAGAAAACATATTGTTGCGAATTTGTACCTACATGTCGTTGCGATTTCGTACCTACATTTCATTACGATTTCGTAACTACATATCGTTACGATTTCGTAACTATATATCGTAACGATTTCGTATAGATTAACGCGAAATAGAGTTTGAGGGACACGTTCTCGATTCCTGAGATTATCTACAGTTTTTACCTTTAATCCCGATTTTTGGAAACCAGCTCTTATTTCTACTGGTTCAACATATGAGTCTACACATTTAATAACTACCTATAGACCTTTGCTACTCTTCAGCTGATAGGTATAAAAGTTCTTTTTGCAGCTTTCAAACTCCTTTACTGCTTTACGATAACTGCTTTCATCTAAAAATTAAATTTATTTTCATCAATGTTACCACGCTTGATAGAAATTACATAGATTGAGTTTTCCTCAATACCTGAAATTAGCTTATTTATTAACTCGTTTGAATTTTTCTCTTAAATAAATTGGTGGTGATTTAAACGACTTGGGTGCCCTTTTACGTTCACTTGTTTCGCTATCTAAAATAGCAAAACTATTTTGGGAACTTATTCCAATTAGCCTCCTTATCCTTAAGTACTTTAGACATTGGTGCAAGCTGTGAAGATTTAGGGCTTAGACCTCTTTTTTACACAGTTGCGTCTTGGGTTTTTCTACACTATCCATATTAGTTTTGGTAATACTGTGTTCAGAAGGCGACTTGTTTGTAGTTATTTTATTGTCATTACTTAACAAAAGCGATGAACAATATTGGGCACGAATAACTGGGGTAGCATTTATACAGAAATTGTTTCCATTATTTTTATTTATTTCAATATTTTTTGACTTTATTTAAAGGAGTTCATTAGCCCCTTTTGTTTTTGTTTTATTTTTAAAGTAGCAATGCAATAATGCTATTGTGAAAAAAGAATGAGTAAAGAGAAAAAAATTACCGACAACTTTGTTGTTGTATTAAAACAAGTTTGTTTTTTGCTTTTGTTTGAATTTATTCACACTATTTGTTTTTTTTTTGTTAATGGCGAGGTTAAAAAATCGCGTCCGCACTTATCAACTCACAAACTAAAACTGCACTGAAAAATTATGTTAAGTTTTTAAAAATGACGCCAACTTCGTTTTAAATTGTGGTGATTGTTAAAGTTCTTCGTCAGAATTATTTCACAATATCTCTTATTTAATAAAATAATTAAGAGGAATTAAAAAGCAATAAAAGTTTCATACTAGTGACCAAAATTAACAGAGAGAAGATTTTCTACAAGGTAAGTTCATACCAGATAAACTCACGATGCACAGTGGTTTGAAAAAGTTTTATTTTGGAAATGAACCACTAAAGGTATTTTCATGAAATTCCACTTAAGCAAAACAGATATTTTTTGAGTAGAGCTTTGGACGGCCTCTTAGGATAAAGTAGGGCTTATAAGTAAGCCCCCAGTAAGTTAGGTAGCTCGGGTATACATTTTTTTTAAATATCATAAAAACTTAAATCCATTTTTAGCTCAAATCTATAGGGTTTTTAAACTTAAATGGAACTACCATTCTTATTTCATTGCATTATTCCTAAAGAAGACACTGTAAAAAAACTTGTAGATCCTATAACATTCAGATTGTTCGAAACACACAACTACTGCAGTTCGTATGGGGAATCAACTCTCTAAAGACGTCTTTCCTCCCTTTTCCAATCCAATGTCAATAAATAATACCGATCATATTTTCCTTTTCAAAACATTTACTTCCCACATAATATATTGCATGAATAGGGCTCATTTTCTGTGTGTAAGTAAAATTGCATTACAAATATTTTGCGATAAACTCACAAGGGTTAATAGCGCGAAGAGAACAAGTGAGCCACAGGTTTCAAGAATGTCAGTCTAAAGCAATGGAATGTAAAATAAATATTATTATGAACAGAAGAGCAAACCTTATAAGATTTTTGTCATTATCAATACATAATCCACAAAAACAAAGTATTTGAATCTAAAATACTAGAGTTCAGGGAATAATCGAACAAAAGCAGTCAGTCGTCTTCATTTTAACCAACATGATTTTTATGTATTGCGTTTCTATTTTAATTGGTTTTATTTAATATTAATTATTATTTTTATAGGTGAAATAACAATTGAACAAAAACGTAACATCAAAAGTTAAATCAATAATTAATTATATTATTATAAAATCTTTATTGTAAATTGTCCCAAAATAAAATAAAAAAACAATGTTTCTTTTTCAAACAAAAAAAAAAAATACTGAAGAGATCCATTTTTCACGAGTTGCTTTTGCGGACAATAAATATTTGAATTAAAAAACTTGAAAAAAGTGTTATTTCAACATCACTAGTTTTATTAGTCATATTATCGAAAAGTGAAAAATGCGTTCGGTACTTTTCGTATTATACAAAACAAATCGGATTCGTATAGAGTTCCGAATAATTTATTTATAGAAAATGCAGGGTTCTGAAGTTTTCATTTATGAACATTGAAATATCAACATTTATGATATTTCTCATAAATGAGATTTCTAAAATTTTATATTTATTTTTCACGCTCATAATACATGAACAGTGAAAAACAATAAATATCCATATTATTCATGTGTGATTGGTGATAAATTAGCTTCTTTTCATGAACGTTGTTTTACATAAATGTTTGTGTATACTTTTCATTTATGAGATTTGTCATTTGTGAGTGTTCATAAATGTAATTTCTTAAACACTTTGTTACTGCAAAGGTCGGCAGTTGTTCATATTTGAATTCATGCGAACATTTTTTTACGAACTGCTCACTTGTGAGAAATTAATAAAATTGTAAATTCTCATCTATGAGCACTTGCGTGAAAAATAAAATATTTTGTCATTGATTCCAATAGAAAGGGAAAATTAAATCATCTCACTCATACATGTACAAGCCAGTGGTTACATTTTTCGCAACTTTTGAACATTTAGTCAAATTTTCGTAACTTTTGGTACAAAAGACGACCTACAATTTCAACAATAAAATTTAAAAATTTTACTTTTTATGAAAAATTTAACTTTTTGAAAAGAAAAGCGTAACTTTTTTTTAGTCTGGCCCTGTCAGTACTGGAACAAACACAAAATATTTCCTAATCTCTCACACATGAATGAAAAGAATCAGAAAAAAACCAAGTGCACATACGCACACATAAGTGAGCAGTAATTGAGCATTCGGTACTACGGAAAAGTAAATTTTTCAAAAGCTATGAGCTTTTTACTTATTGGAGAGTTGGAACACTTCATTACACAAAAGAAAAAAGTTACCATTTGCTTTACGGTTTTTTGCCAATGAATCACTAGTATCGAGATATCAATTAGCAGCTTTTTCAGAACATAATAATTCTCGCAAAAAAAACCGACTACAAAACAAATATATAGAATTGATGCACAATTCTAAACTAAAAATTTAAAAGGAAGTAATCTGTAAAAAAATAGTACTCAAATCAAATACTGTTATACTTTTTGCTCTAACGGACATAGTAATATACGTTCTGTACTTTCAAATGTCTATCCGTAACGGTTAAGCAGATAAAGCCATATACGACAAATTACGTCAGATATGAAGACACCCTTCCAAACACGGTTCCAAAGATATGGCCATATACCTTAAACAATATCACCTAGGGGACACCCTTTAATGTGCAATTTTAAATTATACACTTATTTTAAAGGACAGATTCTTTGTAAATTTCAAATGTCTGTCTAAAACGGTTCAAAAGTTTGGCCATATGCATCAATTTACATCAACTATTGAGACAAAATTTTAAATATTTATAAATTTTAATATACGCGACATAGCAGTGGAGATTCTGTCTAATTTTCAAGTGTTTGGGGACACCCTTTAGTTTCCAAATTTAAATTATATTCTTGATGTTATAAAGGACTTAGATATACAGGTTCTTTGTAAATTTCAACCGTCTATCTGTTACGGTTCAAAAGTTTTGCAATATACTTCAAATTACATCAACTATTGGGACACCCTTTAACTTCTAATTATAAATATTTAATTTCTGATTATAAATATTGGACATCTTGTCCAATTTTCAAGTGATTGTCTACAATGATTCAAATGGTTCATATATTTAAATTGACGTCACATATGGGGACACCCTTTAGTTTTTAAGTTTATTTTTTTATTAATTTATGTTATTGGCAGCTATAGTAATAAGCAGTTTTTTTAAAAGGGTGCCCTTTACGGTTCATAATACACGTAAAAAATACGTATGTTGTATGGGGACACCCTTTAATTTTGAAAAAATAATTCTGAACTTCTTTTAAAATGGGACCAATCTGTAAGCATTTCCTTTCTAATAAAGAAAAAAAATTTAAAATCGGTTCAGAAATGACTGAGTTCTGCGGGCACAAATATAAAAAAAGCAACATTCAGACGAATTGATAACCTCCTTCTTCGGTTAAAAATTAAAATCTAACAAATAACTACTAAAGGTTTCACAATATCTACATTCGAAATGAAGGGAACTATCGGAGCTATACACTGCACTCACATTAATATTATTGTACCATTACAATATAATACTACCAAGCCCCTCACATTGTACATACAGTGATGTTCCATAAAATAGAGCCAGTTTCACTTTCTACATTTTACTGTGCTTAATTCACTTGAAGAAACATTGTGGTCTGACAAATCAAAATTCATTTTATTTAACTCTGACAGGCAGCCATTGTGTACGAAGGCCACCAAGCACCAAACGTCTTCCTCAATACACCATAAAGACCATTAAACACGGTGGCGGAAATATTATGGCGTGGGGTTTTTTTCATATATTGGCACTGGGTCTACCGTACGAGTGGAAGAAAGAATGGATGCTATTTTTGAAACAAATCTGCTTAACAGATACATATGTGATGGCTTACGCAGAATAAGAAATGCCGCTTTGATTTGTGTTTCAGTAATGACCCGAAACACACATCGAAGTGGGCAAAAGATTGGTTTGAAAAATATGGGGTATTTGTTTTAAGCAGGCCTGCTCCGTTGCTAGCCTTAAACCCATTAAGAACTTGTGGCGAATAGTTAAATCAGCTCTTAAGGGAAAACATGCAACTAATAAAGATCACTTGTAGGGATTAGTTAAAGGAGCATGACGTAATATTCCAATTGAGACATGCCAAAAACTCGTTGACCCTATGCCAAAACGGTGCTTACCCGTTATCAAAAATAAATTATATTCCACTTAGTACTTTATTATCTTATATAATTAAAGTATATTATTCTATTCTTTTGGAATTTTGAATGTTTTTACGTATATATTTCATTTTAAGTTTTTTATCAACACCGGTCTATAGTAATTTAGTTGGGCACTTGTTCGGTCTCACAAAAATAAAAACCTTAAAATTTTTTTATGAAGATTTAGTATGTTTTTTTCTTTTTTGAAATATGTAGTAAAAGGTGTCTCTATTTTATGGAACACCACTGTTATGAATAGAAAGGCAAACTCGTCAAAGTCAATACAAAATTGATAATCTGTTATGAAATTATATTTGCTTCAAATGATAAAATAATTTTTATTTTTACGATGTCTTTGTTTTGACTCAAAATCACGAAAATATATTTATTTGTCCATCTAAATTTTTACAAATATTTGGTTGTTTTGATATTTATTTTTTGGTTTTTGAAATAGTCTTTTTGAGAGCTTTGAAAAAATAATGTTTTATACATATGTTTAAAAATGATTTAAAAATCGGTTCAACGTGACATATTTGTATTATATCCATGTACCTTCGATTTTTTTTTTGGATTCTAAAATTCACAATATATTTTTGTTGCAAATTAGATTAAAAATTTAAAATTCGTATCTCAAATACATCATCAGCGATTTGGTTGAAATTTTGCATGGTGATAGGGCAATTGTGTTATTTCAATTAATAAAAATATCTGGGTTTCGTAATAATTTTTGAGATATTGTTAGATATGTATTTTTTTTTTTATCGAATATTTCATTTTTGAGTCATTCCAAGTAAATTCTACAAAAAATAAGTTTTCAAATTTACAATTTCAAGATTTTTAGGGTTCCGTACCCAAAGGGTAAAAACCTAACCCTATTGTTTTCGCTACAATGTCTGTCAGCGCCTTCTATCTCTGGAATCGTTATAGGTAGACTCTTGAAATTTTCACAGAAGGTGTATATCTGTTGCCGCTATAACAACAACTACTAAAACTTTCAAGAGACTCGTTTTTCACGTGTTTATTTCTTAATCAGTAAGAGGAATAAAGTTAAAATTTATATAAATAAATAGTGAGGAGATTTGCATGTATACGGTCTAAATTTTGAACCATAATAACGAGTGATTTTTTAAGAGCTTGAGAACTTTTTTTTTAAAAAAAAACGCATAAAATTTGCAAAATCTCATCGGTTCTTTATTTGAAACGTTAGATTGGTCCATGACATTTACTTTTTGAAGATAATTTCATTTAAATGTTAAATGTTAAAATCACCCATTAGTTAGAGTCTTTAAATTTTTACAGGAGGTAAATTACTGTATTAGGACAGGGACATATTTTTCACTTATATTGCCTTTTTTACCGCAATAGGTAGGCTCCTATTATTTTAATACTAAGCTATAACAATAATTACCAAAATATAATGAGTATTTCGATAGTGAATATGACTGTTTTTTTTTTTAACGCGAGTGTATATAGAGTGTGTGAATTTATGGAAAAATATAAAAAATAAAGGGTTTTGCGAGAGTGGCAAATATTTTCGAATAGTTGTAGCCTAATTTTTGAACCGGAACGGGTAGAAACTTTACACCTACGCAAACTATGTACAAATTTGTCCCCTAGAACAAATATCAAAACAAAAAATAAAGGGTGTTTCGATAATTGACACTTAAAATTTACACATATTATATTTAACAATATCTACAGTAACAACAAGAAACGAAAATAAATTTAATAATAATGGGGTGGTCCCTTAATGTCTCAAAGTTGCGGAATTTTCCTTTCTCTTCTTAACCTTGTAGGCAAAAACTTGATATTTACACAGGATATTTAGTACTATGCTCTAGTAGAAAAAATAATTTAAAATTAAAGCATGCCTCATAAGACGTAAAAAATTATAGACTTGAATTTTTAAAGTTGAACTGAACATAGTTCGAAACCATACTTGTGTGATTCTGACTCGCATTTGGCTGATTTATTTTTATTAATTTCATTTTATTTGGATAATACTTTTAATTACCTTTCCAATCGCACGCATATTAACTCATTCTACCCTAAAATAGTCGAGATTTACCATACTTTACATACAATTATTCTTGTGACATTTTTGTTTAAAATTAAATTTTTATGTATACATATATATCTTAAAATTTAATTTGTAAATAATTTTTTTATACAAAACAAAAATACAACTTGTCGTTTTTTTCTGTAGTCAAAAAGTATACAACACTTTAAAAAAAAAAATAAAAGAGATGTTATAAAAAGGTTATATCGCCTTACCTCGACCTCGAAACGATGTGAAATGCTACAAAAAGATGTTTGTCACTTGAAATTTTTGCTGTAACTTTACTTTGTGAAAACTGTCCGTCATTTGAGTAAGTAAAAGTGTTTCTGTGAGAAAATTCGGTGAAATTTTTTCCGCTTGAACGGCTGGAGAAATAAGTATAAGCTTTTGTGCAAATAATAAAATTATAAAAAAATTGCAAAAAGGGTATTTAGAGAAAAAGTCAGTCATATTTATATCAAAGATTTTTTTGTCCTTCTAAATACAATAAACTTCATAATATAAAGCAACAACTATAATGGTAAATACTAAACATGAGGGAAGCTTTGGGTGCTGATAGGCTTCTTTCTCATAGATGATTGAATACAATTTTTCTCGAATGATTAACAATGATTAACACAACCCAAAGTAGATAGATGCGAAAAATGCCGAAGACGAAAGTAGCAAACCAGAAAATGCATTATATTATGCTGATCTCTAAAATAAAATTTTTGCATTTTTTCTTTAAAATTCATCACTTAATTTGTAATAGAAAAATATTCTTTTAACTTTGAAATAATAAAACTAACCTAAGCCTTTCAGACTAACCTAAACAAGCTCGCAAGGCGTAACTCCGTCTAGCGCCTAGCTTTGAACAAACATAAATAAGAGCGTAACTCTCTGTGCAAAATAGATATAAAATCGATAGATAAAGCAAAAAGTAGCTAAAATGTCATCGATCTTACAAAAAAAACAGTAACAGTTTCTTTGCATCTAACTTCACCGCCTATCGCTCTGTCAAAATTGGATTTTCCAATTACTAAGCAACTAACTGTAATGCCGCGCTATTAAGGTTTGCTTCATACATTTTGTATGTACATGAGCATTTTTGACAGTTATTTTGCAAAAATCCAAAGGCGCCAAAATAAGATTCTACGAATGATCCCAGTTGCTCCCTGGTATATCAAAAACTCTAATATCCACAAAGATCTAAACGTGCCAACAGTTAAATCAGAAATAGCGAAACATGCGGTAACGTATTTGAAGAAGCTTGAAACTCATCCAAATCCATTGGCGCGTAACATTCTTAATGCTCCCGGTTACATTCGTCTAAAAAGAAGAGATACTGCTTTTCTTGGCCGTATAATAGAGGGATGACCCATAAATGATTTCAACAATTGTGAAACATACTATATTTTTTGTTTCGCACAGGCTGGACTAAGATATGAGTAATTATTGTTAGTTCAAACATATTGAAGATACAATAAATAAATATGAAATCAAAAAAAAAAATAAAATTTTCGCTCAACGCACTTGTTAAGGTTTAGCTGTTACTTCAAAATTTTATCTACAAAACAACAACTAAAAATTAAGTTTTTCTAATTTTTTAAGTCAAGGGTGTCTCATTTGTGAACGTCACAATTGAAATTCAATCACGTTGGTTTCTGAGCAGGTACAAAATATCACTTTCTAGAACTGGAAAATATAGGTTTTGTAATAAAATTTTTATTTTAGTTTAGATTCGAACAAAAAAAAATTATACATTTCTTTTTATTTGAACTTTTTTTAAATGAATTAATATTTATTCTGGCTTATGCTCTTTATTATTAAGAGATAAAGAAAAATTAGACACTTGCAGAATGTAATGTAATGTATTTTCTGGATTACTACATCCGTCTTCAGCAGTCTTCATATCTATCTACGAGGTAGTTTCAATTTTAATAATGTTTCTATTTGTAAAAACTATACAAAGAAATGGGATATGAGAATTTTTAAATTTTTCATTATATTTTAAAAGTGAAAGAGCTTTTTAGAAATTATTTAACACATTTAAACCCTATTCCATTATATTATACTACCAAGTAGACATAACAACGAATCACCCTATCTCAATAGAAGATGAACTATGTGAAAGTTTCTAATTCCAAACAACCACACCATTCAAAGAAGAATATCCCGACAAAATATCTCTGGGCTCATTACGTTTCCATAAATCCATAACTTGAATCTCAGTATATGGCAGTGTTTAATAAATATTTGACTCTAGACCACATGGAGGAAACTTCATCCCAAGAAATAATATATCAGAATAAATATTGCTCGTTTTATTTACCTCATCACGCGGTGGTGCGACAGGAACACAAAACCACCAGAGTTATGTTCAATGGTTCTAGAAAAACAGAGTCCCAATATTCTCTTAATGATATTCTCTACACAGGCCCTACTCTACCGAGTGATTTGGTATCAATCATTCATAAATGGAGGAAAAAGCAATATGTATTCAGCGGTGATATTGAAATACTTCCAGAGGACAGACTGTTTCAAAGAAATTTGTTTCAGAATCATCCCGAGGGTCCAATTAAATATTACCAGTTGAAGACAGTTACGTTTGAGGTAAATTGTGCTCCATATCTCGCGATTCGCACACTTCTTCAACTTGCGTCAGATTGCGAAACTGAATTTCCAAAAGCTGCGTTGATTCTTCGCACACAAACATATGTTGACGACATCTTATCCGGAGGGCATGCAATAGAAGAAGGACTTTTTTTCTCAAACCCAGCTCATCAACGCATTATACTCAGCTGGACTACCCCTAAAAAAAGATCACCACAAACGATTCCCAACTACTCACCCAAATGCCCAAAGAAGATTTATACGATTTAGATTTTTTCCGCTTACAAGAATCAAGCTCGTCCAAAACCCTAGGCATTAAATGCAATGCGCTTTCGGATACATTCACCTATAGTTTCTCCCCGATATCTCAAACCATTAAAGTTATTAAACGTCAATTTCTCTCCTCAGGTGCGAAACTTTTCGATATTGCTGGATGGTTGGCACCCATAGTCATCAAAGTAAAATTACTTATGCAGCAGCTATAACTCGAAGGTCTACAATGGAACGAAGATTCTTAGTCGAATCGTTCAAAAGGTGGAACAAACTGGTTTTGGATCTAGTTGAAATTGACAAAATAAGTAACGAGTGATTTTTTAAGAGCTTGAGAACTTTTTTTTAAAAAAAAACGCATAAAATTTGCAAAATCTCATCGGTTCTTTATTTGAAACGTTAGATTGGTCCATGACATTTACTTTTTGAAGATAATTTCATTTAAATGTTGACCGCGGCTGCGTCTTAGGTGGTCCATTCGGAAAGTCCAATTTTGGGCAACTTTTTCGAGCATTTCGGCCGGAATAGCCCGAATTTCTTCGGAAATGTTGTCTTCTGGTTGCTCTTCACTCCAAATGCGGCAATTTTGCTTATTTACGTAGCCATTCAACCAGAAATGAGCCTCATCGCTGAACAAAATTTGTCACATTTGAACATTTCGAACCGAACACTGATTTTGGTAATAAAATTCAATGATTTGCAAGCGTTGCTCGTTAGTAAGTCTATTCATGATGAAATGTCAAAGCATACTGAGCATCTTTCTCTTTGGCACCATGTCTGAAATCTCACGTGATCTGTCAAATACTAATGCATGAAAATCCTAACCTCAAAAAAATCACCCATTATATAAGTAAGCGGTGGTTACAACACACCACTGCGGACACAGTGCAAATACACGGGTTTTGTGATGTCTCTAAACTAGCGTATTGCGTTACAATTTACATTCGTTGTCTAACTAAAAATCAAATCGTATTTTCAAATTTGATCCTGGCAAAATGTAAAGTAGCTCCGATTCAGACTGTTTGTCTTCCTCGTTTAGTACTAAATGGCGCAGTACTGTTGGTAATTCTCGTAAAGTATGTTTTGTCTTCGTTAAATTTTAAATTAAATTTGTGATATAGAAGTATTTCTTTGGTTGATTCTTCTATAGTTCTTGGCTGTCAAAACCCCCTCATAATGGGAAACGTACGTTGCTAATAAAGTTGCTTAAATACATCAGCTTTACCTCATTTATCTGCATAAATGTCTCTTTCACGCTGAATGCAGTCAATTGTGCCGAATGATTCAAACTGAATTTTATATATTCAGACTTAAGTCCACTATAAAACGTGCGTATTTATAAGCAGCAGCCAAACTCAAAAACAATGGCTCCATTACCACCGGAAAGATGCTGTCTTTCTCCCCCTTTTCAAGTCACAGGAATTGATTTTAAAGGACCATTTGAACTGAAAACGTTTACCTTACGAAGATATCCCGCTGTTAGAGAATATGTGAGTGTTTTTATATGCTTTAGCACGAACGCCATACATTTACATATTGTAACGTAAATTATACTGTTCGACATCTAACACCATAGTTCGAACCCATGTGAAAGAATTTTTAAGTTTTAACTACTATTGACGGCACTAGGGGACGCAAAATTCAGATAATTATGTGCTTTAATTATTAAAAATAAAACTAACTTTTGACTCTTTCTTAAAAACAGCTGCACACATTTAAACTTTAGAAGCAAAATAACAAAATTTGGTTTTTCTAGTGGCTAACATTATTAGCAATAACAAGATAGAAGGTTTTGCTAATATTTTGTTAAAGTGACTTCTTATTGCACGTAAAAAGTCATATATTCAAATTAAAATTGAAATAACTTTCAAGCTCGATGGAATATTAAACAAAAAAGTAAAATATGGTGTTCTGTTTTTTCCTGTTTTTGCTTCAAACGTCGCAAAATACAAGTTGAACTTTACTGTTTTCCATAAAATCCACAATCAGCAAAAGGCTGAAGAAAAAAATGCTAAAATTGTCTGATTTTTTTTACTGCGCGGAAGTCACAAATTAGGTAGTTTTTAATTGTTTCACAAAAATAGCCGCTAAAAATGCAACAACAACTTAAAATTGAGTTTGTCAATAGCTTAGTATATTACAAGCAAATTTTATATTAATATATAAAATTTGCTTGTAATAATTTTTTAATTGTGTTAAAGATCGCATTTATTTTAAATCTTAATGCGCTTATCCATAAAAAATAAAGTAATTTTTATAAAAAATTTGACATGAAATAAACTTTAAGTAAGCTTTAATTTTTATAAATATGGGCAAAATACTGTACTCTGAGGTGACTACAAGTGAGTGTCTGTGGTCTAGTATATCTAACGAATATAAAATTGTAATCCACGGAATTGATGTAATATTTTAATTTGTCAATAGGTTCATATCATTTAGAATACCTGTCTGAAATTCACATAATAATTAAATAAAAAAACCATTTTAGGCTGGATGGCAGAAAAAGTGCTAGAAGCAAATCACAAAAATTTGAGAAAAGTACGGTTGTCGCATATCCAAAAAACGCCTCGTATAGAAACGCATAAGGATGAGATGACTCATTTGGTAACATCCACAGATCTATTTATGTTTTCAAGAGAGAATATTAAGATTGAAAAAAATACAGATTTTGAAGATATTTATAAATATATGTAAAAAGAAAGTGTCATTAATGATGAAGAGAGCGTGTCAAGTAGTGACGATAAGCTTGAAAGGATTTTTTCTAAAACTAATTGCGCGTGATCGTGCATGAGTAAATTTTTTCTCACCGTGAGTATGCGCAATCGTGAGTCAAAAAAAAACCATGTGCACTTCTGTAGTTATAGGTATTCTTAAGTTTCATAAATTTCGCATAATTTTTGTGAGATTTATTGCATTTTTTTTTCTATAAAGGACATTTGACAGTATCAAGAGTTCTTTTTTGCAAGAGCGATTGTGATGGGTTTAAAAAACCTATGTTTCACAATTTTTTTGTTAAATAACATAGCAAATATAAGAACATTTTCCTTTTTTTCATGGACGGTCGACATGTCCTTATTTTGATTTTTTTCAAAAACTAAAATTTTTCTTAAATAGGCTAAATATAACTGACCTGCAAAGTTTCGATAGTCAGTGTCAGCTCCTTCTATTTTTGTCCCATCGTTATATGGGAACAAAGCACTGTGCGAAGTAGCCCAAAAATATATTACTCATGGCTTCGAAATTTATATCCCCACATGTACCTCATATGGGTGGGCTATGGGAATCCGCCGTTAAAAGTTTCAATTTTCACTTAAAACGGGTTCCCAAAAATTTGCCTTTGAGGAATTTTCCACTATTTTGGCTCGAATAGAAGGTATATTAAACTCCCAATATCCGCTTTATCAGAAGATCCTTCGGATTTGAGTGCGTTAACCCCCGGTTACTTTTTAAGAGGTACCCCTTTAATGGCATTCCCAGAGCATAACTTTCAAAATATGTCAATTATCAACAGATAGAAAAAGTTTAACATTATTCATCTATCCGATGGAAGGAGGATTGTCTGAAATCTTTACATAAACGCTATAAATGGGAAAACTCAGTTCTGAATGTCCAGGTAGGAGATCTCGTGGTTGTGATGGATGATCTACAACCCCCTAATCAACGAATAGAAAAAACGTACCCCGGGTCGGAAAAAAACATACGTACGGGTGATGTACCTATCGCAACAGCTATAACTTGTCCTATAGTTAAGCTTTGCTCTCTTCCCTCAATGAATAATAAATACCCATTAAAAGCATAAAAAACACGTATCTCGAAAACATTCACCATTTACATTTACTCATATATTTCAATACTATATTTTATTAGCTTGCATAATTCCAGCTTCTGCAACTCATGTAAAGGATCGAAGTTTGTCATTTGTTTCTTTTTGTTTCATATAAGGGCTAATCGAAGACTTATCACCGCACGACCGGAGGAATCCCGTAACAAACATATCAGCACTCGCCGTAAGCAAAAAATTCAGGATCTCAATTTTATAAGTGTGTCTTGTGTAAGACTTTCCATGCTTTCTGATTTTGCCGCAAATTTCTTCGAATGTCGGTAGAAAAGAGAAGAATGGGTAGAGCGCAAAGGGTATTGTGTAAACTGCTTAGCCAGAAGCCATAATCCGCCAGTCTGTTCCTCCATGGACAGTTGCAAAATACTTTTATATATTGAACGTGAAATTAATGTTATTTAAATGAATTTGCTTTTATAAAAAATAACTTGAAATGAATTTGATATTTAATGTTAAATTTACTAACTCAGCAACCCTAAATTTTAATGCTTATCCGAATCGGTTTGTACTAAAAACCTATTCGGATAAAATGAGTTTTCATTTTTTTATTTTGTAATTTTATAATAACTTACTTATCATCTAGCTCCTGAAGAAGAAAGTTAAACTTATAATCTAAACTTAAAACTAAGGAAATTTAATTAAACTAAACTCTATTGTATACTTACCTTGAAATCTTAATACTTACCATTGAACCGACATAAACATAAAATACTTCCTTACTAAAAACTAGAAACTAAAACCTACTTACCTTGCTAATCATTAAAAAGGCGCTAATAAAAGGAGAGCATTACAACAAGAAATCCTACATTCAAGACAGAAACTTTATTCCCTTTTATGGTTCTATTTATGCCATGTGATTATAATCGATTGGGAACGAGAGATTATAATTAAAATATTCTTTATAGAGATTGGCCCTTTACCAGTTTATACATTCCCCGCTCTGTCAGTATCTACAAAGACGAATAAATATTAATACAACCTGCATTTGTATTCAAAAGTATCCACTATTTGAAACGAGATACTAAAGTAGTTTTATTAAAATTCATACAGTAGTTTTTACGTAAGGCTGTTTTGTATTCCATTTCGATTACTATCTGCACCAGCATCAAAATTTTCAACTTTAATAATATATTTTTATAATATATTTAATAGCTTAAATTTTAAAACATCAAAAGTAAAAGCTGGTGGATAAAGGCCTCTAATAGGAAAAGCTACTGCGAAGCAGCGATGCCAACTTATATCTATTCGTTCTTTTTTTTAGCTCTTTCAAAAGCTTAGCTCTTTCAAAAACAGAGAGCTAACGTAGCTCTTTTCAATCTTATGAACAATGAATTTTTTTACAAAGATGTACTTACCTGTTGTTCAAGTTATGATTTACAACCAAGCGAATTTGGAAAAATAAATTCAAATAAAACATATGTACATCAAGTCAACATATTATAGAAAAAAATATATGGCCAGAAGAAGAAAATAATAATTTGACTATTTTTGAAAATGACTGTTTATTTTCGAAAATTTGTGATATTTCAGAATTTTTTTATTACAAATAATAACGATATCGATAGTTTAGTTAATAATTTTCAAATTTAAGACAGTAAGGATGGCCGAATTAAAAAAAAAAAATATTTTTTTTCGTGATCATCTTAAAAAATAAAAAATACCTGTAAATAGAAGAAAAATATCAAATAAATAAATATTTAATGAAACAAATGAAAATCTACTCGATTTACTTTCGTCACGTAAAAGTAAGTTGTAAAAGTGAATAATGGATTTCGATTTACAAAATACTAAAAAAGTGAATTTGTGTCATAATCGAAAAAGTTCGGATTGGGTTTACAGAACAGGGATGATTTTAATTTAAATATCTACCTAGGAGAATATTTGTATGTATTTTTAAAACGTAAGTGAACTTTTTGTAAGTATAAAAATGTACCTTTAAAATGAAAATATAACAATAAAATAGACTGAAAAATCGTTATTTTTTAAATTAGTCGACGCGTTGGGTCTTTGAAATGTTGTCTTAAACTGTAGAAATTGCCTCTACTATAAAAAATAACAAATATATTTTAAAGTTAAGGAAAGGGGTGTCCTCTTTATTTTAGCTAAAAACACTACTATTTTACGATGATTTTATGTAAAATTAGATATTGTACAGTACAGATTTATTTATTCATTCAAAACGCCAACAATTCTTATTTTTTTACAGGCGCAGCGTAAAAACAAAAGAATTGATTTTCTACTTACTACAATTTGGTGTTAACGTTCTTATTTCGGTAATACTAAAATTGCCAAAAATATCAACCGAAATTCTTTTAAAAATTTAGCAAGGAAATCAATCGTTTTTTCTTCACGTTTTTTTAGAATAAAAAAAAAACATTAAGAAGTTCTTTCGTATATAATAATGGAGAACAGTGTTTTAAGTTTTAGCTTAATCCGCAAACATTGTGGTGGCATTATTTCCCCATCTCTTCCTAAAATTTAACACACATACTAATGCAAACGAGAATCTATGAGTTATTTAAGTCATAAATGTGGAAAAAATTCATTTTTTTTATATATTTTTATCGTGTCAGAATAATTCCACTTTAAGCTGACATATTGGTAATATGTCAACAAGTCTTAAGTACTATGTGTGTCAGCTTGATAAAAAAAAAACGTCTGTACATACATGTACTTAGTATGTATGTATATCCAATGTAAGTATGCCCACATTATATTAAGTAGTTTTACGCCAATGCCGACAGTTTATGTCTGTCTGTATTATGATGCCTGAAGGAACAAGAATCATTTGTAGCCATATAACGTTGTGTAAGTAGTAATTCGTGTGGCAAAGTTTGGTTTTGCCACCAACGTTTGTACGTATGGATGCTTAAAGCAAACATACATACGCACACACGCAACACATACATATCTATTACTTTGATATAGACAGTTATTATTTTATTAGTTGAGCAACGACAACAAAAATTAACTAGACCACTTTCCATTTTGAAATCTACTTTTTTCCCAAATTTTTATACGTAGATAGACAGATAAAAAATGTGGATACAGGTTCCACTTAATATTTCATGTTTTTACTAATGTCTCTAAGTAGATTTATCCACAGTGTGTGGAATAGTTTTAGGACTTATTACGAATTGTAGCCGTCGACTGGCTCACCGTACTTGAGGGTACTGTCAGTAGTTTGACTTTGCGGTGGCAACCAGTAGATTACATGCAGCTGTTTTGGTTTTGTCACTACTAGGGGATTGGCTAAATTAAGTCGGTGAACTCCGGATATCTGTCGCTTTCAATTTTAATAAAGACTTGTGAATTTTAATTTTGATAAAATCAAAATTTTGAGAATCCGACTGAAATGTACAAGGAAGCTTTGGAAGAGGTGAAGAGCAAACGCCCCCAAATAAAAAAAATGCTTTGGTTTGCTAAATATTTAGCAAAATGACACAAACCTACCTTCAAAGCTGGTATGCTAGCTGGTATGCTACTGATTTAAAATTTTTACATGTTTTGTTCTCTGTGAGATTCTCGTTGAGATTGTGTATGTGCTTACAGGCCCTTAGGGGTTTGCGTGGGGGCTCTTGGTGAAGAGGCTAGTCTCTGAAGAAACTGCGGCTTTTAATAGCCAATGGTGGAGCGGTTTATCCCTGAAGACACTTCTGAGCAATAAGTCCTCGGCAGAGAGTCCAGAAAGTTGCATAGATATATTATAGGTACCTTAAGCGGGATAACTAAGTTAGTGATAGTTCATGGAAACTTCAAATATTATTGGCCAGGCCAAGATAAAATACAAAACTACTAATCTTGCAGACTTCGTCTGGAACATTGTGTGTGAATCTTCAGAACTGGCTAGCATTACCTTACGACCACGGTCAAGTGGTCGTTTATACAAATGCTAGCAATTACGATAAACTCTGTGATGAGGAAGGTAAGTAAGGAGACGAGACTCAATAAAAGTAAGATAGTCGTGAGTTATCAATCTGGTACCAGAAGTCGTTATGGAAAGAAGGCATACCACATCATGAATATAAAGAATCTATACACTTAATAAAATAGTAACTCATTTACTGTCTGTCTGGATTTTTTGTGTGCGCATCACGTAAAAACTACAGGATGGATTTTAACAATATTTTGTGAGGGAGTACCTAGCTCAAATGCCGATGGAACGCATGAGTAGATATATAGTCGAAAGACTGCATCGGACACATGCATGTATCTCTTATGGGCGGTAGAGCAGAAGCAGGTCTTAAGTGCCGAAAATATTTCGTTTACAAAAAAAGGTACTGCCAAGGTAGGGTTCTATTAAAGTTTTATTATATTTATAGAGTAGCAGTGTCCGCAGCTCGTCGGCGTTTTGGCAATATTATTATATTATATCTTTTTATATCTTTTGTTATAAAAGTAATTCACACCATATTTTATATGGTTTATTTTCTTAATAGGTATCCGTCCTGCAGTCTTCGTTTGGGGATGTATGTTTCCGTTTACCAGGCATAATTGCTTGGGTTGCTGAAATGTGTTTTAAAACTTAACAGGTGTTACTCGATTAATGCGATAACTGGGAATGAATCTACTGTGACCAAAACTCAGAATAGCGCAGGGTAATGGCTAATGCAAACGAAGGTCTTACAATGGCTGAACTCACATTGTTGAAAGCACATTGTGTGTGAATGTCCAGCACTGGCTAGCATAAGTCTTAGGACCACTGGTAGAAGCTTGTTTAATGTGGATACCATGGGGGACCAGAGCCTTAGACAAATGCTAGCAATTACTAGATATTCTGTGAGGAAAAAGTCTGAAGTCACTAAAGTCAAGATTAAGGGCTAGTTGTTGCACGTGCCTAAGTGAAAGTATGATTGCCGTAAATTACAAATCGGTTGTCTATAATCATTGAGGACCGAAGGGGGACCCATTAAGGAAGTGGTCTGCTTCGCTATTCCCCCTACATTAATATAGATATATATATCTTTATCTGCTTCATTTTTCATTTATCTGCTTTATCTTTCATTTTGGAAGAATTATGGTCATCATTTCAGTACCAGAAGCTGTTAAGATGCAGTGGAGGTGCAATTAATACCTATATTAATCGAGTTACTTCCTTTGGAAATGGATAGGGGAAGATAAAACAGATGTTTAGTAATAGTAAAGCTTCGCTTTCGGCAACACTGCAACTGCACGTTATGACTATTTTAAGAGCAGTGTTGCATCATCGCCTCTGGTATTACTTGGGCGTATTAATTTTGAAGCTAGCATAGCCAATTTAAAATTATTTTACTTCGTCGGCGATTTAGTGCTATATTGTAAGACCGCCGAAGGAGGGCGCTGTGATATGTTTTATTATAAGGAGCACTAATACGTATCAGTAAAATCGATGTTGACACGGCTGATTATTAAACTCGTGACTATGCTTAAGCAGCCGACGTACTCACCACTTGAGCTACATCACCCTCAAGTCTTTTAAAATCCCCAGCTCTGCAGGAATGCAGCGTAGGACTTGGATTATTTTAGGTATACACTGAGAGGCCTGATAGATTTTGTGAGTAGTTCTTAGAGCTTCATAGAGAGCTATTGGTAGTTGGTGGTCACTACGGCATCAGAATCGACCTTATGGCTACATATAAATGTTCCACTTAATCAATTATCCTATGATATCACCACCGTGTTTCGAAAGATTCTGCTGGAAAAAATAGCTGTTAAACTTTTATCATTATTCTAAATATTGTTTAACAATGTAAATCGTCTAATATCTGTCAAATTGCCAATTGCTATATTATTTTCCATGTTTATTTATTTTATTATAAGAGCAAGGCAATTATGAATCATTTCAGATAAATTCAAATTCTGATGTCGATGGAAACATATTGAAAGTATGGTTTCAATACAACTTTTTTCTAAATATATGAAATAAAGTATGAATCACAAGTCTACACTATTGTATTGCAGTGCTTTAATATAATCGATACAACAATAAAATTACCTCGCTATTTTAACAACTCTTTTAAATCAAGATTTTGTTAGAAGAACTTAGTAGTGTAAATTTTTTGAGTAGCTTAAAAAACACAGAAAATAAATTCAATGACCTTATAATTATTGCAATCGGTGTAGCGGCACTTTATTTAAATCTTTTAGGGTGAAAGTACCGGTAGTATTAGATGCAATTGGTGGTGAGTCTTAATAATCACACAATGTTGTTAATGTGATATTAATGATAACGATGATGATGGTGGGTAATATAATGTGACAATGAATAGCAGCAAATATAAATGGCAGTGCTTTCGTATTAGTTTAGGATAAAAACGAAAAAATAACAAATCCAACCAAAGATGTAATGATTAAAGGAAAAAAGCAACGGATTGATGACAAACAAATTTGTACATGCAACATATTTGACCTTCTGCTCTCATTATTACCTTTGCCAAGTCCTTTGTTATGATCCGACGACAAGTTGTTGTTATGTAAATAATACACTTAGCAAAAATATTTCATTGCATCCTTTTTTTAACAGTTGTCAAACTCATTAGTTTGGAACGACATTTAGTATTTAATATTACAGAAATATAAGAAAACCTATAAATGGCTTAGAGAAGTAAGATGTTTTCAGAATAAATATATCCAGAATATTGCTTGGTTTTTTTAGTTTATTTATTTTTATGTATACATATGTACATATAATAAAACTATAACAGGGCCATTTCTGCACACAATTCTGCTGGCGCAAATAGTAAATGAAATGGACTACAAAACATATTTTTTTTAACTTTAGTCTGTCTGTGTTCGGATCACGTAAAAACTACTACTAAGTTGCAAGAGAAAATAGAGTGAAGTAGTGAAAGTACAGCAAACTTGACAGCACCTGATATTTTTGAAAACGAATTTTAGAATTTTATACACATTTTAGAATTTTATCCAGGGATGGGTTGCTCTATATGAAGAAAATACATAAACTATACCTATAAAATTAAGAGTCTTAAAATTTGGTGTTGACATTTATTCGTCTTTTTAGCAACTTCAAAATATTTGTCCCTCAGAACTCCATAATTTCTGAACTGTTTTACAATTTTTTTCATGTTTAAAAGATTACGCCAACAGAAAAAGTTTAATCATTTTAAAAATTAAAAAGTGACTTTGACGTATCTTTCCAAATTTGCATAAAGTTAACATCACTTCAGCACAAAATAACAAAAAGTAATAAAAAGCAAAATTAATGATTAAAGGGTGCCCCGACAGGTGATGTTATTTTACGTATATGGCCTTATTTTTTGAACCATTATAGACAGACACTTGTAACTTACAAAGTAGTTGTTTTGCTATGACGTTATAACAGCAAGCGCACAAATTAAAGAGTGTCCCCATTTAAAACACATTTTGTGCATATAGCTTTATTTTGAACTGTAACAGGCAGCCGATTAAAATTTATTCAGACTCTGTACTTTAATGACTACTACAATTGAAAGTAGTAAAAACATTAAATTAACAACTAAAACGTGACCCATAGAAGACGTGATTTTGAGAGATGTTGTCCCAAATATTTACATTGTATTTTAGTACTTGTTGTTACGTCCTTAAATGATCTTACCTCCAACTCTTTTAAATTGGAATTAATTTCCCATTTTTATGATTTCTTTCGCCTAAATAATGACAATTTGTGCAGTAGGGTCTTTGATAGAACATTTTGTAAATATAATACATATTTCTAAATTTAATATTCGCTTCTTGAAATACCGTTGTAATATATCATCATAAGCCCCCATACTTGAGCCGCTTATGCTTGTCTTGAAAAAGTTTTCACTTTGTTTCCAGGCTTATGTCTGATTTACTCACAAATGATTCCTAGTAAGCATTTATGCTGTTCATGTCTGCAAAACATTTATTTTTAAAACGTTTTTAGCGATCGGTACCCAAAGGGTTAGACATAACGCTATTGTTTTCGCTACAATGTACGTCCGTCTGCCAGCACCTTCTATCTTTGGAACGGTAAAAGGTGGACTCTTGAAATTTTTACGTGAGCTGTATTACTGTGGCCGTTATAACAACAAATATTAAAATGTATAAGGTGTTTCGACGCCTATATGTGTTCATTGCTTGAACTGTGGGAGGCAGACACTTGAAATTCACACTGTAATTAAAAATATATTTGCTATGTATACAAGTATAAAAAAAAAATAACCTAAAAATTAAAAGGTGTTCCGACAGTGACGTAATTTTTCAACCAAAATTTCAGAGAAAGTGTATTAAAAGGTGTGAAATGTCTTGCGCGTATATGGTTCTATTTTTTTAAACTACAATAGGTAACAATTACTGAAAATTAAACGGTATTCCGACATATTTTTCAAGTACATGGCTTTAGTTTTTTAATCCGTATTAGGTAGATTTTCATAGAACGTGTATGGCCGCATTAACAAATAATTAAAATTAAAGGGTGTTTCGACAGTGACATTATTTGCACGAATATGTCCTGATTTATAGTACCATAATAGGTAGAATTAAAGGGTTTTCCGACAGTGAAATGTTTTTGACGTATATGGCCTTATTTTTTTGTACCGTAATCGTTAGCCTCTTGATATTTTCATATGCAACAATTACTAAAATTTAAAGGGTGTTCCGTTAGTGACGTGGTTTTCGCTAATATTACTTTTCATTGTGCTATATATCACAGTAAATTTCCAAGTTTTGAAACATCCGTGTAAAGCACAAACGCACATTTATACCACCTTCTAAATGATTGTGTAGTCTATTAAGGTAAAGAGTAAAAAGTAGCGGTGAACGAAGACATGCCACCTTATGGCTAGTATATGTTTCAAAATACTAATTCGGCAAACTAATTTCGACAAAATTAACCAGGATCATAAGAATCCGACAGGGATGATCATGGAACCTTATCAAGGGGCCGGGAAGTTAGTTTCTAAAGAAATTGCAGAAAGTTCTCGAATATATTCGATTTATCTTAACCTGGATTTTTTTTACAAACAAGCATTACCTGCAAAGCCTTTCGCTTGTTTGCAGAAAACACCCAGAATTCCAATTCTGGGTGTTTTCCCGCAACACCCAAACTGATAGACTAGCCCTCTACCAATCAATCCATCGTCTAGGTTAGTGGCAGGTCATTGAAACTTTAAGTTTCGTCTGGCCTAAATGAAAATTGAAGAAGATAATACTTACAGGCTGAGAAAGTATTACCCTGGGGTACCTTATCCTTAGACAAATGTTACAAATTACGAGTGCCTCTGTGATAATAAAGAAGATAAAGGGTCTGAAATCATTCCCGGCGAGAGTAAAAGCTAGTAACAGTACGGGACAAAGGAAGTCTCCTTCGTTACCCCTCCACCTCACATATGTAGGCCTTAAACTTGGGTATCTGACACATATAGTACGGTAAATAGCCGGCACTTTGATCTCTAGTGGAACTTTTATGAAACTTCGTGTCCTATAACGAGCAATGCTTTCACATAACGGTTTTTGCTGTTGTCCCATCGAATTGTAGTAAAAATTAAAACTAAGGCGAATCTTTTATACATACTTAATTTCCAAAGATGATAGTTCGATGATAAGTCATTAAGACTTGACAAAATCATATAAGAAGACCAATGGTTCAATTAATCGAATTGATCTCTCGTCACTGCTCATTAGCTGGAACGTTGGTATGGTATATGGCAAAAATTTATTTTTTCTATTACCCCTTCTACTAGTGATACAAATTTGTCTTTTTATGTATATGAATAAGATGCCGCAGAAGCTTTGATATTTTTTATTTTATTGGTGGTTTTTCATATTTATTATTATTTTAATTTCATTGAAATAAATCCTAAAATAATGCAAAACACAAAAAGTTGTTTTTTACTACCCAAAGTGGAGTATAAAAACATGAAAAATATTTTTTTTTATTTTATTATTTTTTATTGTTGTAGTAAGGTGGAGGTAGATATAATATTGTAATGATTTTTCTATGACTAAACTTATTTAATGTACTTTGAAGAAGGTGCCGCAAAGCACCTCTTACCCTACTCCAATTAATTAATTTATTTATTAATTAAGTTAACAATAGCAAATAGCAACTTTTTATCACTATTTCACATTGGCAGTTTCGTTATGGTTTTCGATTTCTTTCAGCGATTTATTTCTGTATCCAAATTTAGGGAAATGTTATCTCTGCTAAAAAAAACATTTTTAGGAATTAAATCAAATGTATTCTTTTATATTTTGTTTGTTGGTGGTTTGTTTCAGTGTAATGCTACGTTTGTTTCTGTTTGTGCAACGTTTTGTTGTCTCTTGGTTAAATGGGTATCTATCTATCCATTCCTTTATGTTTCTCTATCTTTTTGGCCAACCGTACGTCAGTTAGTTAGTAGTACAACGGCGTGTCAGTTTGCTTGTTAGATGATGAATTGTTTTTGTCGTTAATGTTGACATGATTGTGATTGTCATCGTCATATCATCAACGCTTGTCTATTTATTTGTCTACAAACACACTCATACATACATACAGTCATATGTATGCAAATAGATAAAAATTTAAATCAGAAAGATTGAAAGAGATTATGTTGCTTTTGTTTGTTAAGATTTTGTTTTAAAATAAATATTGCGTTAAAAGATATAAAAACAACAACAAAAGATGACAAATACCTTTATGTTTATTCGTTCTTTCATACATGTATGTGTGTACATGTAAATGTGTGTGTATGTGTCCTTTATCTTTAAACGTCACTGTATAACTCTATGTAAGCGTATTATTGCAAAGCAAAAAGTTTATAATTGTTACACTCAAGGGACACACTCTTTTTCTCTCATTCCTTTAATTACAATAACATACAATGAATTTGTAACATTTCTGTTTGAATAAAAGGGATGAAATGTTTGTGTACGAACGTCAAAAAAAAATTAACCAGCCATCCATACGTAGCACTTCTCCAAACAAATATACCCTCATTATAAATGGTTGTATGTGTGTGTTGGCAGCAGCAACCCAGCAGTTCCAGTTACCAAAAGGGTTTTCCACTAAAAGCAACAACTTCGAAAATTTGTTACAAATCAAAGCAAATTAAAAACAGCAAACAGTACAGCGAGGACAGTTGGACAATTTCGTGGCTCTCTCAACATTACCTCCTTTAAGCTCGATACATTTTGTTAACCGTTTTTATGTTTTTTTTTTCTCTCCAAGTAACAAGATTTTTCAAGACCGTATACCCAACCAAACTCAATAAAGGAATACGAAAAAAAATTGTATTCAATGATCTATCGTCAGTTGGTTGCTCTCATTTCTAACCGAAGATTGGCTGAAGCAACAACAAATATAAGTTGGTAAACATTAAAATAAAAATATAAAACAAGAGGGAAGCTTTAGGTGGTGGTAGACTTCGTTCACACCGACTGGCGATAGATAATTGAATAAATTTTTTTATGTATTCCTCTATCTGAGTTTGGTTGGATAAATAGGTAATATTTACAAATTAACAACACCCAAAATAGATAGATGAGAAGAATGCTGAAGACGGATGAAGCGGACCAGAATGCATTACATTCTGCTAGTGTCTAACTAAATTTTTCCCATTTTTCTTCTTAATTAATCAGCTAATTTGTATTAAAAAAATATTTTTTCAACTTAGAGAGAATTAAAACGACTTAAGCCAGACTGGAAAATTGCATATGCATTTCTCAAGATCCTCAACATAGCCGTTTGTTTTATAAAATTCAAAATTAGAAATTAATGCGCGTGACTATAGGTGATGTTATTTGCGGTGTATGGACTTATCGTTCGAAACGTTATAGGTTATAGATAGACGCTTGCAATTTAATATTATGTCCACAATTCGTGCTAAAAATTTTTGTCAAAAAATAATTATCGTTTGACATAAAAATTAAAAAAAATTGGGAAAAAATTTAATTTTGTCAGCTTAACTTTAGGGGGCTCCTAATTTGTTGGATTGTAGCCACAGTTTCTAGGCGCTTTAAATAGTTCAATAACGTCACTCTGTACCTTAAAATTGTATTTTTTCTATATTTTTTGACACACAACTTTTTTATATTCAGCCCAATTATGAATAATAATTCCCCAGAAAATTTTTCTTCTCCCATTCCGGCTATTATGTAATAACATTTCTCGGGTTTTTTCTCTTTCCTCCTATTCTAAAAATTTCCCAAAAATATGGGCACAAATTAATTTATTCACAAAAACTTATTTTATTATTATTATTGAAGAAAATAAAATGTCAAAAGCAAAACAGCTCACTCACTTTTATGCTATTCCCTGGAAAATTACAATAAGGGAAATAAAACATTTGGAAGGATAATTTTCCTCGAGAATATTCATAATTTGGCAGATAGTGTTGTGTTGTACTTTTAATTCTGAAGAAAACTAAAAGTTTTTAAGCTTCGCCATAGTCATCTAAGTCTGTACCAAATATCCTTTTAGTAACGGTAGTTAGGGCCTAATCTGCGGGTAAAGGATATTGTTTAAGAGCCAGCAAATTTCTGCCATTACGGCATTCGAATACTCCTTTCCTGTGTATTTAAAGACAATCGTTGTATATGTATGCGTATAAAAAATTGTATATATACATATGTACATAAAAACATTTATAAATAACACTGGTCAAACAAATTTTAACTCCTTTTTATGACATGAGAACTTATATCAAATTTTGAATGTACTAGGGCCACCAAACATAAATATGTGAATGAAAAAAAATTAGTACGTCAGGTTTTCTTGTGACATCATAACATATATTTTTGTAAAAAAGTACAATCACCAGCTACATTTAGAAATATTATTACTTAACAGAGAATAAATATTTAAAATTTTCGTAAATATTTGGAGCCTGGGCTAATGACCATTTCTGGCCTCCATTACCCTTGATAACGCTTCTCCATTAAGGAAATATCCAGATGGAACTTCTCGCCTTGTTCGTCACTCACAGCACCCAAATTTGCCAGAAAGAAATCCAGATGAGAGTCCATCGTACGTATTTTTAAAGACAAAACATTTACACCCCAAAGCTTTATATAACACTAGCTATCCCCGGTGCTCTTTGCTACACCCATCCACAAAAAATACAATAAACACTTGAAAGAAAAGTATAGCCAACCTTTAACGCGAAAACACACGCTATTCTCACATCAAAAATGTTTTAGTTTATATGAAAGGTACGACACCTACTGTTCCCAACCAATCTATCCTTTACTTGACTATACATATTATCGCGATAATAATTTTTCACTTTATATGGGAGGTTCCACGCGCACTGTCTCAATTTATTCTGTAATTTAGTAGATTATACGCATTTGCACAGGGGTTACTCATGCAGCGTTTCAAGGCGCTATCTATTATGTGTTTAGCTAAAATATGTACATTAATATGAAGGTTACTTGAGCGTAATTCCAAGGCGCTACCTATGGCAGTTCTCTAGAGACAGTATAACTGTTTTTCACTTTATATGGCAGGTACCACGCCCACTGTCCGAATTAATTTTGTATTTTGGTAGAATATGCACATTAGCATCGGGGTTACTCGTGCAAAGATTCAAGGCTCTGTTTATTGTAATTCACCAGGAACACGGTAATAATTTTTCACTTTTTATGGGAGTTACCACGCCCACTATTCCAATCCAGTCTATCTTTCTCCAAACTACGCACGTTAATATAGAGGTTCCTGTTGCAAAATTTCTTGGCGCTACCTATTACCGTTACCAAGATATATGATGATAAATATTTACTTTGTATGGGAGGTACTACGCCCACTATTCCAATTCAGTCTGTGTTTCACTAAACTATTTAAGTTAATATAGAGGTTACGGGTGCGAAATTTCAAGACGCTACCTATTACTGCTACCAAGTACCATGATTAATATTTACTTTGTATGGTAGGTGCCACGCCCACATCGAATATCAAAAAAATGAGTACCCTATTTTACCATCCGTATATCCAATAACAAACTGTGAAAATTTCAGAAAGATCGGTTCACTGGTGTAGGCAGCTATAGCTTTCCGACAAACAAACAAACATACAAACAAACACATATTGTGCTTTATATATATAGATAGATAGATTATAAGTTTATTTATTAAATCTTTGTAATTTTCCGATCTATAGTTTTCTAGGAAATTTTGGACATCGTTCACAAAACATTTCTAGGCAAGTTTTTCCTGATTATTCAGTTTTTCTTCAAAGCTCTTATCCTTTAGCAGTTACCGTATTTGTGGACCTACAAATATTCCCTCTTTAATTTTTGCCTCGCTGAGTTTGGGGAATTTCTTTTTCAGATATACAAATCCATTGCTATCTTTAGACATAGCTTAAAGTAGAATCCTGTCTTTCTGATCGATTTGCAGGCTTTGGCACAGACAGTAAAGCACTATGTAGGATAGGTCGGACGAAGGCAAGTTTGGATTTTAAATAGTGAGTTTGGAATTGGTTGTAATGCCTTTGGTTTGAGTCAAACAAAAATAACAATCACTTACATGATCCCTTGGTTCGGTCCAAATCATTGGTATAGCAAATGGCATATGTCTCTGGGTTCTTATGTATTTAGCCCAAACTAATTGCACCCAGGATTTATCTTGATGCCTCACAGGAAATTCAAAATAGTCTAAATAGCATTGTTCAATTAATGATTTGAAATTTCGAGGCTGAGATGTACGAGTTAAAGTTAATTCTCCACACACAACAAAAACTTTCGGGGTTGTTAGAACACTTTAGTGGAATGTTTACGATGTAACAAACGTATGTAAGATGTAAGTTGGTCGAATTCAACAGTCAAATGAAGTTATTAAATAAAAAACACGTATATAAAGTCAGAAACTAATATCTAGCTGTCACAAGAAAACTAGACGTGATTGACACAAAATTATTATATATACATATGTATTGTTAATGAGGGTACACCAACATAAACAAAATCATTAAGTCCGTGTGACAAAAACAAAGTTTACCAGTGTAATCTTTCTTGCTTGGCCATGCTGTTCATCCGATTTCGTTGAAAGTTGATGGATCAATAATCTTATATAATAGTGCCAACGGTTAATTTTTAACGACATAATTTCACCAATAGTATCGAGTGCAGACAATATTTTTTTTACTCATGGTTTCCTAAAAACCGGCTATTATTACTGTTGCATAAGTGTGATCATTAAAAACACTGTAACCAAAGACGCTTCATTATACATATCATAGCTCATGAGTTGCATAGAATTGCAGATTATGTTCATTTACATTTTAGAAATCTGAACTCACTCGTTGCAAATGCAAAGCTGCCTTACATGGGCTATACATATTTGTAAATGATTTTGTTTACCCTATTTTTAACCGACTTCAAAAAAAGAAGGAGGTTATCAATTCGTCTGAATGTTGCTTTTTTTTATGTTTGTGCCCGCATAACTCAGTCATTTCTGAACCGATTTTAAAATTTTTTTCTTTATTTACAGATTGGTCCCATTTTAAAAGAAGTTCAGAATTTTGAAAATTAAAGGGTGTCCCCATACAACACACGTGTTTTTTACGTGTATTATGAACCGTAAAGGGCACCCTTTTAAAATTAAAAAAAAGCTGCTTATTACTATAGCTGTCAATAACAAAAATTAATAACAAAAATAAACTTAAAAATTAAAGGGTGTCCCCATATGTGACGTCAATTTAAATATATGAACCATTTGAACCATTGTAGACAATCACTTGAAAATTGGACAGAATGTCCAATATTTATAATCAGAAATTAAATATTTATAATTAGAAGTTAAAGGGTGTCCCAATAGTTAATGTATATTGCAAAACTTTTGAACCGTAACAGAGAGACGGTTGAAATTTACAAATAACCTGTATATCTAAGTCCTTTATAACATCAAGTATATAATTTAAATTTGGAAACTAAAGGGTGTCCCGGTAATTGATATAATTTTACCTATCTAGCCCTATCTTTTGAACCTTTATAGACAAACACTTGAAAATTATACAGAATCTCCACTACTATGTCCCGTATAATAACATTTACCAATATTTAAAATTTTAAAGGGTGTCTCAATAGTTGATGTAAATTGATGCATATGGCCAAACTTCTGAACCGTTTTAGACAGACATTTGAAATTTACAAAGAATCTGTCCTTTAAAATAAGTGTTTAATTTAAAATTGCACATTAAAGGGTGTCCCCTAGGTGATATTGTTTAAGCTATATATATGGCCATATCTTTGGTACCATTACTTTTTATTACTCTGTCAGTAATAATAAGTGTAAAAAAATAAAGTTTGTCCTCATATCTGACGTAATTTGTCGTATATGGCTTTATCTGCTTAACCGTTACGGATAGACATTTGAATGTACAGAACGTATATTACTATGTTCGTTAGAACAACAAGTATAAAAGTATTTGATTTGAGAACTATTTCTTACAGATTACTTCCTTTAAAATTTTTAGTTTAGAATTAATACACATATATTTGTTTTGAAGTCGGTTTTTTTTTTTTGCAAGAAGTATATTTACCGCATACAGTCGTACGCTCTGTAAAATTTACTGCTATTTTATATAACAATGGAAGATCATTTCAGTTTAATAGCTTGAAAAAAACAGATTATTATACTCTGTAATAATAAAAAATAACTAGAAATAGTCCATTCTGTATATGAAATTTTTTTGCTGGTGCAGTAGTAGTAGTAATCAGAATGGAATACAAAACAACAATTTTAAACTTTTTGCCTGCTGTCTGTCCGTATGTTCTTCTGTCTGTGTTCGCATCACGTCAAAACTACTGCATGAATTTAAAAAAAAATGTGAGGAGGTACCCTAGTATCCCGGTTTAAATAAACTATACTTTTTTCCCGTAAAAATATCTCATTTTAAAGAGAAAATATGAAAAAAGTTATGAAAATACGCAATTTTGCCGATTCAATGGTACTGCGAACTTGGCAGCACATTTAATTTTTATCTGCGGGAAAATTTAAACACTATTTACAGAACTCTACAATAGTTTCATAAATTTTAGAATTTTATATAAGGTATGTTCCTGAGCAGTTACCCAGGGATGGGTAGTTTTATATAAAATAAATACATAGGCATTATCTAAAACACTACAAAAGTAAGAGCCTTAAATTTTGGTGTGGATTACTTTTAAAGCAAAATCGAACAAAATATTGTAAGGACGCGGAAGAAGTAGCGGATACAGCCAGTCTATACATATAAAACTGTAACGAGTACTTCTGCACATGATATTTCTTTTGAAAATTTTGTTGCTGGTGCAAATAGTAGTCGAAATGGATTACAAAACAGCAATTTCTGGAGTTTTTGTCTGTCTGATCTGTCTGTCTCTATTACGTATCACGTAAGAACTACTGGATTAAGTTTAATAACATTTTGTGAGGGGGTACCTTACTATCTCGGTTCAAATGTAGGATACTATTTCCCGTAAAAGTATCTCATTTCTAAGAGAAAATGGAAAAAAAAGGTAGTGAAAGTACGTAATTTTACAGATTCAATGGCATCGCAAACTTGGCAGCACCTTTTATTTTTATCAGCGGGAAATTTTAAACACTATTTACAGTACTCTACAATAATTTTATAATTTCACATAAATTTTAGAATTTTATATAAAGCCTTTGTTCCTGAGTAAATACCCAGGGATGGGACACTGACGAAGTCAGCACTGGTAGTAACTTATATTCAACTTATATTTTTGATGCGTTTATGTAAATGCTATTTTGTGCATTCTTTCATTTCTTGTCGCCTGCTTTCTTTAAACAAATTTGTGCATATTTAAAGATGGCCTACTTATTATTCAATTTAAATTAGCAATTTTTAATTATCGAATGATTTTGCGTTTAAAATTGTTCGATTAATCGCATAAGAATTAATCGACTTGACACTTAAATATTTTCACACAACGTGCGCGTGAAATTTTTTCTTTATATCTAAATGCTAATAATAATTTATTTAAGATCATTTAAGGTTGCCAAATTTTCAAAAGTACAGAGTCCTAACAATTCAAGAACTAACACCTACTTTATCATTACTCTATAACTTAGTTCACGTTCTCTATGAGTGTCCTGCCTTAAGGTCTCGTAGAATAAAATTCCTGGCTTATGATTTTCTACCTTGGATAGTACAATTTTTGAAAGATTTAAAGAGCAGTACCCCGACAAGAGTATAATTCCGCTTACCTTCACGAGGAGTTGTAAATTACACTTCCAGCAGTTTATCTGATAACTAACTACATACGAGTATATTATGAAATATCAAATGAGTAGAGACTACCAGTTAGTAGATTCGTTTTTTTGAAATAAGCAAATGAGAGATGAAAACATTCGTTACAGGCAGTAAAGTGACATCAATTTATTGTGCAATGAGAACTGCTGGGTATAAATATCTATTACTCTTAATTTATATACTAACGTTTGAAAATGAAGCATAATAACAACGTTATGTTAATGAATTTGCTAGACCATTTTGGTACATATGTACATACTTAAAAACATTTTTGTTCTTAAGAATGACAAAAGAATTTTACGGTTGGTGATAAACACCAAGAGAAAATTTAATTGCAACGCATTTAATAGATGATTTACCAGGACAACTTTTGCTTGTGAAAATTATACTTCAACAATTTATAATTTACAACAAAATGAATTACGATTTTTACTAAAAATGATTAGCAACTTTGTTTATCTAAGTTCCCTTTCTAATGAATATTCAAGAGTCATCACTAATTAGTGATGAGGCTTAAATTTGTTTTTCACTTCATTTAAGATCCATAAACCAATAAATCTTTTCTCAAAGTAAAACGTTTTCTCTTTATGTAATGACGAGCTATGTTACTACAGCAAACTTGACTAGAAACACATTGCTTTGTTATAATAGGAAATTAGGTGTCATATTGTCCTTATTAGATGTTCAAATATCAATTCTCGAAGATCTTTTAAATCTAAATGCATTTCCTGGTTGAGCTCTTTATCATTTTTACTCTGCAATTTAATTCAAACCAATGAATGGGAAACCAACTTTTCAATGCAACAGGTACAGTTACCCCACTGTATTCATGTTCATGAGGTATTTATACTCACGGTTTCTTACAGTTTGTCCTCTATATTACTAAACTTTGTTTTATATTAAAATTAATAAAAATAAATCTTGAAGACTCTTATAAATAAAATTAGACGGTTTTAGGTTACGCAAAGTTAGAAAAGACAGTTATATATCTCCTCTAGAAGACCTAGTGATGGCTTTTGAATACTTTTTAGTTTCTCTTAAAATAATCCTTCCAGTCCTCCATCTGTTCGATTTTTTCATTGTTTCCGTTACATTTCTGAATAAAACAAATAAATTTGCATGCATTTTTATTGAAAAATGAATTTTCGAGATTTATTTTTCCAAACCCATTTTTTGTTACTTAAAAATTATGAAAAAATATCAAAATAATTCGAATTTAAAGACGTGTAACTTTTTATAGGTGTAACGCACATGAAAAACCAAACCAACTCTGGAAGCAGTTTACTGTGAAACGGTTAGAATTTACAAAGAAAGTGTATTGCTAAGCCCGCTATAATAAGAAGTATAAAATTTAAATTGCGAAATTAAAGGATGTCCTTTAAAATTAAAATTAATTTCAAATTGTAATTTACAGGGTGTCCCAATAGGTGATGTTATTTGATCTGTGTAGTTCTATCTTTGGAACCGTTATAGACAGAGGCTTGAGATTTATATAAATTAAATTTTGCTATGTCAGCAATAATAAGAGTAAAAAAATAAAGGGTGCCCTCATAACTGACGTAATTTGCAGTATATAGCCTTATCTCTTAAACAGACACATTTGTCATTTACACAGATCATATATTACTAAGTCCGCTATAGCAGAAAGAATAAAGTTAGAATTTAAAGGGTGTGACTAAAGTTACTGATATTTGACCTATATGACCTTATCTTTTTAACGCTTGTAGATAAACATTTGAAATTTGAACAAAGCGAATATTACTATGCCTACAATAAAAAGTACAAAAAAAACCTTAAAGGGTGTCCTCAAAGCAGACGTAATTTGATCTGGCCTTTCTTTTGAACCGTTATAGATAGAGATTTGATATTTACACAAAACGTGTATTATTATATCCGCTGTAAGAAGTATAAAATTGGAAATGAAAGGGTATTAATAAAATTTGATGTACATCTTATCTTTTGAACTGATTTAGATAAACAACCGAAATTTACACATAATGTGTATTACTATGGTCGCTATCAAAATTTAAAATAAGAAATTAACAGGCGTAATAATTAGGTGATGTTATTTCATGTATGTACATTAGACCTGGCGTTTAAATCATTTTCATGAAACTGTAATGTGGGTAGCGATGAAAACATGCGAGTTGATACCAAAATTGATGTGGCAAATTTTCAGGCTAATCGAATGGTGGTAACCTGTGGCATAATGAGGTGAATGGTCAAAATTTTAAAAAATCACTAAAATGCTCTTTTTTGTATTTTATCATTCTGATTTGACAAGAAATACTGTAATATAATTTTTTTCCTTAATTTTTATTAAATTGGCTTATTATTACGTTAAATCAGTAAAAATTTTGTATATGTTGGGAAGTCCTTACGGTAATCATCTACAATGTGTAACAAATACTTTCTATCGTCTTCGTTGTTGTGTGTCCTTATTAGATGTCCAAATATCAATTCTCGAAGATCTTTTAAATCTAAATGTATTTCCTGGTTGAGCTCTTTATCATTTTTACTCTGCAATTTAATTCAAACCAATGAATGGGAAACCAACTTTTCAATGCAACAGGTACAGTTACCCCACTGTATTCATGTTCATGAGGTATTTATACTCACGGTTTCTTACAGTTTGTCCTCTATATTACTAAACTTTGTTTTATATTAAAATTAATAAAAATAAATCTTGAAGCCTCTTATAAATAAAATTAGACGGTTTTAGGTTACGCAAAGTTAGAAAAGACAGTTATATATCTCCTCTAGAAGACCTAGTGATGGCTTTTGAATACTTTTTAGTTTCTCTTAAAATAATCCTTCCAGTCCTCCATCTGTTCGATTTTTTCATTGTTTCCGTTACATTTCTGAATAAAACAAATAAATTTGCATGCATTTTTATTGAAAAATGAATTTTCGAGATTTATTTTTCCAAACCCATTTTTTGTTACTTAAAAATTATGAAAAAATATCAAAATAATTCGAATTTAAAGACGTGTAACTTTTTATAGGTGTAACGCACATGAAAAACCAAACCAACTCTGGAAGCAGTTTACTGTGAAACGGTTAGAATTTACAAAGAACCTGTATTGCTAAGCCCGCTATAATAAGAAGTATAAAATTTAAATTGCGAAATTAAAGGATGTCCTTTAAAATTAAAATTAATTTAAAATTGTAATTTACAGGGTGTCCCAATAGGTGATGTTATTTGATCTGTGTAGTTCTATCTTTGGAACCGTTATAGACAGAGGCTTGAGATTTATATAAATTGAATTTTGCTATGTCAGCAATAATAAGAGTAAAAAAATAAAGGGTGCCCTGATAACTGACGTAATTTGCAGTATATAGCCTTATCTCTTAAACAGACACATTTGTCATTTACACAGATCATATATTACTAAGTCCGCTATAGCAGAAAGAATAAAGTTAGAATTTAAAGGGTGTGCCTAAAGTTACTGATATTTGACCTATATGACCTTATCTTTTTAACGCTTGTAGATAAACATTTGAAATTTGAACAAAGCGAATATTACTATGCCTACAATAAAAAGTACAAAAAAACCTTAAAGGGTGTCCTCAAAGCAGACGTAATTTGATCTGGCCTTTCTTTTGAACCGTTATAGATAGAGATTTGATATTTACACAAAACGTGTATTATTATATCCGATATCCCGAAAGGGTATCCCTATAGTTAATAAAATTTGATGTACATCTTATCTTTTGAACTGATTTAGATAAACAACCGAAATTTACACATAATGTGTATTACTATGGTCGCTATCAAAATTTAAAATAAGAAATTAACAGGCGTAATAATTAGGTGATGTTATTTCATGTATGTACATTAGACCTGGCGTTTAAATCATTTTCATGAAACTGTAATGTGGGTAGCGATGAAAACATGCGAGTTGATACCAAAATTGATGTGGCAAATTTTCAGGCTAATCGAATGGTGGTAACCTGTGGCATAATGAGGTGAATGGTCAAAATTTTAAAAAATCACTAAAATGCTCTTTTTTGTATTTTATCATTCTGATTTGACAAGAAATACTGTAATATAATTTTTTTCCTTAATTTTTATTAAATTGGCTTATTATTACGTTAAATCAGTAAAAATTTTGTATATGTTGGGAAGTCCTTACGGTAATCATCTACAATGTGTAACAAATACTTTCTATCGTCTTCGTTGTGTGTTAAACATCTGTTAAAGTCAGTTATTAGTTTAACCTTTCTTTCGGCGGTATCATTCACAACAGCAATGCATTTGACGATCTGCTTCCTTTTACAAAATGCTTCGCTATTAGGCCAATTTGACGGATCAAAGCGTAAGAAATCCATAGAAATTTCTAAACGAGAAAAATTTTTTTGTTTTGGTAGTCACAATAGAGCTTAAGTTCTTGGATGTGAGTAATTGTAATTCATCAACTCTTGCACACACTTTTTAAGATGGGAAAATATCAACATCATCACTGCAACTGCTTCCTCTGATAAATACCACATATGGTTCCGAAATTTTTCTAACAGCACTGTAGATATATTTTTATTAAAATAGCCAATAAGCCTTTTTATATCAGTTACATATCTCTATTAAGTGCTTCAACTGCATTTTCGTTTCTGAACCAGTATGGAATATAGAGACTTATTACGAAAATGCACATATTACGAATTCCATTCAACTGACTCGCAGAAGTTTTAAAGTGTGCTTGAAAAATTTACATTTTTAGACAATATATGGCCTTGGACTTGAATCTTGCATGAGACGTCACTCCAGGTGAACGAAATGTAAAATTGGGAATGCTACCACCTAGAAAAATAAATGCAATTTGTAGAAGTTCTCCATAATCATGCCAAATGTGGACTTTCGCTAAATATTTAAATAGTTATCTATTTTCGGTAATAAAAAGTACATATAAAATATATTCGTGGTTTAAGGAAAAAAGATAGTTAAAACCTTATATCTACATACAATATTGTATTATAAGAAATATTTATGTTGATCCTTTTTCCATCTTCATGACTGAAGTTGGTAAAGAAATCAATCCTACAAATTTCTTATTAAATCATAATTTGAAGATCTGTTACGATGTTCGAATCTTTGTGTCAATTTGCAAAATACCGTTTCCAATAAATCTTCCTTAAAATTACTGTGTAATCCAATTGTTGAGTAACGCCTAGGTAGGTTATATATAATTTTCAAATTTTTGTTTTGTATTATTTGAAGCTTTTTCATGTAGGTTTTTGCTCATTTTGTAGACCATATTTGACATCCATAGGATATTATCGGTCGAACACACATTCTATACAGCAATAATTTATTTTTCTGGTTAAGTGTTGATTTTGGAGTTAGCAGAGAGAAAAGGGCTCTTCCACACCTTATAGCTTTAGCACAAGTTTGCAAAACGTGTTGCTTAAAACTCAATTATTTATCCAGTGTTATCCCTAAATATTTAACGGAGTCTAGTATTGGTATTTCCATCCCCAGAAGGGATAGTCTGAGACTAGGTGTTCGCTTTGGCGATTTGTTAATTTTTTTGATTTTTCAAAAAATTTTTTAGTTGTAATAAGAGCTTTTTCCATTTTTTTAATGATTGCGTTCGAAACTTTTCCGGTGGCTATTAGAGCAGTGTCATCTGCAAACAGCGCTGATGATTGATCCCTTGGTGGTTTAAAGTCTGATATGTATATAGTGTATAGAATAGGGGATAATACGGAACCTTGAGGTACACCAGCGGGAATTTGGCGTTTGTTTGAGTACTCGTTGTCAACTTTTACGACAAATGTTCTTTCAGATAAAAAGCTTTTTATAATCTTTTGCAAATAAATAGGGTATCCAAACATGTCAAGTTTATAAATTAAGCCATTGTGCCATAAAGAATCAAATGCTTTTTCAATGTCTAGAAAAACCAATCCCGTGCTCCTTCTATTATTCTTATTGTTTTGGATAATATTAACAAGTCTTTTAACCTGGTGTGTTGTGGAGTGATCTTTTCTAAACCCAAACTGTTCGTTCTGCAAGATACCATTATTTTCTGTAAAATTATTTTTTCAAAAACTTTATCAAGGCTGTTCAGCATACTAATAGGGCGGTAATTATTTGGTGACTTGGCATCCTTACCTGGCTTTAGTATTGGTAAAACTTTAGCATTCTTAAAATTCTTTGGGAAATATCCGTTTTTTAAACACCATTTAAATAGTATTGTTAAAATGTTTAAAAAAGCTGACATGTTCTTAAGTATTATAGCTTTAATACTGTCAATACCTGGAGCTTTTGAGTTCTGTAGAGAATTTACAAAGAATTTTACTTCATGTCTTGTTGTATTATATCGACTATCCATAGACAAAGTTTGGTGATTTAACCATTCAACATGTTTGGTTACCTTACGATCAAAAGTTGATGTTTGGTTGTAAGTAGTTGCATGAACATTTTCAAAAACATCTGTAATAATGTTAGCCTTCTCAGTACTACTGTATATAGCAGCGCCATCTACTTTTAAACTTTCTAATCCTGATCGCTTGCCTTTGATTGCATTTGTTAATCTCCAAAACTTTTTATTACCTGTTGGCAACTTTTGTAGAAATTGATACCAGCTGTTATTCTTGTCTTCTTTAATATGGAAGTTAATAAGCAAAGTCAGCTGTTTCAGTAAACACAATATTAAATTTCTTTCAGAAGGGTTATTACATCTTTGCAATTTTCTACGATACCTGTTTCTTTGGCCAATTAAATACAAGCTCAAGTTGGAAAGCTTTCTTTGCCACACTTGTTTTTTGGTCGTGGAGATTCTTTTAGAGGCTTCCTGCAGAATATATGTAATTTTTCCGAAAATCTATTCGATGTTTGATTCTGTAACAATCATTGTGTGTAAATTATTATTCTTTAAATTATCATCCACAAATTTACTAATTGTCTTCCAGTTTGCCTTTCTGTATAGATGGACTTTGACTGTGGTGTTGATTATCGAACCAAAAATATTGCAAATCATCGGTACGTGATCTGAATTAAGTAATTCTGGAAACGTTTCAATTTGAGAAGTTCGCAAAGCTGAATTTGTTAACATAATGTCGACTGTTGAAGATTGTCTTGCTATTGTGTTTTGACTGAATCTAGTGAAAGAACTTGGATCATATAAGTAATAATGTGAACCAAGTTGATGGTTAAAAAGAGAATTGCCTGCAGAATTATTTTGTGTGCATCCCCATGAAGAATGTTGGGCGTTAAAGTCTCCAAAAATGAAAAATTCATACGTTGGTTCTGTGATTTTGTCCAGATCAGCATTAAAGCTTGGTGTAAATCTTGGACAGTAAACAGAAGTAAATCTAATTGTTTTGTTATTGAGCTTAATTAAAATTCATATGTTTTCTAAAACTGAAGTTCGATATTTTGCTATTCTTTCATGGGGAATTAATTTTTTTACGGCTATAAGAACGCCACCACCATGAGTAATTCGGTCCTCTCTATGGACTTTATAATTTTAAATCTGTGATTTGGTTTTAGGAACGTTTCGTTAATAAATATACCGTCAATTTGTTTTTCTTGGATGAAATTCTCTAATTCTATTTTAGTCGCGAGGTTAGCTATACCTTGGGAATTCCAATGCATCTCTTTAAGGCAACATTTTGATTGATTAGATGACATGTCGTAGCATGTTTCCAAGTACTCTCATTTTGTCGTACTTGGTTTTGCATTTTTCTAATGCATCAAAATATATATCTAGGATTTGCTCATTAGAAATATTATTACTTACATCAGTACGATAATTTGCACTGGCTACTGCTGCAAAAGAAACTTTTTCACTGCTTTTTGTTTTGGCTTTTGTGTTCAATTGCTGAACTTCATCACTCTGTTGATATACATTACTTTTGTGTGAATTAAATCTGCTCGGACTTCTGTTGTTAGTGACTTTATGGCTAATTTCAACATATTCCTTTCGTAAGGGGCACTGTGCGTCGTGTGCCAGATGGTTAACATTTTTAACACCTCTTCTTATACAGTTAAAGCATTTTTAAATAACTGGGCCATCTATAGAAATCTTATTCAATTGACAATTTGCATAGTCATGTGTTCCACCGCATCCTAGGCACGCTGCTCCTCTATTGCAATTTGCCGATCCATGGCCATACATGGCACATTTTGTACATTGTGTAGGTCCTCTAGATCGGCGGAGAGGATTTCTCCAGTGAACCACAACATCATAAACATATTTGATTTTAATAACCTCACGCTTGGATATTTGTTCCTTGTTGAATTCTAGCATGTACACCGCATCGTCAGCGTTTGATCGAGAGGTTTCAATTTCCTTTATATTTGCGAGTTCTACATTAAAAGAGTATTTGAATTCATCAATGATGGTTTTAGTATATAATTTCGGCAATCCAAACAGCATGAGTTTAAACAGTTTATTATCTCTCACGGGATGAGTGAAAAATTGCATTTGATCCACTTTCAGTTTTTCAATAGTTTCTTCAACTCAGATAGTGTATTTGGAATTACTTTTGTTAGTATTGACATCTTCTTATATTTGCACCCTTTCCCTAAAAGTTTCATGACAGATGTAAAGCTATGGCAGCTATCAACAATAATTGGGGGCACTTTAGCCAAGCCCTCCTTTATCTCTCCACATTCATCGCTAGAAGTTTCATCCTCCAGGTCAGATAATGCCTGAAATCTATTACTAGATTTTGGTTTTTTGAATCTTGGGTTATTTTCCCAAAATTTTTTACGTTTTGAAGACTCTGTGTTCGCATCACGTAAAAACTACTGGTTAGATTTTAATAAAATTTTGTGAGAAAGTGGAGAAGAAGCAGTGAAAATACGCATTTTACAGATATACACCTTTTATTTTTGAAAGAGGGATATTTCAAAGGTACTGCATACTTTACAGCGCGTTTTATTTTTGAAAGTGGGATATTTTAGTACGGATGAGACTCTTTATAGTATAAGTGTAAGTAAATACATAAACCATAACTAAAACACTAGAGTCTTTTGTGTGGATTGCTTTCAAAGCAAAATCGAACAAAATATTGTAAGGACGTTGGCGAAGTGACAGGCAGAGCTAGTATGTAGATAATTCTGCCATGGATTCTTATTTCCAGTGATAAAACCAACACCGTATTTCTTCTGTCCTTATTTTGAAAGAGGATAAAAAATATAAAAGTTATATGCAAAGTTTACAAATATAGAGCGCACAGATTTCTTCATTTAGAAGAATATTATTACTAGAGTATGTATGACGGCTCCTAGGCACGTACAGCAAAAGTTGAAGCATTGATGTTTGCTGAGCATTTCAGTACTGCTTTTCGAACAAACCCAGCAACAATTAATCTTATAGTAGAAGTACCTGATGATAGTATACAATTGACTCCCATATAATCAGTAAAAGACCGGAGGTTATTCAAAAAAATCCAAAATATGGCAATTCTTAGGTCGATACGTATATTGCATCAAGAAAACTAATTAATTACTTTTGACGTTTTGAGACGTGTTTGAAAACTGTATAGTGCTAGTAAATGATTTAAAAACTAACCACGGAAAAGGCTGAGACGATAGCGCACATTGTGTTTGAATTTCCAGCATACTGACTAACATTTGGCTTAGGACCAAGGGGAAGACACATGATTACTGTGGATGCTATGGGACCTTAGCCTTAGACAAATGCCAGCAATTACGATATACTCTGTGATGAGACAGAAGTTCGACAGTTATCAATCGCCAGTCTAAAATTGCTACAGTCGGGAAAAAGGGCTAGTAACAGCACAAGACTCAGCCAGAGATAGTCGTATCCTCTCTACAAAATGAATAAAAAACATGTATCGTACAGTCCGAAAGAGTAACAGCCACCCTGCTACTCTTAATTACTGCTATATTGCAGAGTCTGATCTTGCTGCAAACCTTAGGATTTACTTGGATAGAGACATCGTACATTGCACCACACTGAAATTAAATCCTCTTGGACTGGCGCATTAGCGAGCCAAAATTAAAGTTTAACTAGAAAGTCATTCTGCATTAGCTTTTGAAGCCAATTTGGAGATATGAAATATACTTTAAAGGTGGCTTTCCTGTCACTGACATCACTTTATACCTCTTCAGTTCTAGTGAGCCAGTGTAAGGATGTACAATCCAGATTGCGTCCTTAAGATGACTTGTCCTTATTTTGGGATTCTGTGAGGCCGCTCGGAAAATGTATCCGTGTTATAATAAGCGTTCGTCTCAACAGCTCAATGGAAACAGAAAGAAAATCTTTAGGTTGCTGGCAATGTTAACTTGCCATTGTTCGATTGATATACATATATCCTTACACATCTCTACAATGGAATTCGTATGGAGTGTTTGATTTTTCAACATCTGTGGGAATGGTCAGCATTTATTTTACCTCTTAAGATTACAAAACCTTCCGAACCAGCCTGTACCTTTGAATTTTCTCTAAGTGTTAAGCAGCAGTAGTTCTCCTTAACAGAATCGAATTTAGTATTCAAATGTTAAAACAAGTTTGCAATCTAAACTCTAAGGGTGGAGTTTTCGTTAATAAGCCAGTTAATATGAACTGCTTTTAATACCATTTCTGTCAACTTTGATTCTCTATGGAATTTTCATGTAAGGCTCCTATCAAGATGTATACCGATCTATTTGAGCTACGAGAGTTGATGTATTATTTGGCTGTTTAACTACTTCTTTCCAAATGAAGAATGTGGTACCGTAAATATCAGAAACCTACTTGTAGTTTTTCGTGAACGCTTAGAAATTTTTGTGGTAAGCAAATGTCGATGTTTTTGCTGGATTTTTTTTTCTTTTTAACAGCTTATACAAGTTCTCGAGCCATACGTCGATTATAAGCTAATAATTATATTTTCCTTCAAAATAAATCCCTTCTCGAAAATTTGTTTTAATTTTTGAAATAGTTGTAAGCTGATTCAACATTCAACATTTGCGTGATCTTTTTCTAGCTTTTTTATATTTATGTGTATAATATCGTGCCTTAATGATTGGTGGTGCTTACTTTTATTAAGTCTCGCACTGTCGTCTGTTAACTGTTGGCATTTTTATTCATCACAGTCTATCATAATTGAAAACATTTATCTAAGGCTAATGTCCCACATAGCGTCCATTCTTTTTAATATAGGTCTGCTCGTGCTCCTAGCGGCACTTCGATACACAGTCTGCAAGAATCGTCTTCTCCGATTTTCATATTAGCCTAAAGATGATGAAGGTGTCCATGAAGTGTCAGCTTTAGTTACCCTGATTATATTCAAGCAACTTTTTGGATTTACTGTCCAAGGGCTGTTGCCTCAATTGTGCCTGCAAATATTTACCAGTCTACTTCTTGCGAGGTATTTGTGTTTCTGCATTCCGGATTTCTTCACTGACCAATAAAAACCAGTGGTTCTTCAGAGAATAACTTACCCAGCTCTTGCAAGGCCAGCCGGCTTCTTCCTGTCCTGTTTTTTTTTATCATAAATAAACAGGACCCAGTAATGGAGAAGATTGCAGGTATCCAGAGTTCGTTTGACTTAGTATAGCTGGCATCCTAACAAACACAAGAACTAACAAGTAGCCTGTTAACCGCCGCCACCTTTACAAGGTATAAGACGAACATCTGACAGTACACTCAGTTACGGTGAACGCTTTTTTGGCTTATGTACTCAATATATCATTGTACTCAATGAAACCTTACATTGGGGAAATGGCATTTAAATATTAATTTCATTGTCATACGTGGCAGCTTCAGATTAAAATCATTTTGCCAACGGCAAAGCCTTCTTCAGTAACGTTGATTGCCGAACCTCCATACAAAGTTCGCAGGAGAGGTTTACTCATGTTAGATATTTAAAGGTTCTAACTTGTACGTCATAATAAATATTTTGATTGTGTAGTTCGGTCAAGCTCTTCCAGTTTTTTTTAATGCAATTCTTGGAATACTTTATAAGAGTTTTTTAAGATTTGAATTCTTATTGTTTCTTAAGATAGGTAGATGCAATATACTAGTACAATGTATTAAACGAACCAAAAACTGTGAAAATTAAAAAAAGATTTGTTTTTGTTAAGTTTCGTAGATTTTTGTTTTATTTCTTTATATTTGAATTTTGTAATTAAAAATTAGGTTTCCTTCTTCTTTGCAATTTCGAATAATTTTTAATGAGAACTTTAAAAATCCTTTTTAAATACATCAGTATGATGTCATAGTTCATTGTCCTTTATTCCGAAAATAAATCGTCTTATAGTCTATTTTATGAAGGAGAAGCGGAATTTAGACAATTAAGTTCTATTCAACATTTTTATAAATTAAATAAATTAATAAAATTGTAATGACAAGAGGGAAGCCCTTGTCCTATGTAAGTCCTCTTTGTCTCACTCTCCCTCTCTCTCTCTCTCTCTCGTTTTGCCTTGCCATTATGTGACTTTGTTAACGTTCGGATGTACATGGATTTGGACGAATAATACAAAATATGAATGTATTAGTGAATACATTAAAACATGTGTATAAAAATATACATAATAGTAGCAATTGTTGGGATTCTTCAAAGAAAGTCGTATTGTTTGCTTCATAGAAATTCAATGGTCGACAAGCACAAAAGCTATAGATTTCAAAAGAATTTGAGCTTTTTTGGTTGTTCATCCTCTATTTGTATTTGAATGATGCACTCGTATTTTATGTGCATGGGCGTGTGTTTGCTTGTCTCCCTCTCTGTCTGTCCACTTGTCCGTCTGTTTGTTTCTTTTATTATGAACTTTATTTTCATTACTTTTGTGTTTACTTTGGTAAAAGCTAACAAAACAAATACAAACACGTACGGTTAAATGGATCACAAAACGAAAGAATAGAATAGAAGAAAGAATGAAAGAAATGTACAAAAGCCAACAACAAAGCCCATTCAGCCAGTCAGAATAAGAAAGGAACAAATGCTTTAAAATATATAAAATACGATTTTAACATAAACGAAACAACTGCAAGCGCAACAACAACAGCAACGAGCACTACAAAAACAAGAATAAGTTAAGCTAAGACACACACACACACACAAAACAGAAAATGGTATAATGGAACACTGTTGCCACAAAGCTGGTATTGAAATTCAATAGAAATGAATAGAATGCTGTGAATATTTATTACAACTAAAGCTGGCTAAAAAGAAAGAAATACATCCATATATCCATCCATCCATCGTATCCGCATTAAGCACTAGCATAACCACGTCTGTAATTTCTTTTTTATTTATAACATATTATTATTTTTATTATTTAAATAACAAGCAGTTGTTGTATTTTGTGCGAAAAGGAAACAAAGGATACCACTGGTGGTATTTCTTTTTGTTGTTGTTGTTGTTGTTGTTCTTGCTTCTTTCTTTTTGAACCATCTTAGGTCAATCGTAGACCATGCACAGTTACAGATACTTCCATTTAAAAGTACATTTCAGTATTAAGTGCATATTAGGTGCTTTATACAGTGCAGTGCAAAAGTGACCCAATGTCAAAAAGAAACTTAAAGTTTAATCGGTTCTTTTTTGCCGAAAATATCAATTTTGTAACTCAAACTTCAGGCGATTATTTAAACAAGGAATTACCAATTTAAACAAGATATACCCGTACAAGACCAAGCTGGTTCGTTTTAGTTGAAACTTTCAACCCGAAGGTACCAATCTACAAAACTATGGGGATAATTACAACCGGCAGATGAAATAAATTATCTGGATGATTGTATTGGAAAAGGAATACACAGTAAAGGCTTCAAATCTCACTAAGAACTGGGGATTATGACCTACTGGATTTCCACTTCGCACGTTGGGGTTTTTTATACCAAAAATGGAAATTAATTGCAGAATTAAATTTAAGAGAACCGAATAAATTTTTGTAGTCAGTAAAACTACACAACATTTCACTTCACTAGCTCAAAAATTTAGTTTTTGACAACTACTGTTATGTCACTATACAATTTTAAAGTTTGAGTTATTTTCCGTTTTCTTCACGTGCAATATAAATTTCACATTTTTGGTGTCTTAAAAATAAGTTTTGAGTGTTATCTAAAGTGATAATTAAAAATATTTTAATGGAATCTTTAACCTCAGGTTAGTAAGATTAATTTATTTTTTTTTGTTTTCATGTGTAATTTGTATTAGTATTTTTAATTAATTTTCACCGTAAGCTTATAATTTAGTGAAGCAGTATGTCGATAAATAGTTGTGAATTAAGCCAAATTAAGAAAAAATTATTTTTTTTTTTTCTAAAAATATAAACGCTTTTGAAAATATTTATAAAAATTGTCTGCACTCTTTTGCACATTTTTAAATAAAACTTCAATATATTGTTGCACCTCATTATAAAAAATCAACTTTTTATAAAAAGCAATACAAACATTAGTGTTTTTATTGCTATCTTTTTGCTTTTTTTGTATGAAGTCATATGAGTTCGATTCTGCATGGATGGATCAGATTTTTTGAATGCCTGCTCCATTTGGCATATAAGCTTTCAATAAAGAAATGGCAAGCTAGATCGGCACTCGAACAACAAGTTGTTGCACAAAATAAAGCACGTATTCAAGAGGAGTTCAAAAATAAAACTGGTCTTATTATTGATCATCCGAAACCTGGCTTTCGAAATTCGAAGGACGCAACACAGCTCGGCGTTTCTTTCAAAATGCGGACATTTCAGCGCAAATTACAAAATTGGATGCAGAATTGATAAGACAACTGCATTCAATTATGGTTACCGTTTCTACCGTTTCGAATAAACACTAATGCGTTTCGAGATTTCGCTCTTAATACCGCAAGGTATTTTGTACAACTGTATCTCTGGTATTATATGTCCCCAACTATCCATAAATTTTTAATCCAGGGACCAGAAATAATAAATCATGTTTCACTACCAATTGGACAGTTGACGGCAGAAGCACAAGAAGCTCGAAGAACGATTTCAAAAATTTAAGGGAACATTTTTCGCAAAATGTTCTAGAGAAAAATCAATTGAAGATATATTTAAAAGACTATTAGTTACTTCAGATCCGGTAATATCAAATATGAGAAAATTGAAAGAGAAAAAAACCTACCTATGGAAGCAATTCAATTGTTAATATTAAATCAAATCTCGATGGCAAAGAGGATACCAATAATGATGATAATGATACCTACATATATTAATTATAGTGATAATGATGATGATAATAATTATTGCTGATGATGATAAAGAAATATTGCAATTTTTATTAATATTAAAGGTATTTTTAAAAAATTAACTAATGGAAAATAAATAAAATTTGTACTTAATAATATTAAAAAATTTATTAGTTTTTTTTTACTTTTTTACTTCTTACTTCTTAAAGTGAATTTCACTGAAAAAAGTTAAAATTAGAAAAATTTCTACTTTTCGCATATAATTATTATTTACCTTGTATGGGGGTAGGCCCTTCCCCCGGACCTACCCCGTCAGTTTTTTACCTAACTTCGTTACGATCAAATTAACTCATACTAAATCTAAAGCCTCTTAATATTATAGTTATCTAGGTAGCAGATTATTTTTAATTATTTTGTATAGGGAGTGTCCCTTCCGTCGGAACTATACCGTCAGTTTTTCGCTGAATTTTATATCCTGTCTCAAAATTTACTAATACCAAGTTTAAAGTCTGTAACTATTATGGCTTTCTAGACATTAGGTTATTATTAATTAGTTTGAACGGGGAGTACCCCTTCCCCCAGTCCTATCGCGCCAAATTTTTTCCTAACTTCGAAAATCGGTCTCTTTATTTAAAAAAAATCTAAAATTATAAACAGGGAAAGTCACCACGAATTAATTCCCACTTTTGCCATAGAAAACCCCACTGTGCGTTGGTTGTAAGCGCAATTTTGATATTTGGCTGCATTATTTGGTAAAAGGCAGTGAGAACGGCGAGTCTTATAAAGCTTTTTGCATTCGCCCACTTGGCATCACAAGTGCCATAAAGACAACCCCTTAGGTAGCCTTGTACATCATTTCGCATCTACTAGCCATTAAGGTTTCTGAAACAGAAATGATGGAGGGATTAGTGAGGTTACAGTCAGCAAACAACACGAGTATCTTAAATGAAATCCTCTGTGGACTAAAAATACACAGAAATTAGACCACTAATAATATTCCCGAATTTATACTTGTGACCGGAATCCGATGGACTATGTAGTTTATACGGATGGCTCGAAGACGAAAGTGAACAGATATTGTCTGACCATGTGTCTAAGAGGTGAGAATTTGTCTCGACAGTTGGGCAATGCTAAAGGCTTTGAAGAGTCATATTACCTATTCGAAATTGGTAGGCAAGTGCAAAAGAGCTTTTAATGCAATTATGAGTACAAAATGTACTTATATAACATTCACATTGCGTAGAAAATAGAGGCCTGCATAAATGTACTTAAAAATCAAACACACTGTCATGTTTCAATGGTTTTCACACATATTCCTTGCACTACAACAACATAAAATACTGTCGTATACTGTTCGTAGCACTTAGTAAATAGAGCAGTTCGAAGTGATTATTTTTAAATACTGTCAAGACAGTATTTGTTCGTAAGAAAGCCTTCTGTGACAGCAGCAAAAGAAACCAAACACTCCAAGTATTTGAAAAAATACAAGTGAAGACCATCATCTTCACTTGCAATTTTTTCATTTTTATATGCTTCTGTTGTTCTTATGTGTATGAACGGTTGGATGCTTTGTACAGGTCAAAACAATAAAGTTACTAAAAATAAAACTAATATTTAAGTACAAATTTTAAAACTTAAATATTAAATTTTAGGGTAATTTATATTAGTCAATAATTCAAATATTGTTTTTTTATTGAAAATACTTAATTGTGTAGATATACATAGTACAATTACATACAATTGTTCTACTGAAGAAGGAAATAAAGAATTAAAATTTGTAAAGTCACCGATTTTTATTTATTTAAATAAAGCGCACTAAAGCTATTATTAAATATTAAATCAAAACGATTTCGGGTTCCGTACACAAAGTGTAAAAACGAAACTCTATTGTTTTCGCTACAATGTCTGTCCGTCTGTCCGTCTGTCAGCGCCTTTTATCTCTCGAACCGTAATAGGTAGACTCTTGAAATTTTCACAGATGATGTATAGTTGTTGCCGCTGTAGCAACAAATACTAGAACTTTTAGGGTGTTCCAATAGAGAGGTGTTATTTACGAAAATGTGTTTATTTCTTCAACTGTAGGAGAGATACACTTGAAATTTACAAACAGTTATTAAAACTTAGTTCACTATATAAACAAGTATAAAAAAATAAAAATAAAAATTGAAGGGTGTTCCGATAGTGGTGTGAAATGCATGTATAAGGCATAAGTTTTGAACCATAATATGTAGACTCTTGAAATTTTTACAGAAGGTGTATAGCGATGGCCGCTATAACAACAAAAATTAAAACTTATAGGGTGTTCAGATAGAGAGGTGTTATACACGAATATGTGTTTATTTCTTGAACTGTAGGAGGCATACACTAAAAATTTACAAACTGTAATAAAAACGTAGTTCGCCTTAAATACAAGTCTAAAAAATAAACCTAAAAATTAAAGGGTGTTCCGATAGTGGTGTTATTTTGATTTATAAGGCCTACGTTTTGAATCATAATAGGTAGAATCTTGAAATTTTTACAGAAGGTGTATAATTTTGGCCGCTATAGCAATAAATAATAAAATTTATAGGGTGTTCCGATAGAGAGGTGTTATTCACAAATATGTGTTTATTTCTTGAGCTGCAGGAGGCATACACTAAAAATATGTAAGCAGTAATTAAAACTTAGTTGCCTATATAAACAAGTATAAAAAAATACACCTAAAAATTAAAGGGTGTTCCGATAGTAGTAGAGTGATTTGCATGTGAAACAAAATAAATAAGGCCTAAGTTTTAAACCGTAATAGGTAGGCGTTTGAAATTATCATAGAAAGTATGTAACTGTGACCGCTATACTAGCAAATACTAAAAATTGTAGGGTGTTCCGATAGAGAGGTGTTATTCACGAATATGTGCTTATATCTTGAACTGTAGGAGGAATTCACTAAAAATATGCAAGCACTAAATTAAAATTAGTTCGCTATATAAACAAGTCTGAAAAAAATAAACCTAAAAATTAAAGGGTGTTCCGATAGTGGAGTGATTTGCATGTATAAGGCCTAAGTTTTGAACCATAATAGGTAGACTCTTGAAAATTTTACCAAAGGTGTATAACTATGGCCGCTATAGCAAAAAATATTAAAACTTATAGGGTGTTCCGATAGCGAGATTTTATTTACGAATATGTGTTTATTTCTTACAAACAGTATTTAAAACTTAGTTCGCTTTTTAAACAAGTCTGAAAAAATAAACCTAAAATTAAAGGGTGTTCCGATAGTGGTGTGCTTTGTATGTGTAAGGCCTAAGTTTTGAACCATAATAGGGTGTTCCGATAGTGGTGTGCTTTGTATGTGTAAGGCCTAAATTTTGAACCATAATAGGTAGACTCTTGAAAATTTTACCAAAAGTGTATAACTGCGGCCACAATAGCAAAAAATACTAAAACGTAGGGTGTTCCAGAAGTGACGTGTTATTTACGTTTATGTCTTTTTTTTGAGCTGTAAGAGGAAACCACTTACAATTTGCAGACTGTAATTAAAACTATGTTTGTTTTATAAACAAGTATACAAAATTGATCTTGTATACAAAATAAATCTTGTTGTAGATTATGAGATTTATGTTGAGAAAAAAATTATATTACAATCTTATTTAAGCTGCATGCTAATTGAGCTTATTAAAAATCGCCACAAAACAAAAATTAAAAATCGCCAAATAAATAATTACCGTAAAAAAATTGGAAAACTGGAAATTTGCAAAAAATATAAAAAGTCCAATACTGGCAGTAAGTGCATTGATATTTTTTTTTAACTGTAATAAATCTTAATTGTTAACAATTCTGTAGTTTTAGGTAGACAACGTAACTACTTAGCTAGGTTTTAGGACATAAACCGTTGCTGAATTTCCTGATAATCACTCCTATTACATTTGGCGTTGTCGACATAATACGACGACTTTTCACTTAATTAAATTGGTATTGCCTTTGTCGACATCAACATTTATCGATGACTTTTTAATTTTATTTGGTATTATGTAAGAATATATGACGTTAAATTTTTCTTGTAAAAACGACTGAAGAGCCAACAAAATTTAAAATAGAAAAGATTTAAATAACAAGTTTAACCCAATACAAAAAATTAGTTGAAGAAATGAAAGATCTCGACGTGATAGAAAAAAACTTAAATGAGATTTTTATTAAGCATTTGAAATCATTCCAAGTCGGCAAGTAGAATAAGGGTGAATATAAAACCGCTCAAATGTGGTATCACCATAATTCATTAAAATTTTAAAAAATTACGATAAGCACTCAATATTTAAAATATTACCCAATTCCGCATGCGGATTTCTAGGGTTATTTTTCATTTTCAATTCGGAAAATTAGTTGAAGAAATGCAAAATTTCGACGTGATAGAAAAAACTTAAAATAGACTCTTATTAAGCATTTGTAATCATTCCAAAACATTCTTTTTGTTAAAAGAATATTTCTCTACAGAACAGTGTTATCGATAAGCCGTCGAAATCGTCATAAGAGCTTTAATCAAATTGATGTTGACGTCAATATAAAATGATGTCGGCTCGTCAAAGTGGCGACGAAGTTCATGGTGATAGTTATTAAAACATTTTAGATAATTGTCCATTTGAAAAATTTCCAAAACCGACAAAATATTACAAAATTCTGTGTGCGGATTTCTGAGGTTATTTTTCATTTTTGCTTTTGAGTAATTTTGCATAGAGTTATTTTGCATGCAGCCTCCTTATTCACAATAAAATTAACCAAACTTTTTAATTTTTCTTAATACTTCTGACAGATTAGCTTTCCATCTAAGTTAAAAAAACAATTTCTAAAATAAACATACCTTGCTTTGGGTAACTTGTACTTAATAAGAAAACGGGAACTTAGACATATTTGTCAGATATAAGGAAATTAAAAAATCTTATTTGTGAATTCCTGCAAATCTGTATTACTACTGTATGGAAAAGGCCAAAAAACTTTTTTTAATTTAAACTAAAACATTTTTCGTTTGTTTGCTTACACACATAAACTTAAGGATTGTTTCTTTTTGTAATTTTTAAAATTTCGAATATAGGGGAAAAAAACGCAAAATGGGATTTCACAAAGTATGTGATAATGATAGCACAAATTTAAATAATTCCCGCAAATGTCAGAACGTTAATATGGCGACAAGAAGAGAGAATGGAATTACCTTCTATTTTTATATCATGTATAAAACTATTAATCACTACCATGCAAGGTTCCCAGATATTTTAGGGTTCCATCCCCAATTTTAAAATTTTTATCCCCAAAATTCCCCAAAAAAATTTAAATTTTAAAATTTAATTTCCCAAATTTAAATTACCGCATAAATACATTAATTAAGCTGTATAGGTACTTTTATTGTAATAAAATTATACAATTGATTGAGTTTTTACTTCACAATTTCTGGGGATGGATGAAAACAGTTACAAAAAATTTCGATAGACTGATTGGTAGAGCGCCTTATCTATCTGCTTGGGGATTGCGGTTTCGACTCCCACGAAAGACTCTGTATGTTTCGCAGGTAGTGTTGTCTTACAAAAAAAATTATGTTTAATATGTGTACTATTTTTCAACAAAGATTCGAGCAACAAGTCTTGAAATTTATTTAATATTTTATTAGTTTCTTTTCCGAAATAGGAAAAGCTTTGTAGTCGGTATGTATTTTGAGGTCTAAAAACAAGGCAAGTATATGAACAAATGACAGTGGAGCATCTGCAGATTTCAGTTTTTTCTTAAAATAGTAAGCAAGATCCATTTCATCCAGGGTAAATTCAATGAATTAATAATAATTTTCGTTACGACTTTTTCATCTTCATACGTTAAATTTTAAATACCGAACAATTAAAAAAATAATAAAATTACATTAGTCCAAAAGTATATGAAATTAAAATAATAATCCCCAAAAAATCCTCAAAATATTGAAATTATCCTCAACAAATACCCCAATCCCCAAACCAAATTTTTAATCCCCATTTGCAAAAAAAATCCCCGGGGGAGAAATCCCCTAATCTGACAACACTGGTAGCATGCCACCTTTCAACAAAGCAGGCCTATGTCGCATTGTGTAATCAAATAACTACACTGAAAATATATAACCGTAATTAACCAAAACCATCAGTTTGAAATAATATTTATTACTCAAATATAAAAAATATATTTTTTAGTTTATGTATTAGATTAATATAAATCACGATTTCATTTAACAATATTAAGGCAAATGAATATACGTTACATTTATTTTTTATTTGCATATTATTAATTTGGAAAATACGAAATTAGTTTTAATAGTTCAGAATGAAAAATAAATTAATGTAATTAGGTTTAATGGTGGAAAAAAAAACTTTACACAAAAGGCTCTTATGACAGAAATGGGCGTTTCTAAACAAGCGCTATTGTATTGTATGATTTCTCTACCTTTTAACATTCCTAATGAATATGTAAAATTTTTTTCAAAAGAATCGCTTGTAGGGAATTTTCACAGTATACACATACATACATACATATATTACAATTCATGACTATTTCTTTTTTCTAAGAATCGTAAGAAAACTAATTTAATTATACATACATATACAACTTATATTTTACAAATGGAATTTTTACATTTATTTTACAAGTGAAATTTTCGACGGACCGTAAATAATACCAGTTATAAAAAACAATTAAACTCAGAAACTTTTTATGATACAGTCAACGGAGATCTATACTGTCATATATCAATGGATTTGTATTGGCGAGCTCCTCAGAATCAATGGTGATCTTAAAAAATTGTTTTCAACTCCATAAACACAGTTATTTTCAACGTAAAAATAAAAACTCAAATAAAAGTTTTAAACAACGAATTTAATTTTGCCGTCATAAAACAAAATATTTTTGAGAAGTTTTATTTTTTCCGTCAGAAAATAAAACTCACTTTGTTTATTCGCATAATTTTTTTTTTTTGGGATAGATTTAAACTGAGGCCGCTCAATACAAATTTAAAAGCCACGCTTCCCTGGGTTGCAGGAACAAACTGTTAACTTTTTTTCAATTTCTAGTTATGGATAATGTATTTTTTTCTTCCCAGAGAAAATATTATCATTTCGAAGAAAGCTTTTTTTCAACCTCGTAGTCATTTTCTTTGCTTTCTTGTTCAGTTCTAAAAGCGATGTATGTGATGCAGTGTTGCAAAATTGAAAATATGAAATGGTACTAAGCTATAACTAAAATAGTACTTTTGCCTACCAAATAGTACTTTTTGTTTAAAAAACATTTACTTCTAAAAATAAATGGAAATAAAACTATTTTATTGGAATTTATATACATATATATTTAAGCTTATATATAAAACTAGTGTATTTTACCCGGCCTTCCCTAGGTCCACCCTTAGAGCCCTTCTAAGCGCTTGCGAAAGATTAACGTTTTTCGGTTTTGTCCACCCTCACTCTCAACAGATGAGAAACAATTATAGTTTCGCGACAAAGCATTTGCATACATCTTAACAACAGCATCACATATCGGATTCAACAAATCGAGGAGGTGATTAAAGAAACGCAAAGAAATAAGTCACACATACCTATGATACAATGCAAGTGTGTAGCAAGTGGAAAATCGAATGGTCAGCGCACAAATAAAATGACGATTGAAGCAACGACTGAAAAGATTCAGCTCAACATTCCAATTAGAAAGACCGAATGTCATTATACACATAAGACATTACGATACATGGTTTTGTAACTCTTCAAGTGACAACAAAAAATCATAATATGGAAAATTGAGGGCATTTTGTTGATATTTGTATGGGAATATACAGGAAAAAGTAAGTGGGCCGATTTCGTGCAAACTTCACACAAACCATCTACAGACCATCCCCAACATACCCTAAAATTTTGGCTAAAATCGGTTTAGCCGTTTGAGCAGTTAGTGGTGACATCAAAGTGTACACTTCTTTTTATATATATAGATATTTATAGTAAAGGAACATATGTAAATAAACTTTCTGTTATACGAGTACATACAGTACATTTATATTTTTACGTTAATAATAATGGTATTATGCCATTATTGATAAACGTTGACACCATTTGTATATTTTCTGAGTCAAATGGCGATTAATTAAGAAAAGTACTAAAACTAACGCGGGGGCACTGCGGTATATTTATCATGAAAAAGTATTGGAAAAAGTACTATAGTACTGAATTTTTCAACACTGATGTGATGTGTCGAAAAAATACGATGAAAATGGGAAAATATCCGGTGAAGATCGTTAATCAAACAATAACAAATTAAAAACCTACATTATTCTAATGTCGATTTATTCTATTGAAATGCAAGGTGATTGTATTGGTTATCAATTTAGATAATTTTTTTTGACGACAAAATAAAATTCTTTTTATAAAACTTTCATTTGATTTTTTATTTTTACGTAAAAAAAAACTGTTATTTTTGGATTTTTTTATTTAATTCTCAAAATAACTATTATAAAATAATTTTTTAAAACGATAACTGTTATTTACGGTCCCTGATATTTTCACAACCATAAAATATTTTTATGCTACCATTTGTTGCTACTTTTTATCTCTATCTTAACAAAAAACTTAAATTAAAATTTGGTTAACTCTTTTAAAATTAAACGCTTTTGCACTTACTAATGTTGAACAATGTGAAAATTTTCAGTGCAAATTTTGCGTTTACACCATTGGCGAAATTGGTAGGCAAGTGCAAAAGAGCTTTTAATGCAATTATGAGTACAAAATGTACTTATATAACATTCACATTGCGTAGAAAATAGAGGCCTGCATAAATGTACTTAAAAATCAAACACACTGTCATGTTTCAATGGTTTTCACACATATTCCTTGCACTACAACAACATAAAATACTGTCGTATACTGTTCGTAGCACTTAGTAAATAGAGCAGTTCGAAGTGATTATTTTTAAATACTGTCAAGACAGTATTTGTTCGTAAGAAAGCCTTCTGTGACAGCAGCAAAAGAAACCAAACACTCCAAGTATTTGAAAAAATACAAGTGAAGACCATCATCTTCACTTGCAATTTTTTCATTTTTATATGCTTCTGTTGTTCTTATGTGTATGAACGGTTGGATGCTTTGTACAGGTCAAAACAATAAAGTTACTAAAAATAAAACTAATATTTAAGTACAAATTTTAAAACTTAAATATTAAATTTTAGGGTAATTTATATTAGTCAATAATTCAAATATTGTTTTTTTATTGAAAATACTTAATTGTGTAGATATACATAGTACAATTACATACAATTGTTCTACTGAAGAAGGAAATAAAGAATTAAAATTTGTAAAGTCACCGATTTTTATTTATTTAAATAAAGCGCACTAAAGCTATTATTAAATATTAAATCAAAACGATTTCGGGTTCCGTACACAAAGTGTAAAAACGAAACTCTATTGTTTTCGCTACAATGTCTGTCCGTCTGTCCGTCTGTCAGCGCCTTTTATCTCTCGAACCGTAATAGGTAGACTCTTGAAATTTTCACAGATGATGTATAGTTGTTGCCGCTGTAGCAACAAATACTAGAACTTTTAGGGTGTTCCAATAGAGAGGTGTTATTTACGAAAATGTGTTTATTTCTTCAACTGTAGGAGAGATACACTTGAAATTTACAAACAGTTATTAAAACTTAGTTCACTATATAAACAAGTATAAAAAAATAAAAATAAAAATTGAAGGGTGTTCCGATAGTGGTGTGAAATGCATGTATAAGGCATAAGTTTTGAACCATAATATGTAGACTCTTGAAATTTTTACAGAAGGTGTATAGCGATGGCCGCTATAACAACAAAAATTAAAACTTATAGGGTGTTCAGATAGAGAGGTGTTATACACGAATATGTGTTTATTTCTTGAACTGTAGGAGGCATACACTAAAAATTTACAAACTGTAATAAAAACGTAGTTCGCCTTAAATACAAGTCTAAAAAATAAACCTAAAAATTAAAGGGTGTTCCGATAGTGGTGTTATTTTGATTTATAAGGCCTACGTTTTGAATCATAATAGGTAGAATCTTGAAATTTTTACAGAAGGTGTATAATTTTGGCCGCTATAGCAATAAATAATAAAATTTATAGGGTGTTCCGATAGAGAGGTGTTATTCACAAATATGTGTTTATTTCTTGAGCTGCAGGAGGCATACACTAAAAATATGTAAGCAGTAATTAAAACTTAGTTGCCTATATAAACAAGTATAAAAAAATACACCTAAAAATTAAAGGGTGTTCCGATAGTAGTAGAGTGATTTGCATGTGAAACAAAATAAATAAGGCCTAAGTTTTAAACCGTAATAGGTAGGCGTTTGAAATTATCATAGAAAGTATGTAACTGTGACCGCTATACTAGCAAATACTAAAAATTGTAGGGTGTTCCGATAGAGAGGTGTTATTCACGAATATGTGCTTATATCTTGAACTGTAGGAGGAATTCACTAAAAATATGCAAGCACTAAATTAAAATTAGTTCGCTATATAAACAAGTCTGAAAAAAATAAACCTAAAAATTAAAGGGTGTTCCGATAGTGGAGTGATTTGCATGTATAAGGCCTAAGTTTTGAACCATAATAGGTAGACTCTTGAAAATTTTACCAAAGGTGTATAACTATGGCCGCTATAGCAAAAAATATTAAAACTTATAGGGTGTTCCGATAGCGAGATTTTATTTACGAATATGTGTTTATTTCTTACAAACAGTATTTAAAACTTAGTTCGCTTTTTAAACAAGTCTGAAAAAATAAACCTAAAATTAAAGGGTGTTCCGATAGTGGTGTGCTTTGTATGTGTAAGGCCTAAGTTTTGAACCATAATAGGGTGTTCCGATAGTGGTGTGCTTTGTATGTGTAAGGCCTAAATTTTGAACCATAATAGGTAGACTCTTGAAAATTTTACCAAAAGTGTATAACTGCGGCCACAATAGCAAAAAATACTAAAACGTAGGGTGTTCCAGAAGTGACGTGTTATTTACGTTTATGTCTTTTTTTTGAGCTGTAAGAGGAAACCACTTACAATTTGCAGACTGTAATTAAAACTATGTTTGTTTTATAAACAAGTATACAAAATTGATCTTGTATACAAAATAAATCTTGTTGTAGATTATGAGATTTATGTTGAGAAAAAAATTATATTACAATCTTATTTAAGCTGCATGCTAATTGAGCTTATTAAAAATCGCCACAAAACAAAAATTAAAAATCGCCAAATAAATAATTACCGTAAAAAAATTGGAAAACTGGAAATTTGCAAAAAATATAAAAAGTCCAATACTGGCAGTAAGTGCATTGATATTTTTTTTTAACTGTAATAAATCTTAATTGTTAACAATTCTGTAGTTTTAGGTAGACAACGTAACTACTTAGCTAGGTTTTAGGACATAAACCGTTGCTGAATTTCCTGATAATCACTCCTATTACATTTGGCGTTGTCGACATAATACGACGACTTTTCACTTAATTAAATTGGTATTGCCTTTGTCGACATCAACATTTATCGATGACTTTTTAATTTTATTTGGTATTATGTAAGAATATATGACGTTAAATTTTTCTTGTAAAAACGACTGAAGAGCCAACAAAATTTAAAATAGAAAAGATTTAAATAACAAGTTTAACCCAATACAAAAAATTAGTTGAAGAAATGAAAGATCTCGACGTGATAGAAAAAAACTTAAATGAGATTTTTATTAAGCATTTGAAATCATTCCAAGTCGGCAAGTAGAATAAGGGTGAATATAAAACCGCTCAAATGTGGTATCACCATAATTCATTAAAATTTTAAAAAATTACGATAAGCACTCAATATTTAAAATATTACCCAATTCCGCATGCGGATTTCTAGGGTTATTTTTCATTTTCAATTCGGAAAATTAGTTGAAGAAATGCAAAATTTCGACGTGATAGAAAAAACTTAAAATAGACTCTTATTAAGCATTTGTAATCATTCCAAAACATTCTTTTTGTTAAAAGAATATTTCTCTACAGAACAGTGTTATCGATAAGCCGTCGAAATCGTCATAAGAGCTTTAATCAAATTGATGTTGACGTCAATATAAAATGATGTCGGCTCGTCAAAGTGGCGACGAAGTTCATGGTGATAGTTATTAAAACATTTTAGATAATTGTCCATTTGAAAAATTTCCAAAACCGACAAAATATTACAAAATTCTGTGTGCGGATTTCTGAGGTTATTTTTCATTTTTGCTTTTGAGTAATTTTGCATAGAGTTATTTTGCATGCAGCCTCCTTATTCACAATAAAATTAACCAAACTTTTTAATTTTTCTTAATACTTCTGACAGATTAGCTTTCCATCTAAGTTAAAAAAACAATTTCTAAAATAAACATACCTTGCTTTGGGTAACTTGTACTTAATAAGAAAACGGGAACTTAGACATATTTGTCAGATATAAGGAAATTAAAAAATCTTATTTGTGAATTCCTGCAAATCTGTATTACTACTGTATGGAAAAGGCCAAAAAACTTTTTTTAATTTAAACTAAAACATTTTTCGTTTGTTTGCTTACACACATAAACTTAAGGATTGTTTCTTTTTGTAATTTTTAAAATTTCGAATATAGGGGAAAAAAACGCAAAATGGGATTTCACAAAGTATGTGATAATGATAGCACAAATTTAAATAATTCCCGCAAATGTCAGAACGTTAATATGGCGACAAGAAGAGAGAATGGAATTACCTTCTATTTTTATATCATGTATAAAACTATTAATCACTACCATGCAAGGTTCCCAGATATTTTAGGGTTCCATCCCCAATTTTAAAATTTTTATCCCCAAAATTCCCCAAAAAAATTTAAATTTTAAAATTTAATTTCCCAAATTTAAATTACCGCATAAATACATTAATTAAGCTGTATAGGTACTTTTATTGTAATAAAATTATACAATTGATTGAGTTTTTACTTCACAATTTCTGGGGATGGATGAAAACAGTTACAAAAAATTTCGATAGACTGATTGGTAGAGCGCCTTATCTATCTGCTTGGGGATTGCGGTTTCGACTCCCACCAAAGACTCTGTATGTTTCGCAGGTAGTGTTGTCTTACAAAAAAAATTATGTTTAATATGTGTACTATTTTTCAACAAAGATTCGAGCAACAAGTCTTGAAATTTATTTAATATTTTATTAGTTTCTTTTCCGAAATAGGAAAAGCTTTGTAGTCGGTATGTATTTTGAGGTCTAAAAACAAGGCAAGTATATGAACAAATGACAGTGGAGCATCTGCAGATTTCAGTTTTTTCTTAAAATAGTAAGCAAGATCCATTTCATCCAGGGTAAATTCAATGAATTAATAATAATTTTCGTTACGACTTTTTCATCTTCATACGTTAAATTTTAAATACCGAACAATTAAAAAAATAATAAAATTACATTAGTCCAAAAGTATATGAAATTAAAATAATAATCCCCAAAAAATCCTCAAAATATTGAAATTATCCTCAACAAATACCCCAATCCCCAAACCAAATTTTTAATCCCCATTTGCAAAAAAAATCCCCGGGGGAGAAATCCCCTAATCTGACAACACTGGTAGCATGCCACCTTTCAACAAAGCAGGCCTATGTCGCATTGTGTAATCAAATAACTACACTGAAAATATATAACCGTAATTAACCAAAACCATCAGTTTGAAATAATATTTATTACTCAAATATAAAAAATATATTTTTTAGTTTATGTATTAGATTAATATAAATCACGATTTCATTTAACAATATTAAGGCAAATGAATATACGTTACATTTATTTTTTATTTGCATATTATTAATTTGGAAAATACGAAATTAGTTTTAATAGTTCAGAATGAAAAATAAATTAATGTAATTAGGTTTAATGGTGGAAAAAAAAACTTTACACAAAAGGCTCTTATGACAGAAATGGGCGTTTCTAAACAAGCGCTATTGTATTGTATGATTTCTCTACCTTTTAACATTCCTAATGAATATGTAAAATTTTTTTCAAAAGAATCGCTTGTAGGGAATTTTCACAGTATACACATACATACATACATATATTACAATTCATGACTATTTCTTTTTTCTAAGAATCGTAAGAAAACTAATTTAATTATACATACATATACAACTTATATTTTACAAATGGAATTTTTACATTTATTTTACAAGTGAAATTTTCGACGGACCGTAAATAATACCAGTTATAAAAAACAATTAAACTCAGAAACTTTTTATGATACAGTCAACGGAGATCTATACTGTCATATATCAATGGATTTGTATTGGCGAGCTCCTCAGAATCAATGGTGATCTTAAAAAATTGTTTTCAACTCCATAAACACAGTTATTTTCAACGTAAAAATAAAAACTCAAATAAAAGTTTTAAACAACGAATTTAATTTTGCCGTCATAAAACAAAATATTTTTGAGAAGTTTTATTTTTTCCGTCAGAAAATAAAACTCACTTTGTTTATTCGCATAATTTTTTTTTTTTGGGATAGATTTAAACTGAGGCCGCTCAATACAAATTTAAAAGCCACGCTTCCCTGGGTTGCAGGAACAAACTGTTAACTTTTTTTCAATTTCTAGTTATGGATAATGTATTTTTTTCTTCCCAGAGAAAATATTATCATTTCGAAGAAAGCTTTTTTTCAACCTCGTAGTCATTTTCTTTGCTTTCTTGTTCAGTTCTAAAAGCGATGTATGTGATGCAGTGTTGCAAAATTGAAAATATGAAATGGTACTAAGCTATAACTAAAATAGTACTTTTGCCTACCAAATAGTACTTTTTGTTTAAAAAACATTTACTTCTAAAAATAAATGGAAATAAAACTATTTTATTGGAATTTATATACATATATATTTAAGCTTATATATAAAACTAGTGTATTTTACCCGGCCTTCCCTAGGTCCACCCTTAGAGCCCTTCTAAGCGCTTGCGAAAGATTAACGTTTTTCGGTTTTGTCCACCCTCACTCTCAACAGATGAGAAACAATTATAGTTTCGCGACAAAGCATTTGCATACATCTTAACAACAGCATCACATATCGGATTCAACAAATCGAGGAGGTGATTAAAGAAACGCAAAGAAATAAGTCACACATACCTATGATACAATGCAAGTGTGTAGCAAGTGGAAAATCGAATGGTCAGCGCACAAATAAAATGACGATTGAAGCAACGACTGAAAAGATTCAGCTCAACATTCCAATTAGAAAGACCGAATGTCATTATACACATAAGACATTACGATACATGGTTTTGTAACTCTTCAAGTGACAACAAAAAATCATAATATGGAAAATTGAGGGCATTTTGTTGATATTTGTATGGGAATATACAGGAAAAAGTAAGTGGGCCGATTTCGTGCAAACTTCACACAAACCATCTACAGACCATCCCCAACATACCCTAAAATTTTGGCTAAAATCGGTTTAGCCGTTTGAGCAGTTAGTGGTGACATCAAAGTGTACACTTCTTTTTATATATATAGATATTTATAGTAAAGGAACATATGTAAATAAACTTTCTGTTATACGAGTACATACAGTACATTTATATTTTTACGTTAATAATAATGGTATTATGCCATTATTGATAAACGTTGACACCATTTGTATATTTTCTGAGTCAAATGGCGATTAATTAAGAAAAGTACTAAAACTAACGCGGGGGCACTGCGGTATATTTATCATGAAAAAGTATTGGAAAAAGTACTATAGTACTGAATTTTTCAACACTGATGTGATGTGTCGAAAAAATACGATGAAAATGGGAAAATATCCGGTGAAGATCGTTAATCAAACAATAACAAATTAAAAACCTACATTATTCTAATGTCGATTTATTCTATTGAAATGCAAGGTGATTGTATTGGTTATCAATTTAGATAATTTTTTTTGACGACAAAATAAAATTCTTTTTATAAAACTTTCATTTGATTTTTTATTTTTACGTAAAAAAAAACTGTTATTTTTGGATTTTTTTATTTAATTCTCAAAATAACTATTATAAAATAATTTTTTAAAACGATAACTGTTATTTACGGTCCCTGATATTTTCACAACCATAAAATATTTTTATGCTACCATTTGTTGCTACTTTTTATCTCTATCTTAACAAAAAACTTAAATTAAAATTTGGTTAACTCTTTTAAAATTAAACGCTTTTGCACTTACTAATGTTGAACAATGTGAAAATTTTCAGTGCAAATTTTGCGTTTACACCATTGGTGAAGAGTAAAACATATGTATGTAGTAAAATGTAAACAGCTGTTTTGAGTTTTTCCCAAGGCGAATTCATACCAGGTGGAGTCGATAGCCCAGCTGATTGTTTTTTGCTCTGGTTTTTTGCTAATGTCTTGTCAAAAAATACATTGTTTCATATCTACTAATCTCATGTCAAAGTTGTTGTTTTGTTGTAGTTATAGTCCTACTGCTCTCACCTGGTATGAATTCGCCTTGGTTATTCTATTGTTACAAAGATATCAGTGATGCCACCTGACATTTTTTATGCTATATTTAGCGGTTTTTGGTAATTTTGACGGGATTTGCCTTTGAAAAGGTAAAATCAATTAGAAAAATGATCCGATGAAATATTTTAATAGTTTTTTAAAAAATGTAAAAAGATAGCAATACGACTTTAAAATTTGCATCCGTATTTTCTCCTAACGTCTCACAGATTCATTACATATTATGTTCACTGCCCTTATGTATATAACTACAAAAGCAAGTATCTCCAAATGCAAACTGGCGTTATCACACTCTTGTATTATAAGAACTTGAAAAACAATGGTGTTAACATAGTTTCTCTAACTGGGATAAACTTTGACATAATATGTGAGAGAACGTCGGAAAAATAAAGAAATTCATTTGTTGAAATTACTCTCAATTTCTCAAACTGGGAACACGTACTCGTAAAATTCTCGTAAAATTCTCGTAAAATTTCATTACTAGTTTGCAGTTGTGCAATAAACATCAAATTTCTTTGTTGATTGTGTTTATCTGCATGCATACACAAGAACATGGCCTGATGTGAGAGAGAGTTTAGCATTTACATGATCAGGCGAAGTTTGTGAAACGTCATTATACAAAAGACACTGAGTAGTGATAATTGATGAATTATTGCAAGACGACAATCAGAAAAAAGACAAATATGCCAATTAAATAATATTTTTGCTTATTCGCCTACCTGTTATCTTTTAATTTGAATTTTTCCATATAAATACATATGTATGTACATAAATCAAATATTTCATAAATAAACTCTACTAAAACCCTTTACATGCAATACCATACATAAAAACCAACACTCATGCAAAACACAAAAAAATTCTCCTACCCAGTGGTAAAACTAAAGAGGCCTTCTCACTTCAGGCCTTCTATAAGGCATGTTAGACTTTCTCTCGGATACAATCCTCATTTTTGTGTGCCTTCCAAAGAAGGCCTTTTAGAAGGCCTTGTCTCTTTCTTCTAAAAGATCCAGTACACATTCCTACTTCGCTTTTCTTAGTAAGGAAGTACACATTCCTACTTCGCTTTTCTTAATAGGGAAGTACACATTCCTACTTCGCTTCTCTTAGTAGAGAAGTAGGAATGTGTACTCATTTTGTATGACAAAAACACAATTTTCTACTTTTAGATTTCTCATTTATAAAACACATTGCTGATCACGATTGAGATGCTTCAATAGACCGATTGATAGTGTGCTAGTCTATCAGCCTGGAGGTTGGCGGTTCGAATCCCAAAAAATTTAATATTTCAACTAAAAATAAATTAATAATAAAATTAGAATAACAATAAAAAAAAACTTGTCCCAGAAATTTTTTTTTAGTTTTTGCTACGAAAAGGCATTAAATTAAAGGCCTTCTAGCAGACAATTTTCGGAAGACCTTCTGGAACGCTTGCCGGCAGAAGCGACAGTGGAAGGCCTGTTCCGCAATGACAACCTGTATAAAAAAGACATGAGAATGGAATGCGAACGGAATGTAAACAGAAGGCCTTCTGCATCCAAAAGCAGGAGTAAAGCGGCCTTCTAGAAGTTCTCTTTACTCTTTCTTTTTACCACTGGGTAAAAACGAGCGCTCTATCAAAGACATCTTTACTGCTCGCTTACAAAATAACAAATGAAATTTACACTGTGTTTGACAAACATGAGTTTATACTAGTTTGATAGCCTGATGACAAACACAAAAGATTTTCATTCAGCGCGGCTGTCAAACACGAATTTTTGTTGTTTACACGAGTCTGATGGCATGCCATCCAGCGCTTCTCACAGTCTGCTTTTGAACGTCTAAACTGTGTGTATTGTGCGCGATTACTTGACATTTTATGAAATTGTTACGATGAGATCTCTCTAGGGTTTAAGAAACGGGAATTCCCGCCCGGGAAAAGCTATAAACAATTTCCAGGGAAAATTTTTGCCAATTTCCTGGAAAACGGGAAATTTAAAATCGTGAGCACTTTAAAGAAAATTCAATGGTTATTATTTTTAAATAAGCATTTCTTTAATTATTGTACTGAATTAAAGCATTTTTAAAATTGTAATATTTTTATGCCCATATTCATAATAAATTAAACCTACTTGAAATGTATTTTAGAACAAGATTTGTATAAGAAATTAATTCTAAAACAAATTTCAAATATATTATATTCATTATGGATAAAGATATTACAAATCTTACAAATATGCTATAGATCGTGCAAGACAAATTGTAAAACAAATAAAAAAGTTCTCTACAAACAGAATATCTCGAGAAATCTGAGAAACAAGAATATGGCAAAGAGTAGCGTTTAATTCATGATTTAAAAACAAGATATGTAAGTATGATTGAAATGATTCAATCGTTTCTTAAATCGAAGAACTCAATTAAAAAAAAACTCTGATTTTAATTGCGCAGAGTTGTGGGTTAAAGAATATGTTCAGATTTTAGAAAATTTAGTGGCCATTTTAAATTGGATTACAGTTGCATTTGGGGTCTTGAGCCGCAGGGGCACAAATTTGTTAATAGCAGATGTTATTATTCAGACCCTCTACAAGCAGCTTTTGGCTATTAATTCGACTCTTTTAAAAATGATGGTTGTAAAGAAAAATAAATGAAAGAAGGGATAATAAAACGTTTGCGATACTTAACTATTTAGAAAGTGGTGAAATTGCTAATGTGCCAAAAAATGTCATAAAACTTTATTCAGCACAATTGTTCAACAGATTATTCAAGCAAGCCACTCCAATCTGTAGAACCGTCAAATACCAGTTGTGTTGTTAACCAAATGGAACCAACTTTTAAAAAGAGAAAGTCCAGTGATTTGGTAAACGCACTAACAGTTTTAAAATCATATTTTGTAAAAAAAATAATTAATTTTTTCTGTATTTATAAATATTTATTTTATCTTGTTTTTTTACATTTATTATTTATTGTATCTTCAATATCTTTGAACTAATAATAATTACTCATATCTTAAGTCTAAAATAAAAAATATACTTTTTAAGTCCAGCCAGTGCTAGACAAAAATAATGTTTGTTTCACGGATTTTGAAATCATTTGTGGGTCATCCTTCTAATGTACGGCCAAGAAAAGCAGTATCTCTTCTTTTTAGTCGAATGTAACCAGGTTCACGTAGTATGTTACGCCTCAAAGGGTTTTGGTGAGATTCAAGCTTCTTTAGATATGTTACTGCATGTTTCGCTATTTTTGCTTTGACTGATGGCATGTTTAGGTCTTTGTGGATGTTCGAATTTTTTATATACCATGGAGCAACTGTAATCATACGTAGAATCTTATTTTGGCGCTTTGAATTTTTACTACATTGCTAGCTGAGGCAGTGTCCCATAATTGAATCCCATAACACCAAATTGGTTTGAGAATCGACTTGTACTAAAGAAGTTTACAATCTAAGCTCAGGGTGGAGTTTCTGCCAATAAGCTAATTTAGTTGTACTGCTTTTAATTTCGTTTGAGTTAACTTGAAATCTATATGAATATTCCAAGTGAGGCGACGGTCAAGATGTATACCCAGGTATTTGCCGTCTGGCAGCTGAGGTATCATTTGGTTATTTATGCGAATATGAGGGCATGAGTCCCGGCAGTGTGAAATTTAGAGTACATTTTTGTTCATTCACCTTTATTCTCCATTTTTTTTAACCATTTTGCCAAATTCAGTATGTTGTCTTGTAAAAGTTGTGACGCTCCTTGGGCGCTTTCATGAATACGGGTGCTAATTGGCATATCTGATGTGTACAGTAAATATAAAATTAGTCCCAAAATACTACCTTGGGGAACTCCGGCTTCAATGAGCTGTGGCGAGCTTAAAAAATCTCTTTCTTTTAGTAAAAACTTTCTTTTCGTTAAATAATTTTTTAAGAGTTTATAAAGGTTTTTCGGGTAATTTCCACTTTAACTTATTTATTAGGCCTTCGAATTTTCTTTTTTTCAGCCAAGAGCCGCTCGACATCTACAAAAAAAAAAATTGATTGTATCTAGCGGTTTGTCTTGTTACTGTTGCATGTTGGGCAGCTGATTTAAGGTTTTGATCAAAATCTATTAGACTCTGGTCCACGTCTACTGGTGTTTTTAGCGGTATATTTTCCGAACAATGAGTACTGAGAAACATTCAATATTTCAACCAATTAATGCGATATTTTGTTGGTTTCATATATAGTCAAGAGTTGGTGAATGATCTGAGGATAATTCAAGTGACGCTGCAACTTTAATCATTTCTCTCGGAAAGCCCTTACGCCAAAATCAATAACAACAGGTATTTTTGTCGATCAGTGGGCCAATAGGTGGGTTGTCCACTCGATATCACATTCAGACGCATTTTTGAAATTGTGTCAAACACAATACGAACTTTTGCAGTAATTAGTCTTGATCTCCAAAATGTATGTTTACTGTTGTAGTCGCCTGATGCTATGAAACAGAGACCTAATGATTTAGAGAAGTCGCTATATTGGCTCTCTGATATTTGAAATCTAGATGGTGAATAAATCGAAGAAATAACGAAGCTTTGATGATATTCTTCAATGCAGATGTTTGTTGCTTAAAGGTAGTCCTCACAAAAATCACACAGTAAATGATTATACGAGCCTTTATTAGTATTGCTGAACCACCACATGCTCTGCCATGGGGATCTTTATTGTCATATAATATATAGCCATTGATTTTAAGAAAGCTATTTGTTGTTAAATGAGTCTCTGAAACCATCATGACATCAATTTGTTGGTTCTTCAAGAAGTATTCCAGTTCATTTTTGTGTTGGCTTAAGCTGTTTGCGTTCCAGAAACATATTTTTAAACAGTTCATAGTTTGTTATGTACCGCCTGCAACATCATAGATTGCATGCGAACCATTTCTTGCATCATGCTGCTCATAGAGCTCATAAAACTGTTTAACGAATGCACTAATGTCTTTATGCTTGCTTCGAGACGACTATGGTTACCAGGTTGTGTTTGTTCTTTAGGTTCTGTGTGTAAATTCGGAGTAGAATTGGTTGTCGGTGTCGCTTTGTGCGCTGAAGTATGATTGGATTTTAACATATCCGCGTATGAAATATGTTGGGTTTTTGGTTGAGCTAACTGAGGGTAATGAGCATTTGCTCGACATTGTGGCTGTCTAGCAGGAAAAAACTGGGCAGTCTTTTTAGCTAGCAGTGTGATTTCCACCCCAATTGCTACTTTTTTTTAACCTTCGAGTCATCCTTTGGTTTGTCGCATTAGGCTCGCCACACACAACGCAAACCAGAGGAAACTAGCAGTATGCCACTGGACGGGTCCTGATCGCTTATGTGGTTCCTCTACACTTATCCTGCGGTGTAACAGATATTTCAGATTATAAATGGGGTGCGTTTCGTTCTTCTTCAATCTGATATCCGCAGGTTCCATTTCATCGCGAAATATAGTTTTAAGGACACGCTCTCGATTTCTGAGATTATCTACACTTTTTACCTTACATTCCGCTTTTTGAAGGCCAGCTCTTATTTCAACTGGAACCACTTATAAATCTACACCTTTGATAACTACCTGTAGGCCTGTAGACCTGTATGAATCTGCACCTTTGATAACTACCTGTAGGCCTTTGCTACTCTTCAGTTGATAGGTATAAAAGTTCTCTTTGCAGCTTTCAAACTCTTTTACTGTTTTACGATAACTGCCTTCATCTATAAATTGAATTTTAGTCTCATCAATGTTACCACGCTTGATAGGAATTACATAAAATGAGTTTTCCCCCATAACTGAAATTAAATTGGGTGCCGTTTTAGGTTCACTTGTTTCACTATCTAAAATAGCAAAACGATTTTGGGAACTTATTCTGTTAGCCTCCTTTTCCCTAAGTACTTTAGACATTGGAGAAAGCTGCGAAGATTTGAGGCTTCGACCTCTTTTTAATACAGTTATGTATCTGCCCATTCCCACTTGCGTATTGGGTTTATCTACACTATCCATATTAGTTTTGGTAATACTGTGTTCAGAATGCGACTTGTTTGTAGTTATTTTATTATCATCTCTTAACAAAAGCGATGAACAAGATTGGTCACGAATAACTGTCGTAGCAGTTATACACAAATTTTTTCCAGTTGTTTTGTTTTTGTTTCATTCAAAATTGTCCACATTTTTGTCAATTAAAATAAAGAGACTCATTAGCCCCTATTGTTTTTGTTTTATTTTTAAAGTTTTTTTCCCGCAATTTTTATTTATTGTATCTTCAATATCATTGAACTATCAATAATTACTCATATCTTAAGTCAGTGGATTCGGATGAGTTTTAAGCTTCTTTAAATATCTTATGGCAAGTTTCGCTATTTCTGCTTTAACTGATGGCACGTTTAGATCTTTATGAATGTTCGAGTTTTTTATATATCAAGGAGCAGATGTAATTATACGAAGAATCTTATTTTGTCGCCTTTGAATTTTATCTACGTTGCTAGCTCAGGCAGTGCCCCATAATGGAATGCCATAATACCATATTGGTTTTAGAATTGACTTGCATAATAAAAGTTTGCAATCTAAAACTAGAGTAGAATTTCTGCCAATAAGTCAGTTTAGTTGGACTGCTTTCAACTTTATTTGTGTTAACTTTGTTTCTATGTGCCGTTGCCATGTAAGGCGCCGGTCAAGACGTATGCCGAGGTATTTGACGTCTGAAAGCTGAGGTATCGTTTGGTTATTTATCCGAATAGGGGGGCAAGATGCTGTACGCAGTGTGAAGGTTATGTGAGTACATTTTTGTTCATTCACTTTTATTCTCCATTTCTTCAACCATTTTTCTAAATTGGATATGTGGTCTTGTAAATATCGTGATGCTACTTCGGGTCTTTCGTGAATGTTAAAAAAAGCTGTGTCGTCAGCAAATGTTGATGTGTGAACTCGGTTACTAGTTGGCGTGTCTGAAGTATACAATAAGTATAAAAAGGGCCCCAATATACTACCTTGGGGAACTCCGGCTGCGATTGGCTGGGGTGAGCTCAAAAAATCTCCTTTCACAATAAATTTTCGTTCGGTTAAATAACTATCTAGCAGCTTATATAGGTTTACGGGCAAATTCAGTTTTAGCTTAATAAAAAATATGTCTTTTATCTTATGAGATTCAACAACTTAAATCATTGTGCTCTCAATTCTTTGATACTAATGCAATCAACAATAACATAAATATTTCCTCTCATCGCAGTTTACCTATTAAAAAAACAGGTTTTAATTCTTATTTGCCAATATCTTCAAATTCGTCAACAAAAACAATTGGTAAACTGCATGCTAATAATAATGCTGCTTGTGTTTTTACTTCTACAACAAGTGTTGATGGTGTTGCTGTAAAATTAAATGACAGATAATAATTCTTTTAAAGATGTTTATGTGGTCAGTGACCAAAACAAAAAAGTCACTGATTGTCAAACTTACAATAATGCTAATTTAGTGGTTTTAAATGATGAAGTAGATAGAAATGAAAATTCTGATTGGAGAAATGTTACAATTAGAAAAAAACATTCTTCGAAACTACGTAGAGTTGTTGTTGGTAAAAACAATAACTCTGAGTTAGATATGGTGTTCAATTTTTTTTGGCGTTGACAAGTGCGGACGCGATTTTTTTTTTAAGCTCGCATTAACAAAAAACAAAACATACATTGTGAGAATAATTTAAAACAAAAAGAAACAAACAAACCTGTTCTAATACAACAACAAAGTTGTTTGTAAAATATTTCTTTTCCTTTTTCCTTTTCTTTATTTTTTACAACGGCATATTGAATTGCTACTTTTAAAACAAAACAAGAACAATAAAGGCCAATGAGCCTCTTTAATTTAAGCAATAAAAATGTGGACAATATTGTATTAAATAAAAACAAAAAAACTGAAAATAATTTGTGTGTAAATGATACGCCAGTTATACGTGCCCAATCTTGTTCGTCGCTTTTACTAAGCGATGACAATAAAATAACTACAAACAAATCGCCTTCTGAACACAGCGTTGCCAAAGATAATATGGATAGTGTAGAAAAACCTAAGACGCAAGTGGGAATGTACAGATACATAACTGTATTGAAAAGAGGTCGAAGCCCTAAATCTTCGCAGATTGCACCAATGGCTAAAGTACAAAAAGACAAGGACTCTAACGGAATAAATTCCCATAATCGTTTTGCTATTTTAGATAACGAAGCAATTGAAACAAAAACGGCACACAAGTCGTTTAAACCACCACCAATTTTTTTAAGAGAGAAAAATTCAAATGAATTAATAACTAAGTTAATCTCAGCTATCGGGGAAAACTCATTCTATGTAATTCCTATCAAACGTGGTAACATTGATGAAACAAAAATTCAATTTATAGACGAAAGTAGTTATCGCAATTACTGCTTTGGAGTTTGAAAGCTGCAAAAAGAACTTTTATACCTACCAGCTGAAGAGTAGCAAAGGCCTACAGGTAGTCATCAAAGGTGTAGACTCATATGTTAATCCAGTGGAAATAAAAGCTGGCCTCCAAAAAGCAGGATTTAAGGTGAAAAGCGTTGACAATCTCAGAAATCGAGAGCGCGTCCCTCAACCTCTATTTCGCGTTGAACTGGAACCTGGGGATATTAGATTGAAGAAGAACGAAACGCATCCCATTTATAATCTAAAATATCTGTTACACCGCAGGATAAGTGTAGAGGAACCACATAAGCGGTCAGGACCCGTCCAGTGTTTAAATTGCCAAGAATATGGCCATACAAGGGCGTACTGCAAGTTGCCTCCGGCTTGCGTTGTGTGTGGAGAGCTTCATTGTTCCGCCCAATGCGACAAACCAAAGGATGACTCGAAGGTTAAAAAATGCAGCAATTGCGGTGGAAATCACACCGCTAACTACAGAGGCTGTCCAGTTTTTTCTATGGTAAGGAAGTCAACTCAGAAATTAAATACTCCTGCTAGGCAGCCACAATACCAAGCAAATGCTCATTACCCTCAGTTAGCTCAACCCACAACCAAACATGTTTCATACGCGGATATGTTAAAATCAAATCATCTTTCAGCACACAAAGCGATACCTACAACCAATTCTACCCCAAATTTGCATCCAGAAGCTAAAGAACAAACACCATCTGGTAACTACAATCGTCTCGAAGCAAGTATCGAGACATTAGTGCATTCGTTAAACAGTTTTATGAGCTCTATGAGCAGCATGATGCAAGAAATGGTTCGCAAGCAATCTATGATGTTGCAGGCGGTACTTAAGAAACCATGAACTGTTTAAAAATATGTTTCTGGAACGAAACGGCTTACGCCAACACAAAAATGAACTCGAGTACTTCTTGAAGAACCAACAAATTGATGTCATGATGGTTTCAGAGACTCATTTAACAACAAATAGCTTTTTTAAAATCAATGGCTATATATTATATGACACTAAAGACCCCCATGGCAGAGCATGTGGTGGTTCAGCTATTCTAATAAAGGCTCGAATTAAACATCATTTACTGTGTGATTTTTGTGAGGACTATCTTCAAGCAACAAACATCTGTATTGAAGAATATCATCAAAACTTTGTTATTTCTTCGATTTATTCACCATCTAGATTTCAAATATCAGAGAGTCTATATATGGAACCAGCAAAATATCGTGTCACCAACAACTAGCACAAGCATTAATTGGTTGAAATATATAAAGTATCTCAGTACTCACTGTTCGGAAAATATACCGCTGAGAAAACCAGAAGACGTGGAACAAAGTCTTATTAATTTTGATCAAATCCTCAAATCAGCTGCCCAACATGCAACAGTAACCCGACAATCAGCTAGATACAATCAAATTTACTTTGTAGATGTCGAGCGGCTCTTGGCTGAAAAGAGGAAAATTAGAAGAGAGTGGCAAGCACACAGATCTCCTCAACTCAAATATAGACTTAAAGATTGCACGAAACGGCTAAGACAGCTGCTAGAATCTCGAAGAGTAGCATCTCTGAAAAATTACTTGGAAGACCTCGACGCAACTGCACAATCAGATTATTCATTATGGCGTGCATGTAGAAACCTTAAAAGGCCAGTCGTACGTAAGCCCCCCTTGCGAACTTCTTGTCTGTCTGGGCAAGAAATGGTACCGAAAAAGGTAATTTATTTGTTGATCATTTGAAAAAGGTTTTCACTCCAAATATGTGTACTGATATAGTTGAGTTGCCACCAGTAGAGACTAGTGCCGAAGTACACCTAAGATTTGAATTTAGCGATATTGAAAGGGCAATAGCGGATTTAAACACCAAAAAAACCCCTGGAGTTGATAAAACAAGTAACAAGATGTTAATGCCATCTTACGTCTTGAGTACTTTCCCACAGAGTGGAAATTTTCTTTGATTACTATGATTCCTAAACCAGGAAAAGACCACACAAAAGTAGAATCATACAGACCTACAGGCCTTTTATCAAACGTGTCAAAGTTATTTGAGAGAATATTAATAACTAAGCTGAATGCAATTCTTAGCGCGAAAGGATGTATTCCGAACCATCAATTCGGCTTCAGAAAACAACATAGTACGATCCAACAAACACACAGATTAGTAAATGTAATTAAAACGACCTTTGAAGAAAAAAAATACTGTTTTGCGCTCTTTATCGACGTTTCTGAAGCATTCGATAAGGTTTGGCACGAAGGCCTAATATTTAAGCTAAAGCTGAACTTGCCCGAAAACTTGTATAAGCTCTTAAAAGATTATTTAACGAATCGCAAGTTTTTACTAAAAGAAGGTGACTTTTTAAGCTCGCCACAGCTCATTGAAGCCGGAGTTCCCCAAGGTAGTATTTTGGGACCAATTTTATATTTACTGTACACATCAGATATGCCAATTAGCACCCTAGTGCATACAGATTTTGCAGATGACACAGCTTTTTTAAGTATTCATGAAAGTGCCCAAGAAGCATCAAAACTTTTACAAGACCACATACTCAATTTGGAAAAATGGCTAGAAAAATGGAGAATAAAAGTGAATGAGCAAAAATGTACTCACATAACTTTCACACTGCGTAGGGACTCATGCCCTCCTGTTCGCATAAATAACCAAATGATACCACAGCTTTCAGACGTTAAATATCTGGGTATACATCTTGACCGTCGCACAGTGGTCAATTTCGCGAGATAGCGGTCAAAACTCTATAACTTTTGACCGGATTGGTATTTTTTTACGCAATTTGTTTTGTTCAATAGGAGGGACTTTAAAAATCGACTGATAGGAACGTAAGTAATGTGGAGTTAAAAATGCATTTAAATTTTTTTGTTGAGTTTCCATGTAAAAGTTGAATATTTTGACATTTTAAATAGGCATTTTTTTATAATTTCTTATTTTCTTCAATCGTATTTTGCAACCAATACTTATTTATTATTCCTAAACTTAATTTTGGTCAGAAAATGCCAACATTTGGCCCCTGACATTTATTTAGTCTCAATATTCACAGGGGGCAAAGGTTGGTTTTTTTGGAAGAAAGCTAATTCTTGTGAGGATTAAACTGAAAAATAACACTGAAATTCCCAACAATATCAATACCATTTGGATATATTATATACAGAACACAACATCGATAAAATTTTAAGTAAACTTTTACTATTGAGTTAAAGTGCACATATATTTTATTTAAATGTATTAATAAAAATTTATACTAAAATTAAAAACAAATTATAATCTTTAAACTAGTATTAATTAAACAATATTAGTAAAAATTTCTTCCAAATAGCTTTGATTTTCATTTTGCAGTAGTTGTTTAGCTTCTTCATCTAACTCTAATGAGGTTGATTTCCATTTTTGTCGAATACTGGACATATATGGGTCTGATGTGCACAACAAAATATTAATAAGATCTTCATTAGTACAATATCTGGAAATTTTTCTTGTATTGTGCTCGCGAAAGAATCTGTAGTCTTTGTTCCATTTTTCTTGCGCTTCTTCTGAGAGATCTCCAATTGGAATCATATTTTGCTGAATTATTTGTTCCCCATGGAACAAAATTTTGTGAACTGTGGTTGGCATATGTCTCCAAGAATATTTTTGGTTATAAAGGGTTGCTGTCTCATTAGCATACTGACCAAATTTTTTTGCATCTATCTTTTTGCTACATGCTATAACTTCTAATATGATTTGGAATCGTCGTATTAAATCATAATCTACTCCAGTTATAGAAGCTGCAGTTTCTGGATCGGAAAAAAAATCTCCTTGCTGTGTTTCCATCATTAGAATTTCCTTCTCCTTGCTTTGGCTGGTCAATTATAAGGCCTATCTCACGGTATTTTTCTTGAATATCTTTTTTCCAAATTTTCTTTGTTGTTTCTCACTGTTTCGCCTAACGGGCCAAATTCCAAATCGTATCCCAATTTAAGAATATGCTCCATAAAACGAATTCTAGCAATTCATATGCTTCATTAAAACTATCGTCTTGTGTTGGTGGTTGGCTCAATTGACTTGATGTTTTTTGGCATATGGTGCAGCTTGACGAAGACTTTGTTTCGGTTAAAGCTTGTGCAACTTTTCCATCGATCATTGTAAGTGACATTTTAAAGTTAACTTCGATGCATTGGTCATTAAATTCAAATATCACTGGTTGAAGTTCTTTAATTTTATCTCTTATTTTGCCAACTTCTTCAGTTATGACATCTTTAGTTTCTTTTTTGTAAGCAAACTTTATTGGTCTACAAAATTTTGTTGACGAGGGAATTTCATTCTTCCATACATCTATCTCTGCAGCTCTACTAGTTGACGGCTCTGAACCAATATAAGTTTTTGTTAAACGTAATGGAACGAAAGAAATCATGAATAAATTGGCATCTGATGAATTTTCCGCATTACATTGTTTGTATTGTTTCTGGCCAGAGGGCCCATCACATCCCCATTTAGAAATTAAAGTCATGCTGCAATTTTTAAACTTCTTTAAATAATCAGCATCAAACGTTTTTAATAATCGTTCTGCAGTGTGTTCAAGAAGATCCTGCAATTTTATTTCTGCTGAACTTGAAGTTACACTAATAGCAGTTGGTGAAGGTAAGCAATCTTTTTTGGCAGAAACTATATCTCGATATGATGGAGTAAATTTATTTTCTTCAGTTGGTGTTGGCATACTTTCTAAAATCCTTTTTGTGCGTCTGGGGCTTGCTTCCACTATTTTTTTAATGATAGCAATTTTACTCTTTTTAGTTTTCGATGGTTGAATTTGATGCAAAAATGAATCCTTTATGATGCTACAAGAAACTTCTTCATTGGTATGTTTAAGCTTGGGTCTTCGTGATCTTTCACTGCAATTATCAATTGGCTTTGCTGGTCGACCACCTTTTCCAGTTTCCGTGGTAGTTACTGATGGCTTTTTAAAAATAAGTTTATTTCTTAGCCATTCTTGGTTGCGTGAGTAAAACAATTTCTTGTTTCTGGAACATTGATTGTACCGTTTTCTTAAATTATTTAAAAAGTTTTTTATTTTTAAGTTATGAATTTTAATTTCTCAATAAGAACTCTTGTACAAAATTTCATCAAAATATATGCATAATACCCACTTTCACATACAAATAACTTCTAAAAAAATATGACGTGCATTTGTACCGAATATCTTACCTTGGGTCAGAAAAATTGCTGTAGCTCAAAAAGTGCAGTCCCGATGCATGGACATGTATATATAGGAATGTAGGGGAGAGTTAGGACTACAAAATAGTAAATTTGTGTTTTGACTCAGCTTGACTCACAGGAGTTGTGCTCTATGAAGTAGGAAATTTCCGAGAAATTTGACCTTTATTAAAAAAAATATTTAAATTGTTCTGAAAACAGTAGAGCTTCAATTTTTTTTACCAGTAATAGGAAATAAGTTAAGTTACAACAAAAAATTTATTTCGTCCAAAAATCTTGAAAACCAAAAAAGTTATGATCATTTAAACTTTAAAAATTAACTAAAAATATCATAAATTTACTAAATTATGAAAAAGCCCGTTTTGGACCACCCTGTTCTCAGTGAAATAGTTGAAATAGAGTTCTAATTTGTTGGCTCCCGAGGTTTACTACTATCTACTTTCATATGAGTCTAATAACTTTAAAATCTGAGAACAAAAACCAAAAGGAGTTTTGGCCGCTATCTCAAAATATTGACCACAGTGCGTCGCCTTACTTGGTAAAGCCACATTGATTTCAAGTTAACACAAATGAAACTAAAAGCAGTACAACTAAATTGGCTTATTGGCAGAAACTCTACCCTGAGCTTAGATTGTAAACTTCTACTGTACAAGTCGATCCTCAAACCAATTTGGTGTTATGGGATTCAGTTATGGGGCACTGCCTCAGCTAGCAATGTAGAAAAAATTCAAAGGCGCCAAAATAAGATACTACGTATGATTACATCTGCTCCCTGGTATATAAAAAATTCGAACATCCACAAAGACCTAAACATGCCATCAGTTAAAGCAGAAATAGCGAAACATGCAGTCACATATCTAAAGAGACTTGAATCTCATCGAAACCCTTTAGCGCGTAACATGCTGAATGAACCTGGTTACATTCGACTAAAAAGAAGAGATACTGCTTTTCTTGGCCGTACATTAGAGGGATGACCCGCAAATGATTGCAAAATCCGTGAAACAAACATTATTTCTGTCTAGCACTGGCTGGACTTAAAAAGTATATTTTTATTTTAGACTTAAGATATGAGTAATTATTGTTAGTTCAAAAATATAGAAGATACAATAAACAATTTATGAAAAAAAAAAGATGTGGTGTTAAAAATGAAATGGGTCCACTTGTCTTCTTTTAAATCTTCAGTAACTGAAGAAGATATAAAGTCTTATATAAAAAAAACATCTTAATATTGGGAATGAAAATATTGCCTGCTATAAATTGGTAAAAAAGGATATGTCTACGGATAGCTTAAAATTTGTAAACTTTAAGCTTGGTGTTCAAGATAGTTTTTATGATCAAATTTTTCAACCTGAACTATGGACTTCTGCCATCAAAGTTCGGCCATTTAAGTTTTTTCAGAAAAAACCAATTCCTCAGTTACAAATGCTCTAAAAATTTATTATCATAATATCTCTGGCATGAGAAATAAATCTTTATTATTTAATAAATTTACATCTGAATGTGATTATGATGTATTTGTTATTACGGAAACCTGGTTGAATTTGGATTTTTATAGTGAATTTTTTAACCCATTCTTATACATGGTATATCGTAAAGATCGTGATTTTGATAAAACTGGATGCAGCAGAGGCGGTGGAGTTCTCATTGCCGTAAAAAATCGCTGTGTAGCAGATTTATAACATTATTAAATATGGATTCAATTATTGATCAATTTTGTGTAACGATTAAGGCGATAAATTATGAATTATTCATTGTTGTATCATATATACCTCCTAATAGTCCTGATTATTTATATAATTGTCATATTAATAATGTATTAAACATCTCTGATAGTTTAAAAAATAATGAGAGATTATGTGTATTAGGTGATTTTAACCTCAGTGATGTTATATGGTCGGAGATTCCTAATTCAAATGTATTCTTGCCAAATAATGTGAACAAGTCTTTTGAAATAAATTTAATTGATTCCTTTCTTAGTATTGACTTACAACAAATTAATATTGTTTATAATAGATTAAACAAAATACTTGATTTAGTATTTGCCAACTCTGATTTAAAATTTTCTCTCGAATTGTGTTCTTTTCCAATCTGTCTATCAACACTTCATCATTCTGCATTAGAAATTAAGATTGAGTTCTATGAATATCTATCAAAAAATCATAATGATGAAATACGTTATAATTATTATAATTGTAATTTCTCTGTTTTGAATAATCTCATAAGTAACCTTGATTGGTACAAATTATTAGAAAGTGATATTGTTGGTATTTGCTTTGACACCTTTTTGTCTGTTGTTAATAACATTTTTCAAAATAATATTCCTATCCTAAAGGACTGAAAAAATTAAAAATTCTTAGGAATAAATTTTACAAGAGATACAAATCATCATCCGTATATGTACGTCGCCGAACTAATCATAAACGCGTCGTGCAATTTCAACCAAACTTATACACTACGTAGGCCCATATATGGTTTATATGAAGTTTGGTTGAAATCCGATAACGCATGTGTGTGCGGTGCGTATGTGAAGTGAGTGTGTTTTTGCCGCAGGCATTTTTTGTACCGTATACAGCATTCATTAGTATTGAATACATTTTGGTCGTTTGTGTATTGGAGAGCACTGCACGGAGAGCAGGTTGGATGGGGACATTTTTGACTTGAGAATAGCGGGCGTTTTCGCGTTAAAATTTGGTCATACTTTTCTTCCAAGTGTTTATTGTGGATGGGTGTAGCGAAGCGCACCGGGGATAGATAGTTGTTCATAAAAATAACTTTCATCGTTTGGAAAGAGAATTTAATTTTCTCAATAAATTTTTGTATAATCAATACACTATGAGTTTTAATGATCTGTTAAAAGATAATCCTAAAAGATTTTGGACTTTTGTTAATTCTAAAAGAAAAAACTCTTATATACCAGTTCGAATGGTGTATAATAATTTAATATCGAACTCTTTGCAAGATTCATTAAACCTTTTTGCTTCATACTTTAAATCTAATTTCGCTGACGTCTCTTTACCTTCTAATAATTTTTATATTAATGAACTGAACTCCTTTCTAGATTTTGGTTCACTTCAAATCTCTGATAAAGATGTAATTAATGGTATTTTTAAACTTTCTGCTTCATTTAAATGTGATAATGATGGATTTTCGGCATTTTTATTAAAGAAATGTTTTTCATCACTTTGTTCACCTTTAAAAATAAATTTCAATAAATCTTTTAGTAGTGGGTATGTTATTAATAAATGGAAATATTCTACTATTTTTCCTGTTTTTAAATCAGGGAAAAGAGACGATGTCTGCAATTATAGGCCCATCTCTAAACTAAATTATTCTTTTCTTTTAAAAGGCATATATCTATTTCTCAACATGGTTTTATATCTGGTAGGTCGACCACGACTAATTTAGCAGTATTTACGAGATTTTGCATTAGTAATTTTGAGAACAACGTTCAAGTTGATACAATTTACACAGATTTTGCAAAGGCATTTGACCGTGTACCACATAAACTTCTTTTAACTAAGTTATCTAAACTTGGCATTCATTCTAGTATATTATCTTGGTTTAGACATTACTTGTCTCAAAGAATTTCTGTAGTTTCTGTTGATGGAGTCCTTTCGCAACCTTTTGTTCCATTTTCTGGTATCCCTCAAGGTAGTATTTTAGGGCCCTTGCTATTTAATATTTTCATTAATGACATTAGTCTTTTTCTTAAATATTCAAATTTTTTACTTTATGCTGATGATTTAAAAATTTTCAAATCGATTTCTAGTCTTAATGATTGTAAAAATTTTCAAGAGGATTTAGATAGATTGTCTTTCTGGTCTGAGTGTAATGGCCTATCTTTTAATTTAAATAAATATTTTTCTATGACTTTTCATAGATGACGCAATACTATTATCACCAAATATATTTTTTAGTGGTAATACTTTATCTTCCGTCGATGAAATTGTGGATTTAGGTGTAATGTTTGATAGAAAATTATTATTCAATAACAATTTAAATTATATAATACCTAAGGGTTATTCAATGCTAAGTTTTATTCGTCGTAATTCTGATAATCTGTTTGATCATTACACTAAGAAAATACTGTTTACTACTTATGTAAGATTCAGATTAGCATATGCCTCGTTTATTTGGAGCCCCAGTTCCCAAATTAATACGCATCGTGTTGAGCAAATACAAAAAAAAACATTTATAAAATAAGCTCTTTCGTTTTTAAATTTTTCTAATTCATTACCTTCAATTCCAATTCCTTCTTATGCGGATAAACGTGAATTAATTTCATTAAAAACTCTTGAAAAAAGACGCAATATTTCATCAATTACTTTTTTATACAATCTTGTCAATGGTATAATAGATTGTCCTGATTTACTACATGATATTAAACTGTATGTTCCTTCTAGATCTCTAAGAAACAACAATTACCTTTTCAAGATAGATATTCACAGAACATCGTATGCTATTGCTATTGAATAGATCCATGATATCATACAATAAACTTTTAAATAATTTAGATATAAGTATTTCATTCAATGAATTTAAAAATATTTTAAGTAATTTATTGAAATAATATAATTATTTTTAAATTTTAATTTATTATGCTAGTCTGTAAGGATTTATTGTTTCCATAGACCTAAATAAATAAATAAATATTAGGCCTTCATGCCATACCTTATCGAATGCTTGAGAAACGTCGATAAAAAGCGCAGAGCAGTATTTTCTCTCTTCAAAAGTCTTTTTAATAACATTGATTAACCTGTGAGTTTGTTCGATCGTACTATGTTTTTTCCTGACTCCGAATTGATGGTTTGGAATACATCCTTTGTCGCTTAGAATAGGGTTAAGCTTAGTTATTAACATCCTCTCAAACAGCTTTGACATATTTGATAAAAGGCTTATAGGTCTGTATGATGAAATTTTTGTGTGGTCTTTTCCTGGTTTAGGAATCATGGTAACCAAGGACACCTTCCACTCTGTGGGGAAGTACTCAAGACGTAAAATGGCATTAAAAATAAAAAGAACGATTCTGCGAGCTATACGGGGCAACTCAAATAACATCTTGTTACTGGTTTTATTAACGCCAGGGGCTTTTTTGGTGTTTAAATCCGTTATTGCCTTTTCAATATCGGCAAATTCAAATCTTATCGGTACTCCAGCACTAGCCTCGACAATTGGCAACTCAACTATATCAGTTGATATATTAGGGGTATAAACCCTTTTCAAATGTCCAGTAAATAAATTGCCTTTTTCGGTATAACTCCTTGCCCAGCCTCCAGATGTAGTTCGCAAGGGAGGCTAACGTAAGACTGGCCTTTTAAGGTTTCTACACACACGCCATATTGAATAATCTGATTAAGGAGTTGCGTCTAGCACTCTCAAATAGTTTTTCAGAGATGATACTCTTCGAGATTCTAGCATCTCTTTTAGCCGGTTCTAGCAATTTTCAAGTCTGCTGATCTGATCTAAGTGATTGCCATTCAGTCGTTCGATATCTGCAGAATAAATTTGATTATATCTAGCTAGTTGTCGGGTTATTGTTGAATGTTGGGCAGCTGATTTGAGGTTGTGGTCAAAATCAATAAGACTCCGCTCTACGTCTTCAGGTGTTCTTAGCGGGATGTTTTCCGAACAATGAGTACTAAGATACTTTCTATATTTCAACCAATTAATGCTTGTGCTAGTCGTTGGTTATATGATGTTTTGTTTGTCCCATATATAGACGATAGTGGGTGAATGATCTGAGGATAATTCAAGTGACGCTTCAGCTTTAATCATTTCTTTCGGAATACCCTTAATCACGCCAAAATCAATAACATCAGGTATTTGTTCTCGATCAGTAGGCCAATAGGTGGGTTGACCACTCGATATCACATTCAGACGTATTTTTGAGATCTTGTCAAACAAAACAACACCTTTTGGAGTTATTAGGCGTGATCCCCAAAAAGTATGTTTAGCGTTGTAGTCGCCTGATGCTATGCAACAGGGACCTAATGATTTGAAGAAGTCGCTGTATTGACTGATATTTGAAACCTAGGAGGTGAATAGATCGAAGAAATAACTAAGCTTTGATGAAATTCTTCAATGCAGATGTTTGTTGCTTAAAGGTAATCTTTACAAAAATCACACAGTAAATAATGTTTGATTCGAGCCTTTATTAGTATTGCTGAACCACGACATGCTCTGCCACGGGCGTCTTTGGTGTCATATAAGATATAGCCATTTATTTAAAAAAAAAACTATTTGTTGTTAAGTGAGTCTCTGCAACCAGCATGACATCAATTTGTTCCTTCTTAAGGAAGTACTCGAGTTCATTTTTGTGTTGGCGCAAGCCGTTTGCGTTCCAGAAACATATTTTTAAACAGTTCATGGTTTGTTAAGTAACGCCTGCAACATAGTAGATTGCATGTGTATCATTTCTTGCATCATGCTGCTCATAGAGCTCATAAAACTGTTTAACAAATGCACTAATGTCTCGATGCTTGCTTCGAGACGATTAAAATTACCAGATGGTGTTTGTTCTTTAGGATGCGATTGCAAATTTGGAGTAGAATTATTTGTCGGTGTCGCTTTATGTACTAAAACATGATTGGTTTTTAACATATCCGCGTATGAAATATGTTGGGTTGTTGGTTGGGCTAGCTGAGGATAATGAGCATTTGCTCGATATTGCGGGTGCTTAGCAGGAGTATTTAATTTTTGGGTAGTTTTCCTTACCATGGAAAAGACTGGACAGCCTCTGTAGTTAGCAGTGTGGTTTCCACCGCAATTGCTAAATTTTTTAACTTTTGAGTCATACCTTGCTTTGTCGCATTGGGCGGAAGAATGTAGCTCACCACATACAACGCAAACCGTAAGCCCTAGTATGACCATTTTCTTGACAATTTAGACACTGGACAGGTCCTGATCGCTTATGCGGCTCTTCTACGGTTATTGTACGGTGCAACAGATATCTCAAATTATAAATGGGGTGCGTTTCGTTCTTTTTCAATCTCATATCTCCAGATTCCAGTTCAACGCGAAATAGAGGTTGAGGGACACGTTCTCGATTTCTGAGATTGTCTACACTTTCTACCTTAAATCCCGCTTTTTTTCTCTGGATCTAATTTCAACTGGATCAACATATGAGTCTACACCTTTTATAACTACCTGTAGACCTTTACTACTCTTCAGCTGATAGGTATAAAAATTATTTTTGCAGCTTTCAAACTCGTTTACTGCTTTACGATAACTGTTTTCATCAATAAATTGTATTTTTGTGTCATCAATGTTGCCACGCTTGATGGGAATTACGTAAAATGAGTTCTCACCAATAACTGTAATTAACTTCTTTATTAAGTCGCTCGAGTTTTTCTCCCTTAAATAAATTGGAGGTGGTTTAAACGACCTGGGTGCCGTTTTAGGTTCAATTGTTTCAGCAAAACCATTGTGGGAACTTATTCCGTTAGAGTTCTTATCTTTATGTACTTTAGACATTGATGCAAGCTGCGAAGATTTAGGGCTTCGACCTCTTTTCAATACATTCCCACTTGCGTCTTAGGTTTTTCTACACTATCTATATTAGTTTTGGTAACACTATGTTCAGAAGGCGACTTGTTTGTAGTTATTTTATTGTCATCGCTTAGCAAAAGCGATGAACAAGATTGGGTACGTATAACTTGCGTAGCATTTATACTCAAATTATTTTCATTTTTATTGTTTTTATTTAAATCAAAATTGTTCACATTTTTGTTACTTAAATTAAAGAGGCTCATTGGCCCCTATTGTTTTTGTTTTATTTTTAAAGTAGCAACAAAATAATGCCGTTGTAAAAAAAGATTTTGCATTAGTAATTTTGAGAACAACGTTCAAGTTGATACAATTTACACAGATTTTGCAAAGGCATTTGACCGTGTACCACATAAACTTCTTTTAACTAAGTTATCTAAACTTGGCATTCATTCTAGTATACTATCTTGGTTTAGACATTACTTGTCTCAAAGAATTTCTGTAGTTTCTGTTGATGGAGTCCTTTCGCAACCTTTTGTTCCATTTTCTGGTATCCCTCAAGGTAGTATTTTAGGGCCCTTGCTATTTAATATTTTCATTAATGATATTAGTCTTTTTCTTAAATATTCAAATTTTTTACTTTATGCTGATGATTTAAAAATTTTCAAATCGATTTCTAGTCTTAATGATTGTAAAAATTTTCAAGAGGATTTAGATAGATTGTCTTTCTGGTCTGAGTGTAATGGCCTATCTTTTAATTTAAATAAATATTTTTCTATGACTTTTCATAGATGACGCAATACTATTATCACCAAATATATTTTTTAGTGGTAATACTTTATCTTCCGTCGATGAAATTGTGGATTTAGGTGTAAAGTTTGATAGAAAATTATTATTCAATAACAATTTAAATTATATAATACCTAAGGGTTATTCAATGTTAAGTTTTATTCCTCGTAATTCTGATAATCTGTTTGATCATTACACTAAGAAAATACTGTTTACTACTTATGTAAGATCCAGATTAGAATATGCCTCGTTTATTTGGAGCCCCAGTTCCCAAATTAATACGCATCGTGTTGAGAAAATACAAAAAAAAAAATGTATAAAATATGCTCTTTCGTTTTTAAATTTTTCTAATTCATTACCTTCAATTCCAATTCCTTCTTATGCGGATAAACGTGAATTAATTTCATTAAAAACTCTTGAAGCAAGACGCAATATTTCATCAATTACTTTTTTATACAATCTTGTCAATGGTCTAATAGATTGTCCTGATTTACTACATGATATTGAACTGTATGTTCCTTCTAGATCTCTAAGAAACAACAATTACCTTTTCAAGATAGATATTCACAGAACATCGTATGCTATCAATGAACCTTTGAATAGATCCGTGATATTATACAATAAACTTTCAAATAATTTAGATATAAGTATTTCATTCAATGAATTTAAAAATATTTTAAGTAATTTATTGAAATAATATAATTATTTTTAAATTTTAATTTATTATGCTAGTCTGTAAGGATTTATTGTTTCCATAGACCTAAATAAATATTAGGCCTTCATGCCATACCTTATCGAATGCCTGAGAAACGTCGATAAAAAGCGCAGAGCAGTATTTTCTCTCTTCAAAAGTCTTTTTAATAACATTGATTAACCTTTGAGTTTGTTCGATCGTACTATGTTTTTTCCTGAATCCGAATTGATGGTTTGGAATACATCCTTTGTCGCTTAGAATAGGGTTAAGCTTAGTTATTAACATCCTCTCAAACAGCTTTGACATATTTGACAAAAAGCTTATAGGTCTGTATGATTCAATTTTTGTGTGGTCTTTTCCTGGTTTAGGAATCATGGTAACCAAGGATACCTTCCATTCTGTGGGGAAGTACTCAAGACGTAAAATGGCATTAAAAATAAAAAGAACGATTCTGCGAGCTATACGGGGGCAACTCAAATAACATCTTGTTACTGGTTTTATTAACGCCATGGGCTTTTTTGGTGTTTAAATCCGTTATTGCCTTTTCAATATCGGCAAATTCAAATCTTATCGGTACTCCAGCACTAGCCTCGACAATTGGCAACTCAACTATATCAGTTGATATATTAGGGGTATAAACCCTTTTCAAATGTCCAGCAAATAAATTGCCTTTTTCGGTATAACTTCTTGCCCAGCCTCCAGATGTAGTTCGCAAGGGAGGCTTACGTAAGACTGGCCTTTTAAGGTTTCTACACACACGCCATAATGAATAATCTGATTGAGGAGTTGCGTCTAGCACTCTCAAATAGTTTTTCAAAGATGATACTCTTCGAGATTCTAGCATCTCTTTTAGCCGGTTCTAGCAATTTTTAAGTCTGCTTTTGAGTTGAAGAGATCTAAGTGATTGCCATTCTCTACGAATTTTTCTTTTTTCAGCCAACAGTCGTTCGATATCTGCATAATAAATTTGATTATATCTAGCTAGTTGTCGGGTTATTGTTGAATGTTGGGCAGCTGATTTGAGGTTTTGGTCAAAATCAATAAGACTCCGCTCTACGTCTTCAGGTGTTCTTAGCGGGATGTTTTCCGAACAATGAGTACTAAGATACTTTCTATATTTCAACCAATTAATGCTTGTGCTAGTCGTTGGTTATATGATGTTTTGTTTGTCCCATATATAGACGATAGTGGGTGAATGATCTAAGGATAATTCAAGTGACGCTTCAGCTTTAATCATTTCTTTCGGAATACCCTTAATCACGCCAAAATCAATAACATCAGGTATTTCTTCTCGATCAGTAGGCCAATAGGTGGGTTGACCACTCGATATCACATTCAGACGTATTTTTGAGATCTTGTCAAACAAAACAACACCTTTTGGAGTTATTAGGCGTGATCCCCAAAAAGTATGTTTAGCGTTGTAGTCGCCTGATGCTATGAAACAGGGACCTAATGATTTGAAGAAGTCGCTGTATTGACTGATATTTGAAACCTAGGAGGTGAATAGATCGAAGAAATAACTAAGCTTTGATGAAATTCGTCAATGCACATGTTTGTTGCTTAAAGGTAATCTTTACAAAAATCACACAGTAAATAATGTTTGATTCGAGCCTTTATTAATATTGCTGAACCACGACATGCTCTGCCACGGGCGTCTTTGGTGTCATATAAGATATAGCCATTTATTAAAAAAAAAACTATTTGTTGTTAAGTGAGTCTCTGCAACCAGCATGACATCAATTTGTTCCTTCTTAAGGAAGTACTCGAGTTCATTTTTGTGTTGGCGCAAGCCGTTTGCGTTCCAGAAACATATTTTTAAACAGTTCATGGTTTGTTAAGTAACGCCTGCAACATAGTAGATTGCATGTGTATCATTTCTTGCATCATGCTGCTCATAGAGCTCATAAAACTGTTTAACAAATGCACTAATGTCTCGATGCTTGCTTCGAGACGATTAAAATTACCAGATGGTGTTTGTTCTTTAGGATGCGATTGCAAATTTGGAGTAGAATTATTTGTCGGTGTCGCTTTATGTACTGAAACATGATTGGTTTTTAACATATCCGCGTATGAAATATGTTGGGTTGTTGGTTGGGCTAGCTGAGGATAATGAGCATTTGCTCGATATTGCGGGTGCTTAGCAGGAGTATTTAATTTTTGGGTAGTTTTCCTTACCATGGAAAAGACTGGACAGCCTCTGTAGTTAGCAGTGTGGTTTCCACCGCAATTGCTAAATTTTTTAACTTTTGAGTCATCCCTTGCTTTGTCGCATTGGGCGGAAGAATGTAGCTCACCACATACAACGCAAACCGTAAGCCCTAGTATGACCATTTTCTTGACAATTTAGACACTGGGCAGGTCCTGATCGCTTATGCGGCTCTTCTACGGTTATTGTACGGTGCAACAGATATCTCAAATTATAAATGGGGTGCGTTTCGTTCTTTTTCAATCTCATATCTCCAGGTTCCAGTTCAACGCGAAATAGAGGTTAAGGGACACGTTCTCGATTTCTGAGATTGTCTACACTTTCTACCTTAAATCCCGCTTTTTTTCTCTGGATCTAATTTCAACTGGATCAACATATGAGTCTACACCTTTTATAACTACCTGTAGACCTTTACTACTCTTCAGCTGATAGGTATAAAAATTCTTTTTGCAGCTTTCAAACTCGTTTACTGCTTTACGATAACTGTTTTCATCAATAAATTGTATTTTTGTTTCATCAATGTTGCCACGCTTGATGGGAATTACGTAAAATGAGTTCTCACCAATAACTGTAATTAACTTCTTTATTAAGTCGCTCGAGTTTTTCTCCCTTAAATAAATTGGAGGTGGTTTAAACGACCTGGGTGCCGTTTTAGGTTCAATTGTTTCAGCAAAACCATTGTGGGAACTTATTCCGTTAGAGTTCTTATCTTTATGTACTTTAGACATTGATGCAAGCTGCGAAGATTTAGGGCTTCGCCCTCTTTTCAATACATTCCCACTTGCGTCTTAGGTTTTTCTACACTATCTATATTAGTTTTGGTAACACTATGTTCGGAAGGCGACTTGTTTGTAGTTATTTTATTGTCATCGCTTAGCAAAAGCGATGAACAAGATTGGGTACGTATAACTTGCGTAGCATTTATACTCAAATTATTTTCATTTTTTTTGTTTTTATTTAAATCAAAATTGTTCACATTTTTGTTACTTAAATTAAAGAGGCTCATTGGCCCCTATTGTTTTTGTTTTATTTTTAAAGTAGCAACAAAATAATGCCGTTGTAAAAAAAGAATGAAAAAAGAAAAAAATAACAGACAACTTTGTTGTTGTATGAAAACAAGTATTTTTTTGGTTTTGGTTTAATTTATTCACACAATTTGTTTTTTTGTTAATGGCGAGCTTAAAAAACTCGCGACCGCACTTATCAACGCACAAACTAAAACTGATATGTTTTTAAGTTTTATAAACTGTTAATATTAATATTTAGTCGTTATTTGTGTTTTTTATGTTTTAATAAAACTATGAATTTTTAAGAGCCGTTTTTCCCGAGAAAGCGAATATTTTTCACCCATTTCCCGGGAAATGAAAAAGTCCTGGAAATCTCCAACCCTAGATCTCCCATGAAAACGCTCTCATCATAAATTTCATGGCACTGCAATTGGAAGTGCCCAAGTAGCATCACAACTTTTACAAGACCACGTACTTAATTTGGAAAAATGGTTAGAAAAATGGAGTATAAAAGTGAATGAACAAAAATGTACTCACATAACCTTCACACTGCGTAGGGACTCATGTCCTCCTATTCGCATTAATAACCAAATATACCACAGCTTTCTGACGTTAAATACCTGGGTATACATCTTGACCGTTACTTGGAAAAGCCACATAGATTTCAACTAAATTGGCTTATTGGCAGAAAATCCACCCTGAGCTTAGATTGTAAACTTCTACTGTACAAGTCGATCCTCAAACCAATTTGGTGTTATGGGATTCAGTTATAGGGCACTGCCTTAGCTAGCAATGTAGGAAAAATTCAAAGCTCCAAAATAAGATTCTTCGTATAATTACATCTGCTCCCTGGTATATAAAAAATTCTAACATCCACAAAGACCTAAACATGCCATCAGTCAAAGCAAAAATAGCGCAACATGCAGTAACATATCTAAAGAAGCTTGAATCTCCTTACATTGAACCTGGTTACATTCGACTAAAAAGAAAAAATACTGCTTTTCTTGGCCGTACATTAGAGGGATGACCCGCAAATGATTGCAAAATCCGTGAAACAAACATAATTTTTGTCTAGCACTGGCTAGAGTATAAAGTATATTTTTATTTTAGACTTAGGATATAAGTAATTATTGTTAGTTCAAAGATATTAAAGACACAATAAATAAATTGTGAAAAAAACTGCAATTGGAGTCTACATCAGTGTTGGGATTTGTGGTACAATTGTACCAAATTTTTTACAATCGGCACATCAGTGGTACATTGGTACACTTTATGCTTTTTTGGTACAATTTCACATAAAATTTATTCAATAAAAAAAAAAAAATAAAATTTATTGAAAAATAGATAATATAAAAAATAATAAAAAAAAATTATTTTATTTATTCAATAAATAAGATTTATTAAATAAATTACAATATTAAACATATCTTATTTCATAGTTCTCCAACCCTATCTAGAATTAACTAAATTGCAACTTTTTTGATTTATGTTAAAGATTTTTATTACTTACTTTGATAACCATATTATGTATAGGAAATGGGTAATTTAGTTAAAGGCCCTTTTGCTGAACTAAAGCGTTTGAAAATTTTGTATCACCTCCATCAGTATTCGGTTGATATATTTTTCCTTTCTAGTGAGAATTTGTAAGGAATTTGGCAAACAGCCAAAAAGAGCCTTTTATCTATGGAACCATAAGAGGTAGACTCATGAAATTTTTACAAATTTGTATAACTGTTGCCGCTATAGCAACAAATACTAAAACTTATAGGGTGTTCCGAAAATGACGTGTTATTTGCGTTAATGTATTTATTTCTTGAGCTGTAGAAGGCAACCACTTAAAATTTACAAAATATAATTAAATTATGTTCGCTATATAAACAAGTATACAAAATTAAACCTGATAATTAAACATTTTTCATGTATATGGCCTAAGTTTTGAACCATAATAGATAGACTCTTTAACCTTCCTGACTATTTTCATTTTTGTGCGACACATTCACATTTCTCGGTCTCTCAGACCGATTTAAATTTTTTCTCGGTATCTCAAAACTTTTCTAATATTTTCAAAACCTGTGCAGTGGACATATTTAATAAACTAATCTGAAATAACTGAAGTAAGAAAAAAACAAAATTATTTTTTTTTAGCTCACAGCATTAATGTATATTTCATCACAACACTTTGGCATTTTTGATCTTAGACCTAATAAAAAATAAAAAAAAAATCATTCATAAAACACAACATTTATAAAATGTTGTTTTTCTATTAACATATATCTTAAAAGTAAACAAAAAAATAAAATAAATTCAAGAAAAAAAAGGAACACTAAAAAAAATTAATTTCAAAATGCTTAAAATATATGCCTCATTATGAGGTTAGTCTTTAGAGATTTCGTAGCATTCACTACAAACCATTACTGCGTGTTCTAGACAAAAGAATTTTAAACACTTCTTACAGTTATATCTACTTTTTCGATTTTTCTTAAGGCCCAACTATAATATGCATAAGCTGGCTTAAGCTAATGTCAAAAAATGAACGAAAAGTCTGTCAAATGCTTAAGCAACTTATTGAAGACTTTTAGGTGGCTACAATGTACTTACATGAATCTAAAAACTATTATGCCACAGTTGTACATTTGTTTTATTCGTACTTTTGCTTTTCGTACTTTTTTTTCTCAATAAATGAAATTTTTTAACAAAAAGGTGTTAAATAAACATATTAAATATACTTAATACCATTCATATGAGACCTTGATTATGATAGTGGTATAAGTCATATATTTTATGTTTCGAGATATTAAGAGGTTTGTATTTTGAAGGATTAAAAAATATTTTTGTATTATGGAATAAAATATTTTGATAATTAAATAGTGCCAACAAAAGAGTATTTATTATGATTGTGTAATTTATAGCCCTTTTTAAAAGGTAGTGTGGTTTTAAAAGGTTGAAATGACTTACACCATTTTCAAAATTAACTGCATGACTTTATAAATGACTTAAACCATCAAAATCATTACATTGTAATTAAGTAATTTATTTTTAGTATTTAGTTAAAATAAAAAGTTTGTGGAAAATTGGTGGGATATAGGGTAGTAAGTCCATCATATCTTTTTTTCTTCTGTTATTGGTTTAATGGTTGTATATAGTGAAAGCAAATCAATATTTTCGTATATTCTTGGCCTTCCTCTTTTGGTTAAAAGGTCTAACACTTTGAATTCGGAATTGTCATCCAAAGAAGTTTTATAAAACATTTTCTATGGAGATTTTTTTTAGAAATCTAATCCATTGTATTTTTAGCTAAGATACAGCTTCTCCATTGGTGTTTCTCTTTCTATTAGTCGTTGATTCTCTCAGTTATTTCGTCGAAATAAAATCTTTCCGAGCCATTTGTTGTACAAAAATGGGTTTCTCTTTTTACATAATTCTATTAAATAACTTATTCTTCTTCGCCGTATAATGTCTACAATTAATTATAAATAATGCATTTTACATTAATAGGCTTAGCTGATCATAACTGAACCGCTATCTGAAGACATGACAACATTACTAATAATTACTTTGCAAAACTATGAAAGCAGACTTATACCACTATTAAAATATACAGTTATTGTAATATGTTTACCAACCAAAAAATAAACTCTATCAACTTAATTTTCATGCCATACTGCGAATTACTTCAGATTATGTTAATTTATTAGGATTTGATATGAAATAACTGATAAACTAGATTTTAAAATTTTTTGACTTATACCACTTTCAAAATCAAGGGCTCATATACAAATTAATAATTATTTTTAATAGTTTAAAAAAAAATTTCGAATGAAAAAATTAACATTTTTTGCTGTTTGTGTAATTTTGGCCAAAAGTACTAAAAAATACATAAACAATAAAATGCTCTTTCTTTTAATTACGATTATTATACAACGCCTTCCTTTTTTCTTATAGAAATTTCTTTTTTTTTAACATTTTATATTAAATTTAGATACAATTGTTCACTTTCGTTCTCCATTGCAATTTTTTACGCATGTACATTCATATGTAAAACACAATGCACAAACAGCTGTTTCCGTACGGAATGTGCGATCGGTTTCGGACTTTGCTTAAGCAAATGACATTTGACGAAACTTAACGAAAAGTGTTGTTAAGTACATTATAGTTTGCCACATATGATTTATATGTAATTGCACAGTTGCTTAAGTTGGCTTAAGCTAGCTTATGCATATTATAGTTGGGCCTTTAGACCCGCAGTATACGCAGCGACCAGGGTTGGAGCTTGACGGAATATTAGGAGCGGGAAAACCACATATTTGTTGAATTCTTTCTATTGTACGTAGTGCAGTATGTCGAAGAGAAGCTCTTCTTATAATATGCGGCTTAATTAAATCATAAGAAAGCTCCTCAAGGAATTTGCGACGACATTTTTTTTCTTCTGGATTATTGAATGCGTAGATAACAAACGAGTTAATGGCCGATACATTCATTAGACTGTAAAAAATCACAAGTGGCCATCTATTTGTACCTCTTGCACAATTGTAGGCTTCACACATTTTGTCAACAGTATCTACGCCTCCTTTTGTCATATTATAATCTATGATGATTTCAGGTTTACCTGTTTCTTCATCAATAGTGTCATTGTCTTGCATGGTTGAAATTAGGAGTACGTTCTTGCTTTTTTTTGGAATATAGGATACCAAAGTACAGTCTGGATGATATACGAATAAGCTTGAATTTACTTTACGTCCTTTTGTGTTAAGAAATTCATGTGGCAGTTCTCTTTTGTTTTTACGGATTGTTCCAATAAGAGTTAGCTTATAATTTTCTAACAAACTTTGTGCTAGGGGAACGCTCGTAAAAAAATTATCGCAAGTAATGTTCAGCCCGGATCCATGGATCATTTGAGACAGACGAGTGACTAATGCCAAAGATGACGTATCAATGTGGTATTGCCCTTCTGGCTGTTTGCCAACATAAACCTCCAAGTTGAGTATATAAGATAACTTGGCGTCACAAAGAGCATAGATTTTGATACCATATTTCTTTGGTTTGGAGGGAATATACTGTCTAAAGCCGCAACGTCCTCTAAAGGCCTCCAATTTTTCGTCAATTGTTACAAACTCCGAAGGAATGAAGTGTTTGCCAAAGGAGGACACAACCTCGTCAAATAAATCTCTGATTGGGGCCGACTTGTCCAATAAAGACCGTTCGATCCTCGTGTTTTTGTCATCAAACCTAATACAGCTCATTAAAAATATGAATCGATTTAGAGACATTGTAAGGCGGAAAATTTCGGGTGAAGAACCATCAGTTTTAAAAAGATCTTTAGCATTTAGCCGAGCGTTTTTCCGCGTTCCAGCAAAAAGCAGGAGACCAAGGAATGCATTTATCTCTAAAGCATCTGTAATGTTGGTATCAGGTGTTTTTTTGCAAAACAAGGCTGTGCAACTCTCTGAAGGGTATAGAAACTTTTTTTAAATTTGTTACTTACAATAAACTGTAGCGAAATCTTTCGCTTACGTGGTTTTGGCGCAACAGCAAATTGCAAATTTCTCTGTTTAAATCAACATTTATTTTTATATTTATATTAAACGCATAATTCCTTTTTTAAATTTATTAAACAAATATTTTATGAACGAATCATAAAATATTTATTTTCAAAAGATATAGTATCCAAACAGATTACTATGGGTAAAGCATATCCATATTATATTTATCAAAAAAAAAAAAAACTTTACAAAAATACTTTATTGGCCTAGAACTTTCCGAATTTTTTTATTCTCGAATACAAAAAATTTAGTAATTGAGACTTTAACATTTCCAACTTGAAATATAAAAACCATTATATTTTGCATGCAAATGTCATTTGTATGGCGCTTACGAGGTTTTGAAAATGGCTTTATTTATTTTTTATACAAACTTATTAATATGAGAATGTAGTCTGGTCGCAACTGTTATTTTCTACCATAAAAACCAAAAAAGTCAATTTCGAAAAAATGGCGCTTACGTGGTTTAAGAAGAAACACGACGCGACGATTTGTGGTAACTTGGATTCTATGTGGCTTTTCCAAGTAAGGCGACGATCAAGATCTATACCAAGGTATTTGACGTCTGGTAGCTGAGGTATCATGAGGGCATGAGTTCATACGCAGTGTGAAAGTTATATGAGTGTATTTTTGTTCATTCACCTTTATTCTCCATTTTTTTAACCATTTTTCCAAATTGAATGATGTGGTCTTGTAAATGTGATGCTAATTAGGCGCTTTCATGTAGAGCAGATGTACAGCAAGTATAAAATGGGTCCCAAAATACTACCTTGTGGAACTCTGGCTTTAATGAGCTGAGGAGAGCTTGAGAAATCTCCTTCTTTTACTATGAGCTTTCGATCAGTTAAATAATTTTTTATGAGCTTATAGAAGTTTTTGGGCAAGTTCAGGTTTAACTTGTATATAAGGCCTTCGTGCCATACCTTGTCGAATGCTTGAGAAACGTTGATGTAAAATGCAGAACAGTTTTTTTTTTTCTTCAAAGGTCTTTTTAATTACATTTACTAAACTGTGTGTTTGTTAGATCGTACTATGTTATTTTCTGAAGCCGAATTGATGGTTCGAAATACATCCTTTCGTGCTCAGAATTGGGTTCTGCTTAGTTATTAATATTCTTTTAGAGCGGCTCGACATCTACTGAATACATTTTATTGTAACTAGCTAGTAGTCCGGTTACTATTATATGTTGGGGAGCTGATTTAAGGTTTTTATCAAAATCAATTAGACTCTGATCCACGTCTTCTGATGTTCTTAGCGGTATGTTTTCCGAACAATGAGTACTGAGATACTTTATATATTTCAACCAATTAACACTAGAAAGACGGACTGGGGTCATTTGGCCCATTTGCAAATCTAACTCCTAATATTTATCTTATCATTTATGTCACAGATTTTTTACTTCGTGACTTTTAATAAAACTCCATTAAATTTTATTTAAAAGGTATTCCAAATTCAAATTATTAGAATAACTACCTATAATAATTCTTGCAAAAAAAAAACCGACTTCAAAACAGACAAACTTAAAATCATGTTTCTTTAAGACGGTAATTATACAATGATTATATTATATTCGAGGAAGATTGTAGCGGGATTTTTTAAATGTCATTGCACAAACTGTCAATTCAGATAAAAAAAACTAATTTTTGAATTCAATAATCTAAAACAAATATCAGTCGATTTTCTACCTGGGGAGCAGTACTTCCGGAGTATATAGGGGCACAAGACCCCAGGGTTCTGTGCTTTTTCAGGTCAAACCAATGCCAAACGACTGTCTGTATACAGCGGATAAAAAGTTTGGCTATATACATAAAATTACACTAACTATTGCGACACCCTGTAATTTCCGAGTTCAAATTTTATACTTGTTATAGCGGTCGTAGCAATACAGGTTCATTGTAAATTTCAACCGTCTGTCTGTAACGGCTTAAAAGTTTGGTCATATACATCAAATTACACAAACTATTGCGACACCCTGTAATTTATAATTTTAAATATTTATACTTATTTTAACACACATAGTAATGGACATTCTGTCTAATTGTTAAGTGTTTGTCAATAACAATAGGGTCATATATATCAAATGACGTCACCTATTGGGACACCCTTTAAATTCAAATTTTAATATAAATACTTGTTAAAGAGAACTTTGTCATGCAGATTCTTTGTAAAATTTAACTTTGTGTCCATATACATCAAATTACATCAACTATTGGGACACCCTTTAATTTCCAATTTTAAATATTTATACTTGTTGTTATACCAGACATAGTAGTGAACACTCTGTCTATTTTTCAAGTGTTTGTCTATAACGGTTCCAAAGATGAGGACATAATGGTCAAATTACATCAATAATTGGGACACCCTTTAATTTATCCAAATTTTATACTTGTTGTAATAGCGGACTAAGCAATATAGGTTCTTTGTAAATTTCAACTGTCTATCTATAACAGTTGAAAAGTTTGGCCATATATATCACTTTTACATTAACTATTGGGACACCCTTTAATTTCCAAATTCATATTTTACACTTGTTGTTGGACTTAGCAATACAAGTTCTTTGTAAATTTCAACTGTCTGTCTATAACGGTTCAAAAGTTTGGCCATATATATATCAAAATAAACCAACTAATGGGACACCCTTTAATTTTTAATTTTAAATATTTATACTTATTATAACAGACATAGTAACGAACATTCTGTGCAACTTTCAAGTGTTTGTCTATAACGGTTCAAAAGATAGGACCATAAAGGTGAAATTACGTCTCCTATGGGGTCACCCTTTAATTTTTAATTTTATTTTTTAATTACTTTTTGTTATTGGGAGCTATAGTGATACGCACTTTTTTCTAATTTTAAATGGGTGACCTACAAATTTCATAATACACTTAAAAAACAAGTATGTTGTATGGGGACACCCTTTAATTTTTAAACTTTTAAACTGTTTTTAAAATGCGACCAATCTGTGGCCATAACCTTTCTAATGGCGCAAAAATTTTTTAAATCGGTTCAGAAATGACCGAGTTCTGAAGGCACAAACATAAAAAAAGCAACATTCAGACGAATTGATAACCTCCTTCTTTTTTTGAAGTCGGTTAAAAACGGATAGGGGTCAGCTGACCATTTACATATCTGACTGGCAATAATCATTTTATCAATTATTTTTCGCACTTTTTATTTCATAAAATAATTGCAAAAAAACAAAGACGCATATTTAATTTTTTGACTTATCAAAATGCCGTTGTTTTTTTACCTTTAGTATGCTAATTTCAATGTACTGTCAGCCAGTACCCCATTCGCACTTTTTTAGTTTTATCAGTTTGTAAGTTCCAGATCCCTCTGTGACAAAGATATTGCAACCAGGCGATGAAAGCGTAAATTAATTACTAGTAAAAGTAGAAGATAGTGACAGCTACGTTCCAGAAATAAATTCTAATAATAATTAGATCGATGATACACCATTGCTTGTTAAATTCCATCAATAGTAGAAAATGAGCAGGACATGCGGTCAGCAGGCTGAATCCTTGGAAGAATTTTTCCGAAAACAGCTTCGCACCAGATCGCCTTGCTGCTCATAACTATTTGGTTGAACATCTTAAACCTAGCCTGTACGTAACAGACCTTTCCACATCGATATAGACGAACAATTCTTTCCTACAAAAGCAAGATGCAAATTTACACAATACATGGCGATGACGGATAAAACTGAGAAATTTGTAATATAAAGTGTTGGCTTTGCGTAGATTTAAAATCGAAATATCTGCTCAACGCACAGTGGCGCCATTTGAGTTTTTTCGTTGCAAAAATCATGTCTTTTGAACCGAATAAGATAATTAAACAGTTTAAACAGCATATGATAGATAACTGTTCAGCCTATGAAATGAGAGTTTGGAAAGGGTGCTACGCTTTGTAGGGGCCTACTTATGGGTTATCAAAGTTAAAATTAGTAGAAAAATCAATTTTATGGTAACTAAAAAAAATTATTTTTACATTTTTAAATTGTTTTTATTTTTTTAGGGTTTTTTGTTTTAAATTATTACCCAACAGATTAAAAAAAAATTAATTAATTTTTTCAATTTTCTGTAAAATATTTATCACAAATAGTAAGAGAAGGTATATCTAAAAGACTAACCATTTCTAAACTATAATTATTTTCTAACTCTATTCGTGACTTCACATGCCGCAGGGAAGAAATAAGTGGATCGGAAGATGCTGCCAACATGTTGAAGAGGTCCTCATTTTGCCTTACCCTTGATGCTTTGAATGTGTTCTGCAATCTATATTTTTTTATAAAATTTGTTAAGAGACTCCTGTGCTTCTTCAGAAAGCTCTCCAATTGGCAAAGTCTGGTACTCAATTATATCTTTGCCATGCGCCAATATTTTATGGACGATCGGGGTCAACTTCTTCTGTGGATACATTTCTGCTAAAAGAATGTAGTTTTCGACGCATGTTCTCCATATGTTGTAGAATTGACATTTTCTTTGCAGTTTAAAACATCCAAGATCGTTCCCAATCTTTTCACGATTTGATTGTCAATTCCAGTGATTCTAGTTACTGCCTCAATATTTTTTTTCAAAAAATCTCCTAGAAGTGTTTCCATTGTTTGAGTTACCATATCCGTGCTTCGGACAGTCTACTTTTAGTCCAACTTGTTTAAAAAAAGCATCCTGTATTTGCTTCTTTCTGATATTTTTCTTATCCTTTATTGATGTATTTTCATCGAAGTTTTCCTCCTCTTGTGGTAGGGTATACGCCAGTTTTAGCAAGAACTCCATACACCTAATCCTTGCGTGCAATGGTGACATTCCATATTCGTAATTCTCCTCATTTGTAGAATCGTTTAAATTACCAAAGTTCTTCTGACTCTTTTTGCAAATCGGGCATGACATTGTTGATTTTGTTCCTGTCAGTTCGTTTACGACTTTTCCGTCAACCATGGTCAGGTGGAACTCGTAATTGCATTCAATATATTTTCCTTCTCCAATTTTCAGCTTTGTACGCTTAATCTTGCTTATTTGAAGAATTTTCACCTCATTTTCAGGAAGACTCTCCAACAACCGTTTCACTGTATGGCCCATGAGATCCTGCAGATTGGCTTTCGCAAAGACTTCCGTAAACTCCGTATCCAGTGGTCGTGAATTTATTTTGGCTTGCGTAAAAACGGGTAAAACGTCAAAACGCAGTGTCGCGTTAAAGATGCCCGTAGTTTCTCATATTTCTCTTTTGAAAGTTCTAAGTCCATAAACAAGGCCAAGGCTTCTTCGGAATTATACTTTTTAATGTGTGCCTTTGTGGGCGTGGGAATGCTTTCCTTAATCCTTTTTAGTCGCAGTGGTCTTGCATCAGCAACAGATTTGGTTATCTGAGACCTAACTCTTTCACTATCCTTTGTATATTTAATAGCTAGCGCGTCCGATAAATGCTTCGTGGTCAAGTCATTGGTGGCATCGGCAAGTTTCCTCTTTCTTGTGAAAATTGAACACTCCTCAATACTTTTTTTTGGCCTTCCTTTTGCTCCTCTGGTTGATGTGGTGGGTTTATCTACTGCCAATATAGCCAGGATGGTGTCTTCATTAAGCCAGTCCTCGTATTTGGAGTTGAAGTTCTAAATGGTTCGATTAGATTTCACCCATTTTGCCTTAATATTTGCATATATCAGAAAAAAATTATTTTTTATACTTTCGCTTCTCTCAATATTTCCGTATAAGCTATCAAGTTCTTCTAAAGCAGCTTCCGTGAAAAACTTTGGTGTGGTTGACTTTCTAAACAGTTCAAATAATTTTAAATTGTTCAACGCCATGTTTTCAGTACTTAATTTATTTAATGGTTTCAGTAATTGTTGCGCCAACTTTCAGTCGTAGACTAATCCAGGCATTATGCTTATTTTGCTTATGCTACCATGCCTAAAAATTTACTACTAAAAAAAAAAAAATTAAACAAAAATTTACTACTAAAAAAACTACTGTCAGTCAAAACATATAAGGGATGGACGCCATACAATTTCTGCAACCATGTCTTTTTAACCTGTTTTACCTCTAGAAGCCAAACGGGCACGTACAGGCAGATAAAACCTTTTGAATTATGTAAAGAAATAATCAAAGAACAGGTTTTGCAAATATGGCAAATATAGAAAAATATAAATTTTTTTTATTTTCCGTAAAAGTTGAAAAATAGTGAAAAAACGGATAGTTTTTAAATAGTGATTTACCAGGAGAAACACAAAGCAAACAGTTAAGTTTTTTTTATCATTATACATTTAATAAATACATCAATCAATACAAAAAAATATGTCGATTCGTTACCTATTTTTCGTGATATTACACCTGAAATCGCAACAAATTGACTAAAAATTGTGTGTTTTTTTTTAAAACCGAAAGTCGGTCACCTTTGAACGGTTATATCTTCTAAACTAAAAATGTGATATTATTAAGAGTGGCATATTTGAAATCGTTGAAAAGTTTCATGGGTTTATTCAATACTTCGTGGGCGCTCATGAAAATTTTGGTTTTTGCAACCTCGTTTGCTATACGGGCGCCACTGTGCAACGGTTTTCCATTTGGCATTTAATGGAACTTTACATAAATAATGGAAGAAATGTGACTACGTAACGAACAACTCTAGACAGTACACAAAGGGATGTTTCACCATATGTGAAAAATGTAGAGTTAAATTTGCATAAATAAACAATTTTTAAACCAAATTTTTAAATTCAAATGTAAAATTTTGCAACTAAAAGTTAAAGGTGGTCAAATGACCCTTACCCGTCTTTTAAGGTATGTCACTTCTCCCATCTTTCTAGTGTTAATGCTTGTGCCAGTTGTTGGTGACACAAAATTTACTAATACTACTAACATATATATTCCATCTATCTGACGCTTCAACTTTAATCATTTCTCTCGGAATGCCCTTCCACGCCAAAATCAATAACATCAAGTACTTTTTGACGATCAGTAGGCCAATAGGTGGATTGTCTAGTCGATATCACATGCAGACGCATTTTTGAAATTGTGTAAAATAAAACACGACATTTTGGAGAAATTAGTCTTGATCCCCAAAACGTATGTTTAGCGTTGTAGTCGCCTGAAGCTATTAAACAGGGACCTAGAAGTCTCCCTGATATTTGAATTCTAGGAGGTGAATAAATCGAAGAAATAACGAAGTTTTGATGAATATCTTCAATGCAGATGTTAGTTGCTTGAAGGTAGTCCTTACAAAAATCACACAGTTAATGATGTTTAATTCGAGCCTTTATTAATATTGCTGAACCACCACATGCTCTGCCACAGGGGTCTTTAGGGCCAGTTTTTGACTTCATATTTAAATGCGAATTTAGTTAATTTTAAGTTGTATTTAAATACAGTTTCAGTCTTATTTAAATGTTCTTACTTAATTGTGGTAAAAATATGGTACCACCACAAAATATCAGAACAACTGCAGATAATTTTGCAGAAAACAGTCGTTTAACAAAAAACGTTCATTGTTTTTGCAGACAAAAAATACAAACAATATAAAAAAATGTTTAAAATGTACTTAAAAACAGCAAAATTGTTGAAATACATGTAATATTAATATTTTTGTGGAAAGGAATCAATATATTTTAATTAATTTATGTAAAATATTAATATGGTTATGTGTAAAACTTAAATAGACTTTAATTGTACAAGAGTAGTCATTTAAGTTTCATTTAAGTGCGTGGTGAAAAACTAATTTTCATATATACATAAATACAACTTAAAGATAAATACGAAGTCAAAAATTGGCCCTTAATGACATATATATATAGCCATTGATTTTATTGTTAAATGAGTCTCTGAAACCAGCATGACATCAATTTGTTGGTTCTTACGTTATCGTTCGAGAAACATATTTTTAAACTGTTTATGGTTTTTTAAGTACCGCCTGCAATATAATAGCTTGCATGCGTACCATTACTCACATCATGCTGCTCATAGAGCTCATAAAATTGTTTAACGAATGCACTAACGCATCGAAGCTTGCTTCATGGTGATTGTTCTTTGGGTTCTGGCTGCAAATTTGGAGTAGAATTAGTTGTCGGTGTCGCGTTGTGTACTGAAATATGATTGGTTTTTAACATATCCGCGTATGAAAGATGTTGGGTCATTAGGAAAATGAGCATTTGCTAGATAATGCAAACCAGAGGCAACTTGCAATAAGCCCTAGTATGACTATATTCTTGGCAATTTAGACACTGGACGGGTCCTGATCGGTCCTTTTACGCTTATTTTTCGGCATAACAGATATTTCAGATTATAAATGGGGCGCGTTTCGTTCTTCTTCAATCTGATATCTCCAATCCAATAGTGGTTGGGGGACACGCTCTCGATTTCTGAGATTATCCCAATGGTTGATGTTATTTGATCTGTGAAGTCCTATCTTTGGAACCGTTACAGACAGAAGTATAATATATAATAATATATAGAAAAATAAATTGTGTTCTGCTACGTCAGCAATAATAGAAGTACAAAAATAAAGGGTGTTCTCATATCAGACGTAATTTCATCTTTATGGCCTTTCTTTTGAACCGTTATAGATAGAGACTTAATATTTACACAAAACGTATATTATTATATCCACCATAAGAAGTATAAATGAAAGGGCGTCCCTATAGTTAATAAAATTTTAGATAGACAACTGAAGTTTACACATAATGTGTATTACTATGGTCGCTATCATAGCTATACAAATTTAAAATAAGAAATTAACAGGTGTAATAAATAGGTGATGTCATTTCATGTATGTACATATATGACTTTATCTTCTAAACCATTATACATATACACTTGAAATTTACGCAGAAAGTGTATCGCTATAACAACAAGTATAAATAATTAAAATCTATACATATAATAAAACAGTAACTTTTGTCCTGTCTGTCTGTATGTCTTTCCTTCTGTGTTCGCATCACGTAAAAACTACTGGATAGCTTTTAATCAAATTTTTTGAAAAGGTACGTTAGTATCTTGATTCAAATAAAGCATGCTTTTTTCCTCAAAAATATTTTATTTCCAAGAAAAAGTGGAAAAAAACAAGTGTATGTACACAATTTTACAAATATGAATAGACCTTTTATTTTTTAAAGAGAGATATTTTAGAGGTACATACTTTACAGCGCGTTTTATTTTTGAAAGTGGTATATTTTAGTACGGATGAAACACTAGAGTCTTTTATGTGGATTGTTTTTAAAGCAAAATCGAACAAAATATAGTAAGGACGTTGACGAAGTGGCGGACACAGCTAGTCTTTTATATTTTAAAATTTTGCAATTAATTATCACAAACAAAACTCCTCGTTTTCAAATATTTTTATACATCCTAACATACTTTTGAAAGATTATAAAAATTATAATATTCTATCTAATTCTGTACAGTTACTTCAGTTTCGAACTTGGTATGCTGGTAATTATAATAAAAATTTTTTTAACTTGATTTTTTATTGTACTTTATATGCTGGTAATTTCCATATAAAAAGAACGCTTGCAATTATGAATTACACCATAACTCATCAGCAAAATAGAAAAAAGTAAATTTTTTTTTGATGCTATAAATGATATGGATATCAATAGCGCATGTTGTATATAAAAATCGCGTGATTTTTCACTTTTTATAACAAATTTTTGCCTACGGCGCCTTATTCTAAACTTTAACAATAAACAGATTTATAACAATAAATAAATATATAACTCATATAAATTACTTATTTATAACACCATAACAGGAAATATTTTTTAGTATAAAAGAAACAAAACACCTACTTTTTCACCAAAATAACTTACGTAAATAATCAGAAGCTTTTGTGAATTGTTGGTATTAACCTCCTCTTTTAAACGGTATACATACCCTCTGTTTAGATTATAGGTTTTCCGGAAAAGCCAGTTGCTTCTGGTTTTCGGAGTTTTCTGGTTAAAATGAACTATTCCCCTGCGATGGGTGGTCACCTTGAGTCTTCAGACACGGTTCAGGGGCTTAAACATCAAGTTGATGTGAACTAAGAACCATCCACCCATAGCTCGCGGCGTCTGTACCCCATGTTAGGATCGGCCGTGGGCAAGCTCTGACTTCCTCTTCTCGTCGACTTGGTCGGTCAATACCGCTCTGGTAGCGTCTGTTCCCTAGGTTAAGGGCGGCTAGTGGAGACTTCGTCCGTCTTTTTGTCGGTCCGTGGGGGTTGCGGCATCGTGGTCTGCGTCTGTCTTCAGTGGAGCGGCAGTTTTTCATTACACGTCTGGTGGAGGTATAAAAGAAACCCCCCCCCCCCAAATTAAATGAACAAACAAAATAATGGCCCTATGTCCTTGGTCGAGGGTGCTAAAATCTCCAAGGGTAATAACGTGAGTATTCAGGCGGAGGCCACAAGTCTGAGTGCCACTGAAAGTTCTGTGACCACGACTGACCGGATAGGTAACCCAGGTTCTGTTAGTCGCATTTCTATTTCTGGGCGTGACAAGCGCTTAGACCGACAACTCAGTCTAAGCACGGACGAGTCTGACCACTTGTCGGGACTCGAAGGGTTACACCTCTACATCGTCACCTCGGTGTCCAATTGCGAAGACGGACGGAAATCCGGAGGCCCATGGCCCTGAAAATGGTGACAAGGAAAGAGACGACTCGGACGAATTTCCGGAATTCCCCGGACGAATATTAACCAGAATAAGCATGCGAAGATGGTAATAACCGTGCCCCATGCTACTCCTGGACCAAACACGATCGTCACCTCCGCGATTCTGGATTAACGCACTTCTACTTCTAGTGGGGCCTCATCTGGATCAATGAAGGGCGATGACCAATGCGGTAAAGCGAAGTCTGTTAGCAAAGGCTCCAAGATGCTGACTGCACAAACCGCTAAAGGTCAAGCACCAGTCTCGGAGGGCCCCGCAAACAGACCTAGGGGTCGGGTGATACGCAGGTATCTGACGGTAAGCGGTTGAAGCCTTCAACTAGCTTAACGTCAGCTCCTGAGTTACAAATGGCCATAATTGATCGCAACCCCCCCGGTAGTAAAATGACCAATGAAAGATTGCTGCTTTTAGAAGAAAAGATCCTACGCAGATTGATCGACGAACTCGCTTATAATGAGGACGACTCGTTCACTGCGTTTGACGGCGCTAAGTGGTCAAAGGGCGTCAAAATCATCGGATGTGGTAATGAAAAGGCCTTAGGCTTCCTCAAAGACTGCATCCGTGATGTTGGCGAACTATGGCCACGCGCCAAAATCGAAATCGTCTCCTTGGACCAGCTCCCGTTTCAGACGACAGTTAAGGTATGGGTTCCCCCCTATTTTGGAGGATGAGGCCATCCTTACACTGATCAAGCGTCAGAATAAGGGCTTAGGCACCGAGAGTTGGACGATTGAGAGAAGAGGACGCGCAAGGGACAAAGGGGATGGAAAAGATATCTGGATTAAAATCGATTCAGAATCCCTCCGTATCCTACGTCCCTCTAAAGGCGTCATTAAATATGGGCTCAATCAATTTCGGCTGATTCTGACAAAGGGGATGGAAAAGATCTCTGGATTAAAATCGATTCAGAATCCCTCCGTATCCTACGTCCCTCTAAAGGCGTCATTAAATATGGGCTCAATCAATTTCAGCTGATTCTGCCCGCAGAGAAACGCGATGGCAAATCCGAGCGGCATGAAGGTGGTACAGATTAATCTGCATCACTCCGAGGCAGCATTGGATGACCTGCCGCGTTTCACGGAGAGGGAAGATATCCACGTGGCCTTAATGCAAGAACCCTGGCTTGTAGCCAATAAGGTTCGCTGCGTCCGGTCACGAAAATATATGCTCTTCTCTCCAACCCAAGAAGGTAAGATAAGAAGCTGCATTTTAGTTAGGAGGGATGTTAATATGTTTCTTTTATCTTAAATCAGTACGTGTGATCTGACGGTAGCAGCGTTCGAACGCAAGGGTCTCCCGACGGTGATCCTGGCATCAGCGTATCTACCATACGATGAAGATGATCGGCCTCCACGTGCCGTACGCAACCTGACTTATCGGTGCGATACAAGGGGCCACGATCTCGTCCTAGGATGTGATGCGAATACCCATCATACTCTGTGTTAGAGTAAGAACATCACCACTCGAGGTGAGAACCTATTAGACTACCTTCTATCTACTAATCTTAAGATATGCAATAGAGGTAGGAGACCAACGTTTTTCAATAGGATCAGGGAACAGGTCATTGATATAACATTGGTAAGCGATAAGGACTCAGTTAAGATAATTGATTGGGGAGTTCGGCTTGATTGTTCTTTCTCTGATCACAATAGAATTGTTTTTAGGGTGCAACTTACTAATTGAAGCTTTTCATTTATCATGCACTGAACGGCATCCGTCTAAGAGACTTCAACAGCCATGGTGGACTCCAGGGCTCAGGCAGGTACGCACAGAATGCAGGAGGCTCTTCAATAAAGCGAGGCGGGATAGAGGACCCTCTGATTCGGCCGAATACCACCGAAGTTTCAATAACTTCAAAAAGGAGACCAGAAGAGCGAAGCGGGAAACTTGGCAGCGCTTTTGTGGAGACTTGAAAAGTACCACTGAGGGGTCCCGTCTAAGAAAGGTGCTCTCTAAGGATCCCGGCATGCCAGGATTCTTAACTAAGCCAGATGGAAACTTCACTGAAAGCAGTGTTGAAACCTTGAATCTACTAATGGAAACTCACTTCCCGGACTGTAAGGATGTCGAAGAAGAGCAGCTTCCTTCTGCGGCTATCTTTTCATCAGCTGTCCACAGAAGTGATTTAGTGGATTCCATTGTAGATGAAGCTAGAGTAGCGTGGGCTGTGAGTTCTTTCAAGCCCTACCAATTTGCGGGGCCAGACGGCATTTTCCCAGCGTTACTACAGCAATCGATAAAGGTTATCATGCCGTGGCTGATTTCCATTTTTAGGTGCAGCCTGATTTATGGGTATATCCCCAAAGAATGGAAAGAGGTTACCGTGGTATTCATTCCTAAGGCTGGAAGAATAAACCATGGAACTGCAAAGAACTACAGGCCAATAAGTCTGTCATCGTTTTTATTGAAAACACTGAAGAGACTGGTGGACGTGTATGTCAAAGGTCTTCTATCGTCAAGTAATTTCTGCAGGGCACAACACGCATACCTAAAGGGAAGGTCGGTGGAAACGGCACTGCATGATGTGGTCGGTACAATACAGGATAAACTGGACAGGAAGGAGTATGTTTTAGCAGCCTTTTTGGATATAGAGAGCGCTTTCAATAATTTGAATATATCCTCGATACTGGACGCCCTACAATATGCGGGGGCTGAACAGAAAATTATAGAGTGGACGGAGAATATGCTTCGAAGTAGAAGCATTATCTCCAGTCTTGGCCCTAGTACGATGAGGAAAGTTGTGCCAAGGGAAACACCGCAGGGGGGAGTCATGTCCCCACTCCTTTGGAACCTTGTTGTAAATAAAATCCTCTTCAGACTAGGCAACGGAGGCGTTAAGGTGGTCGCGTATGCAGATGACGTTGTAATCCTTATCAGGGGTAAATTTTTATCCACGATGAGTGACCTTATGGAATCGGCATTGGGCCAACTATTCGCTTGGGCGATGGGTCTGGGCCTAAACCCTGAAAAGACCAAACTTGTTCTCTTCACCAGAAGATATAAAATTCCGTAATTTAGACTCCCAAAAATGGGTAGCATTACTCTGGAATTGTCAAAAGAAGCGAAGTATCTCGGTGTAATCCTGGACTCAAAGCTCTCGTGGAAACGTAATACTGAGAGCAGGATGAATAAGGCTCTATGGTCATTTTACGCATGCAAAATGACATTTGGCAGGAGATGGGGCCTAAAACCGTACATGGTACACTGGATGTACACGACAGTGATTAGGCCTACTGTCACCTATGGACCACTCGTCTGGTGGAGAGTGGTGAACACCAAAGTTCACCTCTCTCCTCTGGATAAGGTCTAAAGGTTAGCGAGTCTCTCCATTACTGGTATGCTGAGGTTAACTCTACAGTCTAGCCGCCATTAAGGCCCTTAATTCAAAAGTAGTGAAATCTAAATGTGTGTTAGCATGCATACAATCTTTAGCCCTACTTGAACGACATCGTATAAGGATAATGTGGGTCCCAGGGCATGAAGGCATTCGTGGAAACGAAATGGCCGATCAATGTGCGAGGAACGGTTCGAATCTGGATGTGACAGTTGCCGAAGGAGAAATCAATATCCCCTTGGCCGAAATATCTAACATACTAGGAGAATGGTCGCTAAAGGAAACGGGTCGCAGATTGTACAGAATTCTTTGGCCCTCATTTAAAAAAAAAAGGACAAAGGCACTACTGACCCTCGAGAAAAGCTTGTTGGCACTCTGGTAGGTGTTATAACGGGACACTGTATGATTGGACATATGTCGGAGCGTATGGGAATCTCTCTTGGAGGGTGCTGCAGAAGTTGTATGGATGAGGAAGAGGAGGAATCAGTTCAACACCTTCTCTGCGACTGCCCGGCTCTTCTAGAACGTAGGCTCAAATTTTTGTGTCACTGACACTGAGCAGCTGTGACACTGAGCAGCCTATTAGGCTTTGTGAAAAGCTCCGGTTGGTTTTCAAGAACCAATGGTATAGCAGTTCTCTAGAGAATGGTGGGGGTAGATGATCGTTGGGGCATCACAATGGGCCTTATTGGCTTCCGAGTGAACTCGTCTTTTTGCGGGCGGCCCGTTTAACCTAACCTAACCTTAAATGAACTATTGATATTCAAATTATTTCGCAAAAACCCGGTTATCTCCTAAACGGCTGCTCCGATTGACTTCAAATTACTTATGAATTGTTGGTATTAATCTCATCTTTAAAATAGTATGTATACCTTCTGTTTAGATTAGGAAGCTAATGTCAGTTTATTTTCTATATATTTATTTTTTTTTTGGAAGTAAAAACTAACTTGCTAATTTTTTCAGTTTAAATTGGGATAAATTTTTCATGCTAACACTTCTACGGTTTAAGGTAAACTTCATAGCTACTTATTAATAGTGATAATTTTTTTATCAAAAATATATATGTACATAGTTTTTAACACATAAACCATTATTTTAGCACTCTTATTGAAAATCATCTTCATAATATAAAATTACTCAAATAGTAATTTTTATTAATACATCTGCCCAATTTTTCATAATGAGCACCCAAAAGTTTGGGTTACTTTTCATATGAAATATTACCTAATTATGTATGAAGATTTCTTGAGCTATTTTACTTGTTTGCTTTTGTGCGATTTTTTATAGGGATTTTTTGCATGTAGCCATTTTTGGCGAATTTAAGCAATTTCAATAAAAATCCAAAAATCCAAAAATCCAAAAACAACAAAAAATCAATTTGGAGATTTCGGCGATTTTTTATATCGAATTTGAGAACCCTGGCAAATGATGCCTTTTATTCCTTTGGAAAGGGATAGGAGTAGATAAGACAGATACTTAGTTAGTCAGAAGTTAGTTAAAGCCTTACTTTCGGCAACACTGCAATTGCACATTATGTTTATATTTCGAACAGTGTTGCAGCGCCTCTGGTTTTATTTAGGCACATTGTATTGAAGCTAGTATAGCTGGCGATTTAGTGCTATATGGTAATACCGGAGAAGAAGGGCGCTATGAGCCGAATACTGCCGGCCTTGCAAACTAAATTACCTTTTACTTATACATAAAAGGGTTATCATACATTAATAATAAAAATCCTGAATATAAATCAAGAATCTTGCAATTTAGTAAGTTCTAGACAGGGTTGCGAATTATAAAATTAGAAATGTTTACTATTGTAAGAAGAAGTAAAAATATTAAATCTTTAAAATAAAGAGTGCCAAATTATTTAACTCATTTCCATAAATTGTGAACGGTTTTTATTTCCGTTTGAAATACTTGTTGCAAAACATAAAACTTCATATTGGTGTTTTTTCTTCAACTAGTGGATTTTTTAATCGACAAGACTGTTGTTTTGAAATTATTTTCAACAAGGGCATGAAATATTCATTCATCTACGAGGGCAAGCACATTCGATAGTAAAAGTTAGCTGGAACAGTGTTACATTGAAAGTTACTGTGCTAGAAACACAAAAAGTTACGGAATTATGAAACCTCCCTCATAATATTGGCATTATGGGCAAAACTCGACAGTAGTACAGTATTAAATAACAATTAACAGAAGGAGTGTTGTATTTAAAGCTGACGTCGTAATAGAGGCAGCTTGCCCTAAATGGTACAGTAGTCTCGTAATAGACGCAGCTTGCGCAGAACTCAGCAGTATTAGCTATCGCTTAACGGGATCAGAATGAAATTATTAAACTGCCCTTGTAATGGATGCAGATGCCCTCTTGATAGCGTCAAAATTCGACAGCCAGGCAGGCCAGTAATATAATTATAACAGATAATATTTTTTTATGTCCATATGGGACCATTTTTTACGTTTTTGATTTTTCGATTTTCTTACATACTCACATATCACTTGAAAAATTTCGATAGTATCGATAGTTTTGAAGCAAACTATAGAAACTATCGAATGGGCCGACTATCAAATGGGCCGACTATCGATAGTTTTGCAGTTCTACTGTGCCCGCTACGTCGTAGGCGCCCTGACATTATTTTCTTCGATTGTGCTTTGAAAGTAATCCACTCGAAATTTTAAGATTCTTACTTTTATAGTGCTTCATATGTATTTACTTTATATAATAGTACCCATCCCTGGATAAAATTCAAAAATTTATGTAAAATTCTAAAAATTTTTTTAAATCTCGGTAAAAAGTGTTTAAAATATTTTAATAACATTGTAATTCCACAAAGTATAAAAACAAATCAAATACAAATTTTATTCAATTGGCGCCTAATGTTGCGCAATAGTATTTAAAATATACCAGTTTTAAACCGAAAATGTTTGCTAATTTCCCGGGAAAATTTAAAATCATGAGCACTTTAAAAAAAAATTCAGTGGTTCTTATTTTTAAATAAACATTTCTTTTGCTATCACACAAATATTTGATTGTTATTGTGCTGAATAAGAAAACAAGCATTTTTAAAATTGTAATATTTTTAGAAACTAAAAAAATATGTTATAGATCGTGCAAGACAAATTGTAAAACCATTTGACAAAAGTCCTTTAAAAACAGCCTGTCTGGAGAAATATAAAAAACAAGAATATGGTATCGTTTAATTAAGATAAGTATGGTTGAAATGATTTAATCGTTTCTTAAATCGAAGAACGCAATTAAAAAAAGTGTGATAGATATCAATTGCACAGGGTTGTGGGTTCAAGAATATGTACAGATTTTAGAAAATTTAGTGGCCGTTTAAATTCCCATTTAAGATGCAATAGAGGCCTTGAGCCACAGGGACACAAATTTGTTAATAACGGATGTTATTATTCAGACGCTCTAAGAGCAGCTTTTGGCTATTATTTCGACTCTTTCAAAACCAATGATTAAAAAGAAAAATAAATGAACGAAGGGATGATAAAACGTTTGCGATACTTAAGCATGTAGAAAGTGGTGAAATTGCTAATGTGCCAAAAAATGGCATAAAACTTTATTCAGCACAATTGTTCAACAGATTATTCAAGCAAGCCACTCGAATCTGTAGAACCGTTAACTAGCAGTTATGTTGTTAAGGAAATGGAACCAACTTTTAAAGAGAGACTTCCGCAACAAAAGCAAGGAAAAGAATGTCCAGTGGTTTGTTAAACGCACTAACAGTTCTAAAATCATATTTTGTAACAAAATAATTATTGCATTACTTTTTCAGTATTTATAAATATTTGTTATATCGAATATTTGAAATTTTTATTAGTCGAACTATTTATTTTACATACAGATGAAAGAATGAACTATATTACAAAATATTATTAAAGAAAAATTGGGAAAATTTAATTTTTCAGACACCAGCAGATCGGAATGTACATTTTCTAGACAGCTACGTCCGTCATCAGCACTCTTTGTATTTATCTACTTTGCGCGGTGTTTAGTTGTAAGATGATGCTATTTAACCAACCAAACTCAGGTAAAGGAATACGAGAAAACTGTATTTAATCATCAATCGTCAGTTGGTGAGACAAAATCTACCAACACTACCCAAAGTAGATAGATACGAAAATGTGCATTCCGCTGGTGTTTAAAATTTAATTTTCCAAATTTTTCTTTAATTTTATCATCAAATTTGTAATTAAATTTTTTCTTCCTTAGAGATAATAAACCGAACTTAGGGTTGACTTCATATTTCATCTGTATGTAAAATTAAAATTCATATAATTTCGCAGGCACGGCTTTGACATTGTTAACTTCCACACTATTGTGATAATAATCAAAAAAGCGCTATCACCTATGAAATATAATAAATTTAATTTTCTCATATCTTCTTTCTTTGATAAGTTTGTTTAATAGAAGAAGAAGAAACAATTAATAGAAGCTACCTTGTAGATGGATACAAAGAATGCTGACGACGGATGTAGCGCTCCAGAAAATACATTACATTCTGCTGGTGTTCAATTTTTCTTTATCTCTTTATAATAAAGAACTTAAGCCTAAATAATTAATTAATTCATTTAAAAATAGTTCAAATAAAATTAAAATTCATATAAATATAAAAATAATATTTTTTTCAACAATTTGGTTATTTTTAAGAACATTTGAATAATTTTTATACCCTTCACCTCAGGTGGAAAGGGTATACATAAGTTTGTCATTCCGTGTGTAATAATTACAATATTATTTTCCGACCCCATATATTATATATATTCTGGATCCTTATACATAGAGAAGTTGATTAAGCGCTGTCCGTCTGTCCGTGTTCGGGTAGTAATGTCATTTGCCAAGGCACCAGAAGAGATACTAAAAATTTAAGCACACCAATCTGTCAGGAAAAATTTTTCAGCAACATCGGATCATTTCTTTGGAGGCTGCGGGCCAAAAACCTCGCCCACCTATATTTTTTCAGTTTATTTTTATATTTTTTTAATTTTTTTTTCGGCTTTAATGATTCTCTTTTGCTTTTTTGTCAAATATGTAAATATTACAGATACAGATCTCGGGGGATCAATAACCCTCTGGGAGGGTGGATTTTTGTTTGTTTTGAGGTTGGTAGGGGTTTTCTGGTTTGATTTGTATTAAAGACCTTTATAGAAAGCAATACACATAGAGATAGCCAATGGACCCACAGGGTACCAACTGGTAAACTGGGTCAATATGAGGAAATTTTTTTTCTGAGGAATCAAGCCGCTGCACAATGGTTCCTGCTAATGTAAGAGCGTAGATAAATTCGAAATTTGAAGTGTTTGAGACGTTATTTTTTTTTTGTGTTTTTTTTTTCAATAAAAGTATGTCCAAATTGACATATATTACTTTGTTTATCATTAGATTTTATTTTTTTAGGAAATAACTTTGCATAAAGTAGCTATATATGTATGTGTAATCAAAAAAGTTGATTTATAACACTTAAAAGTTTTAAGATCTATAACTTTAAAAGTATAAGAGTCATACTTACGTATTATACATTTTTAAAAAGGTGATTTTATTGCAAATAAAACAGTGTTAATTTTTTATCAAATGTGTTAAAAAAATTTTTTTCGATCCATCTTTAAAGAAATAAGATATTAAGATGGAACTAAAATTTTAAAAATGTTTCACTTATTCGTCCTAAAAATTTTAGTTGCCAATCAGGCAAAATATTTACAAAAAAATTTTAAGAACTATATTTTTGAATATGTATTTGTTCTGTTTTTTGCATATATTGGTTGGTACATTTGTTGAATAAAACTGGATTGCATTGCAATATAACGCAATATTACTTTAAAAAAAGTATGTGGATATGAATATCCATTTTTAATAGAAATTTATATTTATTAATAAGCATTTGCACACTTAGGTAAGATCTTATAACTATATGCACATGTACACGTATATATTTTTCAGACAGCGGTTATTTAAAGAGGAAAAAATTAAAAAAAAAAATATTGTTTTAAAAAAAAATATTTTTTTGCTTTTTAAATAAAAAAGTAAAACTTGAAAAATAACTTATTGTGAAGATTACGCTAGTTAAGAAAAATGCTTTAAATATTACATGATTGTCTCTACAAATTGCTGTTTTATAGTATTAACACCACAGGCTCTTTTTAAATACCAATTAAAAAACTGTCATTGACACTTTCATTTATAGAACTAGAAAATATATAAAATTTCAAATTTGAATAAAGAGTAACATTTTATGATAATTTAGGTAAATTCAATAAACAGTGAAAATTCCCACAAATTAGGGAATTTGCCTAGATAAAAAAGTCTTAAAAGAATATTCATAAAGGCCACGATTCACTATCATACTCAGTTGTACGATCTGTCAAAAAAGACATGTGTGCTGAAAAAGTATGATAGTGTGGCTTAGAAATGTATGTGTGTGACAGACTTTTCGTACGATTTGAAAATCTTTTAAAAAAATTCATAAAATATTGTTTTTCCATGCGATCAGAGTTGCAAAAACTTGTTTTATATGATAGTGTGACATCTACAACGCCATTTTTAAACGATTTTTAAAGTAGGACAGAATTCTGTCAGATTTTTGGTTGATTAAATCGTACGATCGTGTAAAATAGTCAAGTCTGGCCTTAAGTAGTATGCAATAAAATAACGGGTAAAAACTTTCAATTGAACATTGACAAAAGAAAATGTTTTTTTGTGGCTAAGAGGTAATTTCAAATGTGATGAGAAAGGGGTAATAAATGCGGTTGTAAAAAATCTGTTAAAATAAACAAATTTGTAAATGTTTAAAAAGATTTGTCATATACATATATACATATTTGGCTCTTTAAATAAAAACAAAAACTTAATATTGCTCTTTAACTCTTCAAATTCACATTCCTTTATTGCAAGTCATATAATTTGTTATTAATAATGGTAGAATTTAGGTGTAAGAAAAAAATATAAAATTTTTGCTTGCATAAATAGCAATAAAAGTGATTCTGCAATACGAATTTACATAGAAGAAAAATCCATCAATCATGTAATGTATCAAGTAACCAGACTTTTGATTTTTGATTGATTCCGCATTTCAAAACACTTCTTCAGATCCATATATATCATCCTTAAGGAATAAATATAGCAAATATGTCAAAACACTGGATGATGATGCCATAAAGTTTTTAGAAAATTCTGAATATTTGCAAAGTGTTCAAGGCGACTGCGAAGATTAAAAAGTTGAAGTAAAAAATGTTGAACAAACAAAATTGTTGTAATATAATGTAAATAAGTTTATGAATCTGTTATAGTATAGATCGCAGGTATAAATTTTTGTTTCTATAAAAAAAAAACAAAAGAAGTATTACTTGGAAGTAAATATAAAAAAATAATTTGACTAACTTTAAAACTAATTTAAGTAGCGACTTCATTTTTCGCAGATAACTACACTCTTAAATATTACTTCAAATTTAGGATCACATAGTGTCTAAATTTTTGTTATCTAATATTATATTGATTTTGTAGTTATTTGTATCAAAAACACATAATTGGTTTATTTTTGCACAGGAATATAAAAATTATTAAGCATATCCGTCTAAAAGCAGCAGATTTTTTTTTTAATAAATTTTTTCCATTTTTAATTAATTTATTAATTAGTCGAATCTAATTTAAAACAAGTAAAATTGCTATATTCGGCCGTGCCGAATCTTCTATACCCTTCACCACGGTGATTTTATTTATACAGACATGTACAGCATTATCCATATTGTTGACTCTTTACTTAAATAAATTCGTATGAGAAAAAATCATTATTCATAAGTTAAAAAAATAGAAGACAAATGAAAACAAATTCCATTTGCTACAATTGTCGCCGTGTTGTCAGCTACTTAATGATATTGAAGACGACAGCTACATCGTAAACTCTGACATTGTTGTAGAAATACTTACTTTTATTTTATAAAATTAAATAACTTTTTCAAAAAATTTTAAATATTTCCTCCAAAACTTTTTTTTGCATATGAATTTTTAATTTGCAATTTTGTGACATTTTCTTTTGTTGAATAAAATAGAATTTAGCCTAAGTTGACGACAGCCACAACGTTTTATTTTTGACAGTTTGTAGTCGGTATTCTGCTGATGTCTATGTGTTTAAGCACCTAGGTTTTAAAACAGAGATATCATATATTAAAAAATCAAACGCATTTAAAAAAATATGTTACTGTATATACACACATACATACATATGTATATTCTTAATATTAAATATATGTTATGTTAGAGTCATGATTTTCATTTTCAAAGAAATATTGAAATTTTTGTTTTAATTTTTCGAAAATTGTGTGTAAAAATTTTTTGTAAAAATATTTTTTTAAAAATTTTTTGTAAAATTTTTTTCAAAATTTTTTTGGAAAATTTTTTAAAAATTTTTTTTTCGAATATTTTTCTGTAAAATATCTTTTTGAAAATGCTTTGTAAATTTTTTTGTAAATATTTTTGAAAAAAAATTTTAAAATTTTTTAAAAAAAATTTTTTTTTAAATATTTGATTGAAATTTTATTGTTAAATTTTGGACCTTTCTCCAATCTATATTGAGTTAGAATGGTCAGACTAAAGCAAAAAAAAAATCCTTACAAAAAAAAAAATTCCTCATATTGACACATGGGGGTCCTTTTAACTGCTCCTATTTATCAGTGGGTACCCTGAGGGTCCATTGGCTACCTCTATGTGTATTGCTTTCTATTAAGGTCACTAATACAAATCAATGCAGAAAAACCCTACCAATCTAAAAACAAGCAAAAATCGCCCCTCGCAGGGGGTTATTGATCCCCCGAGATCTGTATGCACTCCTTGCGATCTACCTGTCGCAGTCTAATATTTATTTGAGAAAAAAAGGCAAGACAGAATCATTTAAGCTGAAAAAAATTAAAAAAAAAACCTGAAAAAACGTGAAAAAATATAGGTGGGCGTGGTTTTTGGCCCGCAGCCTCCAGAGGAATGATCCGATGTTGCTGAATTGCAATACCAAAATTTTCGAAACTATGCCTGACAGATTGGTGTGCTTAAATTTTTTGTATCTCTTCTGGTGCCTTGGCAAATGACATTACCACACTAACACGGACAGACGGACGGACGGATAGACGGACAGACGGACATCGCTTAATCAACTTCTCTATGTATGAGGATCCAGAATATATATACTTTATGGCGTCGGAAATGAATATTGTAGAAATTACACACGGAATGACAAACTTATATATACCCTTTCCACCTGTGGTGAAGGGTATAATTAAGTGGTATTAGTTAGTTTTGTGTTGTGAAAATTGAATGATGAAAATACTTATGGAAGGTGTGGAGCTTGGAATAATCTAAGAAAAAATGTTTCTTATGCCGGCCGCTGTTTGTGCAGATAATTGAAAAGCGTAAGTATAAAAACAAGCAAGCAAATTGTAATTACATATACATATATGTATGTATATTAATTGTAATATGCGATGTTATCCAAACATTATTTAAAATTACAGGACATAAATATTTTCTTAATGTTCAAGATTCCGAAGGAAGATGGCGATGGAACTTTGATAAATTTCAAGTTTTAGCATTATGCATTATAAGTGTTCTGTACAAACATTTTTGTTTTCCCTTCTTTTTTATTAAATCATTTCTTATAAGGTTTCAATAAATGTATTAAAAAACATAAATATTTTATGCATTTTCAATTTGGGAAAAATTATTGAAAATAATTATATTTAGCCCAAAGGCAGAAAAATAATTAAACATAATTTAAGGTTTACAAAAATAATTGTCTAATTTTAGGTCGAAAATATTCGGTAAAGTGTTGCCTACGATTATCGACCTAATTTTCAACAAAAGTGTTTTAGAGTGTAGAATGTTTACTCAGTAATGTTCCCTCCAAATTTCCAAACAATCTGATGATACTACAGATTTTAGCTACGCAAAACCCAAAATGGAACCATTGTGCGCTGGTTCATCAGCGTCATCTAGGGTTCCTTCTTTTCATCAGTTTAATAAAGAAAAAAATAATTGGAAATCATATTTGCAACAGGTAAATGAGCATTTCAAAGCATATTCAGTTCAAACTGCAGATCAGCAAAAAGCATTTTTTCTATCTTGGAGTGGCACTGAAATCTTCGAAATGTTAAAAAATATGTATATTTGGCAGTGAAAATCTTCATACTCAATCTTTTAAAGCTTTCACAGACAAATTAACGGATCATTGTGATATAAAAAAGCATGTAGTTGCTGCCCGTTATGATTTTTTAAGCGAGATATGAGATCAAAAGAAACTTATAAAGAATAGGTAGCATGTCTTCGTAGGTTGGCAAGAGAATGTCACTTTTTTTGCTCTACAGAAAATTGCTCTTCCATTTTTATAGATGATATGATAAGAGATCAAATTATTTTGAAAACTCCCCATGATGTTGTTCGTTCATCTAGCCTTTAAAAGCAAAACCCAACTCTTAATGATGTCATGTCCATAGCTGAAGCTTAAAAAACAACAATTAAAACAATAGCAACAGCGGTATATGCAGTAAATACTAAATTTAGCAACAAAGAAAAAGACAAATAACAATCGTGCTCAGGTTGTGGTCGCTCTCACGAAAGAGATAATAGCAATTTCAAAAACGCCGTTTGCCATAAATGCAATAAACGTGGACATATTCCCTGTGTATGTATGTAAATCAAAACAAAAGGAACTACCGCAATAATAGAGTTGATGCTGCACAAGAAGAGACAGTGCAGATATAAGATAAACAAGATTTTGACGGTTGACAATAATAAAGTGTTTGTTGATCTGTTTATTTTTAGGAAAAAAATTAAGTTTCAGTTAGATTCTGATGAGTCGGTGTCAATAATATCAATAGACACATATAAAGAACTTGGTTGTCCACCATTAAATAAATGTAAAAAAACATTATTTGCGGTTGGTAAAAATGCAATACCCGTGATTGGGGAATTTTGTGTAAAAGCAAAATGTGGCAAGATTGAAAAACAAATAAATTTAGTTGTGGCTAAAGTGCAAAACACAAACAAACTTGGCACAGATTTGTTTAAAGTATTTAAATTTGAAATTCAACAGGAATTTTTGTTAAATACCGAAGTTAAAAATAAGGCAAAGGAGTTGTGCAACAAATATAAAGTAATTTTTTAACCCGCGTTTAAAGCAGTTAAAAATGTTCAAACAAAAACTTATCTTAAAGAAAACGCGAGGCCAAAATTTTTCAAAAGTCGTCTTATACCCTTTGCGCAATTGACAAAATTTAAAGCAGAAGTTGATCGTTTAGTCCATGGTGGTATATGGAAGCCAATTCAATTTAGCGACTGGGCATCGCCAATCGTATTAGTACCAAAACCTGATGGTTCTTTAAGAATATGCGGCGATTTTAAAGTAGCTATCAATTCCTAAATTAATATTGAGCAATACCCTCTGCCAACGCAAGAGTGCCTTTTATTGAATTGCGTAACGGCATATTGTTTTCGAAAATTGAATTGCGAGATGCATACTTGCAAATGGAGTTAGATGCAGACATAAAATGATGATGGTGGTAGATACGCCGCTAGGCTTGTTTATATACCAACGCCTTCCATACGGAATTGCCAGTGCCCCAGCCATTTTCCAGAAATATATTGAGCAACTAATTCAAGGTATAGAAGGATGTGGAAATTATATAGATGACATTATCATCACAGCACCCACTATAGATAAGCATCTACAGCATAGAGACCCACGCAAACATGGTTGTCAGATTTATTTTCACTTATTTCGCCAAAATCGATGTGAAAAATCGTCAAAATCGCCAAAACTGTTTTTTGTTAAAATTTTCCTCTAATATATACAATATTTTTTAATTTACATACAATGAAATTTTATAATCAAGCTTAAGTTCGTTTTTATTCTCTCTAAGAAAGAATTAATTAAATTACAAATTAGGTGATAATATTAAAGAAAAAATTGGGAAAATTAAATTTTTAGACACCAGCAGGAGTGGAATGCACATTTTCTAGACAGCCACGTCCGTCATCAGCACTACTTGTATCTAATCTACTTAGGGTAGTGTTTTAGTTGTAAGCATCATCTATTTAACCAACCAAACCCAGATAAAGGAATAAGAGAAAACTTGTATTCAATTCTCAATCGTCAGTTGGTGAGAACGAAGTCTACCACTACCTTAAGCTTCCCTCTTGTTGAATATTTTTACTTTAATATTTACCACCTATATTTTGTTGTTCCTTCAGCGAACCTTCGGTTAGCAATGAAGTTACTTTTTGTTTATTTTTATTTGTTTTACTTCCAACATTCGTTTTTAGTTAACACTAATCTAGTATCAAACCAAACTTTGTTGAGTAAACAGGATTGCGCGGTGCTTTGCGATTTTTAATTTTTGAAAATTTTAATTATTATTAGTCGAACTGTTTTATTAAAATTTTCAAAAATATTTTTAACAAATCAAAAAAAAAATAAATTTAACTGAAATAGCTAATATTCGCCAAAAATAGAAAAAAAGTCGCCAAAATGTATAAAAATTTTGTTTTTTATTTAAAATGATTAGTGAACACGAGAAAGGTAACATTTTTACTTAAACCAATGAAAAATAGTGGTTATTATAATAAATGGAGATCTGAACCAGGTTTGGTAAAGTTGGTACAATTGTACTTTTTTTGTACATTTTAAACTTTAAAAGTACAATGGTACACCAATGTCTAATTTGGTAGAATATAAAACTTTTGCTGGCTTTACGTTTAAATATCTATTGTTGTTATTTTAATTTTTGGAACTTTAAAAAACTTTATTTTTATCCTCATTTGTTATTACAAAAATACTCAGCTTTTAAGCAAAAAATTTCAGCATAACGGTTTTTTATATTACCTGAGACAAAAATAGGAAAACTATCTTTCACATACGATTCAAATCGTTAACATATAAAATGAAAGAAATCAAAATAAAGATGAGCTTAACGAAAATAGCGAGTAAAACCTTGATAAATATTATTCTCGCTATCTTACTAGAACCACAATTACAATTGAAGAAAATATTTAATTTATCCAGTTCTTCTGTCTATAGTTCAGAGAGGGTATGAAAGGACGATATAACGGGTAACCTTGACAGATAATACGTATTCTCCTCAATCACATCACTACGATAACTTCTTTTATACAGCCCCAATGCAATAACCTTCAATTAATTTCATTAGAATCTCAGACGACTTCAGAACTACGGTGGTAAATTTGGTTTAACATTTGCATGCTTGGATTGGGAGATCTTAAACCTCTTCTATTTTGATCCGTTAAGCAAGTTACCGGTATTCAACATTTCAAAAGATCAACAGATGTGTGCCTCATGCCCTATTTCAATTTATAGCGTACGTTTCGCAATCGAGTTCTGGTGGAATTCATTATTGATATTGATCATTCTATCCAGTAATTACCAGCATATAAATTAAAAAATATAATTATTCTTTAAAATTAATCACCTCATTTGTAAAAAAATATTCTTTCAACTTAGAGAGAATAAAACGAACTTAACTCTTACTTCAAAACTTCCTTTGTATGTAAAAAATAAGTATGAAAAAATCATTGGAATTACCACCACATCAAATACAAAACTGTACATAATTAGATAGAATATCATATATATTATAATCTTTCTAAAACAAAAGTTAATGTTTTCTATTATTGTTGATAAGTATCCAAAAGTATTTCAATTCTATTTTTAATCAAGCACAAGGTCTTTTTTATATAAAAATCTTTAAACAATTTTTATTTACAATATTTCGCTACACCATTGGGTAGCATCTTCAGGAAATAAAAATAATAAAAGTTTTAAAAATTTAAATGATTGATAAAAATTCAAATGAATGGAAAAATTTGTTGTCAATCAATATAAAAAAAAAATTCTAACATTTTAAATTGATTGACAACAAATTTTTTCATTCATTTGAATTTTTATCAATCATTTAAATTTTTAAAACTTTTATTATTTTTATTTCCTGAAGATGCTACCCAATGGTGTAGCGAAATATCTGACATCTCTGCACGCAAACCCTTCTGTATTCTGTGTGCACACACACAATCTCAACGAGACTCTCACAAAGAGAACAAAACATATAAAATTTGTAATCAGTAGCATCAAAGAGATGCATGCCAACTTTCAACAAAGCAGGGTTATGTCGCATTGTGTAATAAAATAAGTACACTGAAAATATTCAACCATAACTAAAAATTTCTTCACTTTATTAATAATAATATTTATTATTTAAATATAAAAAATATTTTTATTAGTTTTTGTATTAGATTAATATAAATCACGCTTTCATTTAACACTTTTAAAGCAATAAACGTTACATTTAATTGTTTTACTATCACAAAAAATGATATACGGGTACGCATGTATGAATAGTTTATTTGCATATTATTAAATTGGAAAATATGAAATTAGTTTTAATAGTTCAGAATGAAAAATAAATTAACGAAATTACGGTTGAAAAAAAACTTTACACAAAAGGATCTTATGACAGTAATGGGCATTTCTAAACAAGCGCTATTGTGCGTATTGTGTGATTTCTCTACCTATTACCATTGTTAATGAATATGTTAGATTTTTGTTCATAAGAACCGCTTACACATACATATATTACACATACATATGTTACAATTCATGACTTTCTTAATTCTAAGAATCATAAGAAAACTAATTTAATTATACATTAACTTAATATTGTACAAAAACGTTTTGTATCGAATTTGTACAACCATAAAATATTCACATGCTACCAGTTGTTGCTACTTTTTAACTCTATCTTAACAAAAAATTAAATTAAAATATGGTAAACTCATTCAAAATTAAACGCTTTTGTATTTACTAACGTTAAACAATGTGATTTTTTCAGTGCAAAACACCAAACATTCTCATTTTATCCAGTTTTAACAACTTTCTCTGGTTGGGGGCCTTTGATCTACAGCAATTGGAACAAGTCTTAAAAGTTCTACAAGTAAATGGAATTAAATGCAAGATACAAAAGTGCTTTTTTCTAAAAGAGAAAAATGAATATTTGGGCCGTTCAATCAGCAGCAAGGGAATTTTTCCTGCTGAGTCTGGTGTAGAAGCTTTAAAAAATATAAAGCCGCCAACGAATTTAAAACAAGCAGAAGCATTAATGGGTAAAGTAAATTATTACCATAGTTTTATACCAAAATTTTCGACTGTTTCAGCACCGATAAATCAGCTACGCCGCACTTTTTATATAAAATTTTTGTTTACTGTACATAACTTCTTTGTAGCGTTTTTTTAGTGCTTTGACGAAATTATATAATTGCTCTTGCATTTCGGTGCTACATGAATTTAAGTTTAATTTTATTTTAACGTAACTAAGAACATCTTCCTGATTTTTGTTTCTAAAATACACTTCGGCCAGTTCTTTATAGCTGAAGCTCTCCATTTTCTTTTGAATATTTTTATTTGCGTTTGTTATGTTTTATCCGTACACTTAAAGGATTAAGTAATTACTGAGTAATCCCTTAACGAATCCGTACTTTTATAAAATGTTAGATACATGTTCTTCACACACTGATCTTTAGTTTCATAGCAGGTAGCGCTTAAATTGAACAAAACTGCACTCTTGCGTCAATATGGCGTTGTTTTTTAACTTTAGTGGTTTAATGTCGCAATTATTGTTATAAAATTGTTTATGACTTTGGTTGACCCTAACATTTGATAACAGGTAAATTTAGAAAGAGATCATATGCTTCCTGTAGAGCCCATTGTGATAATTTTATTACTTATTTTTTGCTGATCAAAACAAAGCCATTAAACCCTTTTGAAGGTATTATATTTATTTTTTTTAGTTATACGTAGCCTAAACTAAAAAAAAAATAAACTTTTAGGCAAAAAAGTGAAAATTTAATACACCATTGTATATGAATTTTTTTCGAGTAATTTCATTAAAATGAAAAAAGTGTTCTACAGGCGGCTCGTGGCGGGTGCAAAAGTATATATAGCCTTAAAGAGGACACTTTCTCGTGGTTGTATACGTTTCTTGTTGCCTTTTGTTGCCTTTTGTTCCCTAGAAGTTCTATTCCACTAAAGTTTAAATTTGAGGAAAATATAGTAGTTTCATAAATATTTCATAACGCCCCTAATATTAAACGCTAGAGCTGTGTCTACTTACAACAACTAAAGACAATAATCCTACCAACATTATAAAACAAACCGCAGACCATTATCGATGATAGCTTGCGAGTAGTAACCATTTAATTTTGATAAAAAAACCAAAGAAAAACATCTTTTTCTGAAATTAAGAAAAAAGTTGAGTTTGACAGCATGCCACGCCCACAATTATCAATATTTTAACATAATTTTTTGGCTACCTTAATTTGGATATATTAACTACAAAATGACGTAAAATTTTAAAAATCGGTGACAAAAAAAAATTTACTTTTGGCCAACGAAAAACGATTTTCAGCCACTGTGCGCCGCAAAAATGTTCATTTTGTTTGGGGAGCTGAACAGCAGGAGCGGCTGACACTGCTATTTCTCATATATATCCAGATGGTAGTGAGAGGCCTATTGCGTTTGCTTCAAAAACGCTCGACAAACATAAACTCATATTGAAGAATTAGAAGCTAAATATGATGTTTGTAAAACATAAAACGCATCGCTAAATAAATGTTTTAGTTCATGGCCAGCATTGATTCGTCCGTGGCAACGGGTTCATATTGATTTTGCTGGTCCCGTTTTTGGTCATATGTGGTTAATTTGTATTGATTCGTTCTCGCACTTTCCTTTTGTCAGCCAATTAACCCATACTACTACAGAAGAGACAATCGCAGCACTTTCTGCTATATTCGCTATAGAAGGGTTGCCTGATACACTGGTGATAATAGACCCCAGCTCACTTCGAGTGCATTTAAGGATTTTTGTGCTCGTAATGGTATTCAACATGTCACACCTTTAAATAGTTTTGAATTCAAATTTATAAATAAACTTTTATTCTTTTCTACATTAATTTCAGAGTGAGTAATGTAATATGTATATTTAAATGTTATTGCTAATATTTTATCGTTCTTAATGTACTATTAAGTACTTCATATTATTACTACTATGCTTACTCTTAATGAACATATACCTACATAAGTTATAAGTACATATACCTATATATACCTATACCATATACCTATATTCGCTTTCTTTTTAGGGTTATCGCAACAATGGTTGTCGGTCTGTCCGTCTGTCAGCTCCTTTTATCTCTGGAACCGTAATAGGTAGACTCTTGAAATTTTCACAGATGATGTATAGGTGTTGCCGCTATAGCAACAAATACTAAAACTTATAAGGTGTTCCGAAAGTAATGTGTTAATTACGATTATGTCTTTATTTCTTGAGCTGTAGGAGGCCAACACTTAAAATTTGCAGACTAATTAAAACTATGTTCGCTTTATAAACAACTATACAAAATTGAACCTAAATATTAAAGGGTGTTGCGATAGTGACGTTATTTGCATGTATATGGCCTAAGTTTTAAGCGATAATAGGTAGAATCTTGAATTTTTTACAGGAGGTGTATTACTACGGCCATTATATCAATAGTAAAAATTGAAGGGTGTTCCGACAGTGACGTGGTTTGCATTAATATGGCCTAATATTTTAATCATAATAGGTAGACTCTTGAAATTTTCACAGATGAGGTATTACTAATTATTACTATTATTACTATATTACTAATTATTACAATATTACTATTAATAATAAAAATTAAAGGGTTTTCCGGCAGTGACGTGATTTTCATGTATAACACCTTATTTTTTGAACCGTAATAGATAGAACCTTAAGATTTTGTGCAGAAGATGTGTTGCTACGGCCGATGTGACAATTACTAAAAATTAAAGGGTGTTCTGACAGTGACATGTTTTTCAAGTATAGTGGCTTATTTTTTTCATCGTAATATGTAGAATCTTGATATATTTATAGAAAGGGAATTATTGCCATGGTTGCTATAACAAATAATAAAATTAAACAGTGTTCCGACGGTGATATGATTTTTACGTAAATAGCCTTATTTTATAAACCGTAATAGGTAGACTCTTGAAATGTTTACAGTAGATGTGTTACTTCGGCTGCTATAACAGTTACTAAAAATTACAGGGTGTTTCATCAGTGACATGTTTTTCAAGTATATTACCTTTTTTTGAACCGCAATGGGTTGAATCCTGATATTTTTATAGAAAGTGTATTACCATGGCCGCTATAATAACAATTACTAAAACTTAAAGGGTGTTTAAATAATGATGCAATTTCGCGAATATGACTTTGATTTTAAAATTAACGGGTTCCCCATAAGATTTAAAAAATTAACAACTTGAATTTTTAGTCATACTAAACATAGTACGGAACCCTATGTATGTGAGACTAACACGCACTTGACTGATTTATTTAATAAATAAAGTAAGTACGAAATAAACAAGCATTGTGTTTAAATGGTCTCTCGTAGTAAAGATACATATATAGAGTAACACTTTTTTAAATGCGTTTGGTTCTTAAATAAATGAGATGTCTGTTTTAAAACCTAGATGCATTAAACAATTTGACAACATCACGATACCGACTACAAACTGTCAAAAATAGGTAAACGATTATTTTGAAGCCATAACGACCACCGTTGTGGCTGTAGTCAACTTAGGCTAATTTCGATTTTTGTATGCAACAGTTATAATTTATTCAACAAAAGAAAATGTCACAAAATTATAAATTACAAAATCATATACAAACAAAAAGTTTTGGAAGAAATATTTATTATTCTTGGAAAAAGTTGTTTTATTTTATACAAGCAAAATAGGTATTTCTACAACAATGTCAGAGTTTACGATGTAGCTGTCATCTTCAATATCATTAAGTAGCTGATTAAACGGCGACAATTGTAGCAGCGACTCCGCAGCTCAATGAATAATGTTTAGTTTTTTTTAATTTATGTACGACAATATGGATAATGCTCTACAAGTCAATATAAATAAAATCACCGTGGTGAAGAGCTTATATTCTTGATAAAATTTGGAATAAATTAGTTTCAAGTTTTGTTTTGATAGAGTTATTCGTTAAAAAGTTACAAGAATTGGGAAAATGTAAAAAATACCGTTTTTTCTACTGGATTTTCCCCAAAAAGGTGATATTCTTTCTTTGCTTATGTAATTTAAACTTACATCGGTACTACTTAATTTTTTTTAAAACCATTTTAAAGGCAAACAAAGGCGAATAAAAGAAAATTAGGTCAAAAATTATAACAGTTCTCCCAGCCCTATCCAAACAAGCCAATTTTGAAACAAAATTTTTAAATTGTCGTTAAATTTCTCGGATTGCAAAGCATCGATTAAAAAAATGTAAAAGGATTTTTAAAGTCTCAATTGTTGGCTACTTACTCCCAAGAGGATTTGATATCCCCGTAATTAATAGAGGCAGCGTAGCCACTTTTGTAAAAAAAATAATTTTTCCCCGTTCCGGAAATTTATACGTTAAAATAAAAAAATTACAATTTTCTTTCACCACTTGATTTAACACTATCCAAAAACAACCTTTACGTGATTTTTGCAGTTTTTGGGGTATTATCATAAACGGTGCGTATCATAAACGGAATGAACTGTACGAATAAAACGAACTTTCTATACAAGTGAGCGTAGTGTTTACTCGTCTCATGTTAGAAACATTCAGTGTATTTTGTTTAGTATAGAACTAACATTGGGTTAAGACTTAGTGCTTTTTGCTTGCACTAGGCCAAAAAGTACCTGTGGTATAAAATAACTATTAATAAACCTGAAAGGTGTAAACTCTTTAGGTTTTAGAATAATGCAGAATGCCATTATTGGAATAATTGGAAAATCAAATACATGTCATAATTTGTGGTAATTCCTTATAATTGACAAAAAATCATGGTAGATTTTTTTAATAGGACCAATAGATATTATGATTTTTCTAAAATTAAATTATGCCAAAAAAATGCTTATTAAGTAAATGGAAAATTCTAAAAATAATGCTAATTACTAAATACTAACGGCTAAATTAAAGAAAATAATTCGAAATTTAGCTGCAAAAATGCCCACACTGGACGTAGTATATGAAACCTGTTAACTATGGGTTATAGAATTTCTGGGATATACAAGCAAAAGAATTCTGATTTTTATATTAAGTATCTTTAAAGTATAGAGCTATTTTTACACTGTCGGTTCACCGTAACTGAATGTACTGTCAGTAGTTCGATTGACACGTCCTCGCAGTAGCGGCCGTAAGGTATTGTATCTGCTGGGAAGGTATTGTATCTGCTGGGAATTTGGACAACTCTGAATATCTATACGAAAGAATAGATAGATAGATAGATAGATAGATAGATAGATAGATAGATAGACAGTTACCAGTCCTCAGTCTGAAACCACCACAGGTGGTAATGGCCAGCACGAGATTCAATGATAGAAAGAAAGTCGTAAATTACCAAACGAGTACCAGTAATCATTGTGGAACGGAGAGGTTAGAAAAGGGACATATTGAGTAAATGCTTCCAAATACCCCTCTACATCATGGGGCTATTTTTAAATAATTTTGGCTTTGTCTGTTCCCATTTGAAATGATAAATAACCTGTCCACTTGTTTTTTGTGTGGCTTATTGCGATGCCTTCGCACTATCACTTATTTTTAAATTTGTTCCACCAACTAACGCTGATAAATTCAAATCAATTTTTCCGTCAACCGGAAATGTATCCAATCAAAGAAATATCAACAGCATCCGCTTACTAATTTATCATTTACGGTTACAAGTAATTATGTAACAAATACTTGACGTTTACCTGTGAAACTAACTACTTGTTTACCACAATCATTTTTTCAATAGATTATGTAGTACTGACTGGCCATTTCATACATTTTCACACTTTGCGACACACAATCTTGTGGAATGGTATTTGCATTTTGTGAAAAACTTTTAAAGTTCAATCTGATATTAATACTTTGAGAGCAATGCTACTACTAATTTGTTTAGTTTAGCAGCTACCGTTTTGTCAAATTATTATGACTTAATAATACGACAGAAAATTACAACTTGATATTGAAGTTATGCCCATTGATTTTGTCTATGGGATAAATATTTTGTTTGCTACGTTTATGTTTAATTTTGTCTAAATATTATTTGGGGGATGTTCAGGTGTAAGAAATTTTTTTTAGGAGGCAATTTTATAAAGATGGTAGAAAGAAATTTATATGTGGGTTAGGTAATAGTTCAAAGGTAGGCAACAAATATATGCTGCCTCAATTGGTCCTTTAAGGTTACATTGTAACACCTGGAGGTTATACGTTTGAGACCTTAAAGTTTCCCTGATATCCCTGCTTCGTTTATTACATCCTGAAGCCTAAATATACTGGGAATTCATATCTACTGGTATGCATACTCTCAGAAGCTGAATTTCCTCGAGATGGTGATCGGAAGTATGCTCGATAGCAAATAAGCTATGCTGAGAAAAGTAAACTTTTTCCAAAAATACCCTATCATACGCCAAGAGATGCAAGTCTAAGAGATGCTTGCTACACTCTAAGAAGTTCGAATTATAGTACCTCCTCATGTAGCCAAAGAGGCGGAAAAGTAATTTTTTTTTAAATTACCTATTCTCTGATCTTTGGATACCTATCGAGCTTTAGCTTTAATTCAGACTTACCTGAGTAATGTGGTTCTCCGCGCATTTGAAATTGCTTAGATTTATTTTTTATAATAATCATAATTTTTATGATAATCATGGTAATATGCTATCCGCATTATGGTATATAATTATATTAGATGATCTAATATAATTTTATAATTAAGTTTTTACGCTCTAGGTCTTTTTTATAAAAATATTGTAATTTATTTTTATATTCGATATTTCGCTACACCATTGGGTAGCATCGTCAGAAAATAAAATTTTTTGTATAATATTTAATTGAATGAAAATATAAATGATATAAATGATTGAAAAAACTTTTTGTCAATCAAATTTAAAAAACTAACATTTCAAAACATTCAAAAACAAAATTTTCAAAAACAAATAAAATGTTACTACGAATGATAAAAACATTTTTAAACCTATATTTATATCTACATAAAATTTCTTATATTTACATATCTACATAAAATTTCTTATATTAAAAAATGTTCAAACAATTTTTAGAAAAACCAAAATAATTTCACAATTATACATATATGTACATAAATTACACCGGAAAAGTTACAAAGAATTAAAGATTCTATTATACTACTATTTTTTATGTACTAAATGTCTATAATTCTGTGCAACATTTTCTGTATCTGCTTTAAAATTTATTCTTTGATCAAGCGGAACTTTAATTATTTGTAACATTTCTAACATATAACGAAGTTTATAATTATTTTCCAAATTTAGAATTGATACATTTTCAAAGTATCAAAAATTACAATAATTGATCTAATATAATTATATTAGCTGATCTGGGTCGTAACTCGGGATTGGAGTTTGTGTTTGAAAATCTAAATCGGTCATATTTTCTCCTCTTAAGTGAGTACAGTCAGGAAAATACGTGTCCATAAGTACCTCAAGGTTCCCATGTCTGCTGGTATAGAAGAATCTGCAGTACATCACCATCGCATTTCCTAACAGGTTTTCATATCAAATTACTGAGGACTTTTAAGCTGAACAGTTGCCCCGTCTTTTTGTAATTTGAGACTTACCATAATGTAATCTAATCTTGAGACCCTTCATGTGCTATCTACCATTATATCAAGAACCTTTCGCCTTTTTACTACAACAAAAGTGGTTTCTGACCCAACGTTTACTACGTCTATATTAGTTTTCGAGCTACCTCATACGACATAAGGTGCATTGGCGGCCGCTCTAATGATAAACGACAAGTTTATTCTACTCGCCATTTCTGTTATTTCGCGAACCTTTGTTGGTGGCGATTTGATTTCAGAAGCCATATAGCGGGAGATAATTATTATGGTGCCAGTTTTCATCTTCCAGGCATCTTCTAGACCTTACCTAGACCATTCATGTGTAGTAGCTTGAAGTCTCTAACACCCAGCCAAAGAGAACCCAAGAGGTGAAACGGCGTATAAACAGGACGGAAAAAAATACTAATTCAACCCGTCTCTTTCACACGTTGATTAGTTTTCTTTTGTGTTATTTCGTAAACATTGGTTTTCTTTTGTGCTATTTTCTTATTAATTATTTTTTTATTAGTGTAAATGTGCGTAACTTTCATTAAATATATTTCTCAAGCTTATTTCACAACACCAAAGAGTTTTGATTGTTTGTTTTAATTATACTTTGTTATTTAATTAATATTTTAATGGACAAATTAACTTTTAAAGTACAAAGTTTTAAACAACGAACACGCTTTAAAGAAAAATTTTCAAAATTTTTAGTTTTTGTTTTGTTTATTTTTCCGATGTTCGTATAAATTTGTTACTATATTTGTCTCTTTCTTGACAAGCTTACGAAAGTCTGATTATAGCCGTTTTCATCAATCACTATTTACATCTCTGTGTACTTTGTGACCCAGCCCGCAATCCCTGCCTTGATGAAGCTAGAGTTCTTGGGCTAACACGAGCACCTTCCCTTTTTCAGCGATACGGAACAACAGAGCAGCCGAAGTTTTCTTCCATCCTCTTTAAGAATTTACCTGAAACCCTGAGTTTTAAGGAGTGTCTTCCCGAGAAGTTAGACTAGCAGTCGCATCGTGTGCCACATCTCCTAAAGCTGAATCACTTCCTTCTAGAGCCTGTTCACCTTATCTTTCCCTTGGTAAACAGGAAGAAGTATCGTTTTAAAACCATATAAGATGCTCCCACGCCTTTTCCAAAGAGGCGCGAGAGATTCTTGATTCAGCAAGGCTGTAATCCGTCTGGATGTAGCTTTAAAATTGAAAACCTTGGCTACCTTCCAATCGCAAGCTCATATGGATTGCACATGCCAGCTCATAGGTAAAAATTATTAAGGCTTAGTAAAAAGGAAAAGGTCGAAATTGAACGTAATGATAGCGCTAGACTCATAACTTTTTCCAGTTAATCTTCTCGCTATAAACAAAGAAAAAGTAAGGTCCCCCAGCAAGATTTTACTACATTGCAGTCCCATATACGCTTTAGGTATTGCAGAATGATTTGTAAATATGCTACCGCTTCTGATTTAGCCAAAATACCTACTAATCTAAGTGAGTGTGCCGCAACACTACAATACTTTCGAGCTTTATTGGTGCATTATTGTAACTACATATCTGCAAAAGTCTCTTGCCAGATTATCAAGACGTTAAAAAAATTAAAATTACATCTTTTAGTTAGTGCAAAATGTCTCATAACTAAAATTACTTCAATTAAATAAACTCCAAAGTAATAACTTAGCAACAAACTAGAGGTTAAATTTCAAAACAGTGTAAAGGATCTGTCATTACTAAAAGCCCAACAGATATAAAATAACATCTGATTAAAGAAATCCTAACAAAAGTAAAATAAATTAAAATTTTAGAAGCATAATGGTTTTCTCTTTACTTATAGCAACTTGCCTGTCATTGATTCGTTGCAAATATATTGTGCTCTGCAGAACCGGTTTCGGCAGTACAGATAAACTTTTGTAAGCGTAACCAGATTTGGACACTCCAAAGGGAGAAAAAGTTCTATGTCCAGTCGAAGACCGGCAATACAAAATAGTTTAAGTAAACGAAAATCAAACAGTTGCATGAGCAAGGTCAGTGCTCATAAGCCCATGAGCAAGTGGTGATACTCAAAAATTGACTAGTTTACTGAACGCATGCCTACTCATACCATACTATTAGTGAGGAAACATCTGATCGTATCATACACACAATGAGCTGACCGCGTAAAACGAACTTTCTATACTAGTGAGCGCCGTGTTTACACGTCTCATGTCCAAAACACTTTGTGTGTTTTGTTTAGTAGTTGTGTAGAAAGAACTTTTGGGTAAGGCTCAGGACGTTTTGCTTGCACTGTTGGTTTCTTGTATTGAACGTAAGTTATGTTGTTAAAAAAAGTCAATGTTTTTTATTTGAACACTCGAAAATTCGGTGTTTTTTGTCTGTACTCTCAAACAGCTTCACTCAAAGCATAATACTGCTTGAACGTAGTGTTATTGTGTTCAACATTTACTCACACTTATTCAAACTTGCGCGGATCATGATGCAACAAAGTCTAGAACTTCGAAAAGAAACATGGAAAGCAAAATAGGCATCAAGTATTTGGGAGTGGAAGATGTTAAAATTTTCTTCTAAGTATTTTTCAATATTAATGCTTGTATCGTTTAAAATATTTGTAAATAATCATTTTAGATAAGAAATCATTTTTTCCATTTTAGCGCGTGGATCTGTACATGACACTCGTGTAAGAAACCTTAAGTTGTTTCAAGATTACTCTGTGATTTTTTTTAAAGTTCAATTAAGTAACATTTCAGTTGGTATGAGTTATTAAATAAGCAAAAACAAAATAAAAAATATCTTTCTTCTGTAGAATACCCCAAGCAAGAAATAAAATTGCTTTATAATTAGAAATTTTATTGACAAAAAATGTAATTGTTATTGTGATCTAATAAACAGACAGGAAATTACTTAAATTGGGATATTTCAAGAAATAATAAATTGCAACAGTTGCGCAACACAAACAGCGAACAAAACATCAATGTTGGGCCTATTCTTATAACCGGTAGTGTAACTGATTGCTTTTAAAGGCAAAAAGTTATAATAGATTTTCTATTTATTCATACATTTTATGTTTCCACCCACCATTTATATGATTTTTTTCACCAATTCATACATTGATATAAACAATAGCAAAATTGAACAAGTGCGAATCTTATTAATCGGCAGCAACGAATCATACGGTTACTTTATATCTGATTTTGGAATGTTTATTGAATTAAGCAATAGATAAATAAATCAGCACGGGAAGGGTTCTACATAAAAATATCTTTTAATTTATTAAAATAGTAAAATGTAACGCAGATACATAAATATTTGACAACTTAAGTATGTTTTAATTTTTAAGCCTCAAAAATTTTTAATTAATTTTAGGGTTTATTAAAATTAACATAAAAACACGTTTGTTGTACGGGAAATAAAGCTCATGTAGAGCACAGAAAACAAAGCTTATAAGACCCTACAAGAACAGTGACAGTCATTTGAACGCTCATTTGATAGTCACTGGATTTTACCATCATTGCGTATGTTAAACTTCCCATCACATTTTTAAGGGCAAAATGACAAAAATTATGTAAACATTGTGTACGTGTGAATTTTTTATCGCCCTCGAGTTTATTAACGTTACTCTCGTATATATGCAAAAGTGAAACAACATACATAATTTTAAATTTTTTTATTTTTGTTTATGTGTTAGTTTCGATCATTAATTTCTTGTAGGGACGCTCATTCAGGGCTGTCACACAATCGAATGTTGTCGGAATTGGATTTTAAACCGACAAAAAAAACTTTGGTGTCATGAAATCCAATATTATCCGTTTTAAGTTCGAACTTGAATTATTGTCGGTTTTAGGTGTCACAGAAACCAATATTATCGTTTTTTTATTAGAAATAAACCAATTAGCACACAAGCAGCTGTCGGTTTTAATTTACTTGCTATTGTTTTTATTTTTTGCAGACGAAAATTTTGCAAAAATGAAATTAAATTTGTTATATTTTAAGGAGTAAATATTTATTAATTAATATTTATATTACAAATTAGGGGAAACCATAGCACCCAAAACACCATGGAGTTTGTGGAAAAATATCCTTACTTCAACCGGGACAAGCCAATTGTAGAATCCCGTTGGCTGAATCACTGATCAGAGCAGGTCCCCCGAAAAAATAATATAAAAAATTAAAAATAAATGCTCGTCACAACTAGGCTTAATATTCTTTGTGTGTCCCACCAATTATTAAAGAAATATTGTATTTGCTGTAGAAATAGTCCCTTGATCTGCACTTTTCGTTCGAGCTTATTTTAAATTGAACCCACTGAGAGCAAAGCACATCATGTAAAATTGTTGAGACCATGCTTCTACTGAGAATATTAGATTCCCAACAGATCTCTGATAGGATCCTTTAGCTAAAAACCAAAATAAGCTGCAAGTTGTAGCAGTCCTGGAATCTTAGAACCTGGCATGTGTCCTTTGATTTTGCCAAGGAACATTCGCAAAGCGTCTTTGTTTTACCGATAATAAGCTATAAATCTGCAAAGCAGCTTTAAATATGAACGCTCAGTAAAAAATACTATAAACTTACGCTGAGCCAGCAGCTGCTCAAGTGAATTGGTGCAATCTCGAAAAATTCTTCTGTTTACCATCTCTGCGCGTCCTCACAACTGTAGTAGTCATTTTGTTTTATCGTTATATTTTTTTTAATATTTTAATAAAAATGCAGTAGCTTTTAATAAACTTTGAACAAAAACGATGATTTTGTCAAAAATTATTAATAAAATTGTAAACAAATGCGCAAGTGACAAACAATAGCTGATTCGAATATCGTTTTTATTTTCATCCGAAAATAACCAAACCGACTTGGTTTCGTGACACCCAATAAAACCAATATGGATTTGCAAAACCGATAAAGAGAAAACCGACTTGGATTCTGTGACAGCCCTGATTATAATATTTCATTAAATGTCTGGTCATTGCAAACGATGTAAAGATGAGTGGACAATAATAAACACCGAATACACACGAGTTTTTTTGTACTCTTTTATTTTTTTATTATTTATTTTTGTAGAGAGACCCTTTTTGGATCCCCTACGTTCTTCTGGTACCCTATTTGAAACTTTGACGTCTACCTTACTTCCATTGAAGTTCGTGCTAGGCTTTACACTAGACTTTAGTGATTACAGCCCCTGGGTTTTAGCCTCATGAGTGCGTGTATTGAGTAGCGGGTATCGAGTATCGAGTACCGAGTATTTGATTTTTTTTGAGTATACTCAAAAGTAGTTACTCGATACTTTTAACGTTACAGTTTTAGAAACAAATTATATAAAAAATTTAACGACTTCATTAAAACTCTTAGTCAGTTTCTTTTATACATTCAAAAGTTTTGAGTAGTATTGAGTACCTAATTGATAAGTATTGAGTTGTATCGAGTAATTAAAAGTAGAAGAAATTGCCAGCACTAGTGCTTTAAGATGTCACCTATCGAACCATGGCGACGCATTCTTGTCCATCTATTCAGGATTCATTGATTAGGTCGACAGATATCCAGAGTTCGCTCGACCTAATTTATCCAGCCTCCTAGCACAGACAATACCAAATAGCCGCCACCTCGTAGAGTTATTAGCCGCACTAATGAGCCGTCATTAGTGCGAGCTCCTGACGGCTCATGACATGAGCTCATGCGGGTCTAATCTGAAACTTGGCTAAAACTTTTGATGATATTTTTAAATATATTTATAATAAATCGATATGAACAAGGATACAGAGCGACAGGTTTTGCAAAATTTATTAAAATTCCTCGACAATTACCCATCTGCAGGACAAAGTATCCCAAAATTTACACAAGATTTAAATAAAAAAGAGAACAGCGAAAACAAGAACAACTGGCATTCAGAGCTTAGATGGCTCATATGCACTTTTTTGTCGAATATTTCTATGACCATGAGGCTAAATTTCGTTAATGAAGCGTTGAATTTCTTCCTTCAGTGCACAGGTGGTTGTAGACTTGTTGGTAAAAACTAATGGTGTTAAATCAAACGATCTAGAAGGCCTATTCCAATACAGGAAATATCTTGTTTTTGGGCTGTATGGTATGTTAAGAAAAAATCTCTGTTATCATGTTTGGCTCTCAAACAATGGTAATAGTGACTATTTGACTTTTATGTGAATATGCGCTTCATACAAAAATTAAACACCGAATTTTCATGTATTGTTTCATTTCTACTAACCCTTAGCTTCTAGAGTTCCCAACAGCCTTTATAGGACTCCAACACGAGAATGAAAGATGTCAAATTAAAGAAGCAAGTCGGAAAATATTTTAATTTGGCTTGATTGCTGCACTTAGTTTAGGCTAGATATGGATCTATCTATCTAACTATCTATCTAATAGGTCCATTATGCTACTCCTGGATTCTGATCGAAACAGAGTCTTCTCCGTATAATTAACCCTGCGTTTCAAAGCAAGTGCTCTCATAATACTAATTTTTCCTATTAGTCTAGGACAGTATAATAGAAGGAGTTTCACACATGTCACCCAAGGAGACAACGTGCGATGAAAACAAACACCACTATCGAGATGTTCCGTTTCCTTCCTTAAAGTACAGAGATAGTATGCCTTACATATCAACGAAGCCAGAATTATCTTGCAATTTATTCGCATAGTTAGCCCAATTATGATAAATAATGTTCTCCAAGTTGTCAATGCACATGATTACATATAAATCCTAAAAAAATTATGGCCATAGGTTAGCTTAGGTTAAGAGAGGATCACACATAATTATATGTGTGTAGATTCACAAGACCATTACTGATCCATAGTGACTCCTCTGATATTCTCCACTCTCCATAGCTCTGTTCTAACTAATCCCCCTAAGTAATTAATCCCCAGCGCGCTCCGCTAAACCTATCTAATTCTATATATTGTAGTTCGCCAATAACACGATAATAATTTTTCACTTTGTATGGGAGGTACCACGCCCACTATTCAAATCCAGTATATCTTTCTCTTAACTATGTATGTTAATATATAGGTTACTAGTGCAAAATTTCAAGGCGCTATTTATTACTGTTATCAAGCAACATGATGATAAATATTTACTTTGTATGGGCCCACGTCGAATATCAATAAAATAAGTATCCTATTTTACCAACCATATATCTAACAACAAACTGTGAAAGTTTCAGAAAGATCGGTTCTCTGGAGTAGACAGCTATAGTTTTCCGACAAATATACCAACAAACACATTTTGTGCTTTATACATAGAGATGAAGTGCTTTACCTGTCAGAGATTTCTAATCATGAGAAAACTACGACTCGACATAGGATCAAAGCTTCTCATTAATATAATCAATGGAAATGCCAAAGAAGGGTTCTGGTCTGATCGGTCATGAAGATCAGACATCAGGCATCCAGCACAGTTACTGTTGTTGGTTTCAAATTCTTTCAGATATGTAATATAATTATTATAGATTATAATCTATGTCAACCACATGCGTAAGTTTTTAGCTCAGCCTAGTTTTCAGACTTCTGATACAATTTTATAACTTTTATCTGTCATTTTTTCTCAACCGTTTCCAAACACATATAACAATGATATTTACTTCCTCCTGAAAACTTGTGAAAAACAAGCATTCAGTAACACTGTTGTGAGCAAACGCAAAAATTGAAAATTACCGATATGATATGATCAGACGCCATTTGTTCTGTAGAAATCTTAAACTTATGTACATATTATTTTATAAATAATTTTTAATAGAGGCAGTTCGATGTTGACAGTCTGTCTATGTTTTTTACTACTTGGAAAGTAGCACGATTTAACAGGAGATCTAAATGATAAAGCTTTATTTTCCAAAGGAGTGATCGTTATAACCTCTAGCGATACGACCTAATTTTCGATGACTAGCGAAACTGCAACATATCGAACAAAGTCAATCCCAACGAGGTTCAACAAATGGCAATGCCTTCCCAATAAGTTATAGCTACATGCGGATTGATGCGGCTAGCGACATCATTGTTGTAGCGCTTATTAAGCACAAATGTTTAGGCTCAAGTTAAACGATACCAATGCGAGATTTCACTGCGCTACACTTCTTCAGCTTGTGGGGTTTTTGAAACTGCAATTTGAGTATGCCCTTATAGCCAACCTTTGCTCAGTTTAGGTTAGTCAATACTAGCACTTCCCTCGTAGAACTTTTAGATTAGCATTGTTATTCCCTTTTGTTCTCATTCCCCTTGACTTCGCAATGCCAGGCATCCAGTATAACCTTAAATTATAAATAAATAATTATTATAGCTTTTGACATTTTTTATAATTATATGTATAATTATATGTATTTATTTAGCTCAAGGTCTTTTTTTTATAAAAATATAATTTTATTTCTATTTTCGATATTTCGCTACACCTAGCATCTTCAGGATTCGGCTTTTAAAACCGCAGTAGACATCACCTCCAGTGCCCACATTCGTATTGAAGCCATGCGCATAAACTGCACTCTTCTGATTCGAGTTAGCTTTCGAAGCCACGGCGGTCATTTGTACAATGTCATATTCCATACATTTCGGCATACATATGTATATTGATCTTTTAAACATTCTGCATTTTAGCAACGACCTTTCCGTACTTCAAAACCCTCTTAAGGCGGTCTTTGAAGCTTTTTCTAAAACATCCGCATGATAGAAGCACACAATGCCCTCTAGTTGGATGTAGCGGATAAAAAGTTGAACTATTTCATTTTTGTCATTTTTGTACTCGACATGACTTCTTTATGAGCACGATATTGCGTTTATTATTATTTTTATTTTTTTTTTTGTTTCAAATAAAAGAGGATTTGTATGTATTGAAATTATAATTACTCGGAAATCCTGCAGAGAAAACGTGCTACTTGTTTTCAAACACATTTATACATACTAATCTATGTACATATCCAGATGAATAAGTGTGTGTGGCTGTGTGTATTTGCGATTGTACATCATTGTACTAAATAAATTTGTAACATAAACAATAAGTTGTTACATACGCACGTGCATGCCTACTAACACTTTCCCACACGTATTTCTACGATTACATTTATATGAAAATGAGTACGAAAACGAAAATAAATATGAGTATGGACATGTTAATTGTATGTGCTAGAGATGGAAACCGAAATTTTTTAAATTGTTAAAAACGGCTAAAGACATTTTGTCAAGATAATACAAATTTATCGCTATAGTTCTTTTAATAACTCTATAACATTTTTTATAAAATTGGAATTGTTATTTGGGTGCAAATCAAATCTCTGATTTGATGTAAATAACAAATTGAAACTATTTGAAAAATGCGCGGACTTGAGAGTAAAGGTTCGTTTCTGCCCATTGATTTTCAAAATCTTTCGAGACCCATAAATAAAAATTATTCACCAATTTCGACAAACCGATGTAATATCATTAGACCACGATAACAAAAATTGTAGAGAGAAAGCCTACGAATGAAAAAGACAAGACAAGTGGAAGATTTTTGTCTAAAATTTCACGTACAGATAAATATTTTTAGTATCTAAATACTCGTAAATCAAGTATAACTGGGTTAAATTTTGATAGAAATCTTCAACCATTCTTTTGTGCCACTAAAGAAATAAGTGAATCATTTTTGGTTATAATTTTCTGAGGAAACAGAATGGTTTGAGTAAATTCCGAACGTCGTCTTAACTGGAAAAATGATCTGAACAAAAGTAATTTTTTCTTTTTCTATTTTCTTCAATTAAGCAATATTAAAAGAAGTTCCTGTAGATAAATGAATAGACTAGAATATGCAACAAACTTAATTATTATTGAACTTTTTACAGAAATGCTGCATTCGTTGTAATGCATTAACTACATAGACGACAGTAGGCTACCAACTAATAGCTGTCAAAACTAAAAAACACACGTTTATAGAAACTCGATTATTTTGTCGACAGCATAGCCACATGGCTATACGACCACCGTTGTGGCTGTATCCAACTTAGGTTAAGTTTTTTAACTTAAGTTTTTGAAGTAACTGTCGTGTTTAATATAATTAAGTAGCTGACAAAACACCGACAATTGCAGCCAACGGCATTTGTAGTCGTTTAGCGATTTACAAAAAACGGAAATTTCTACCTTCTATGGTTTGGCAAAATTGTTGAAATAATGCATCCTTTCAACAGGAACACGATAAGGAATAGTATGACTATTTAGTTGAAATAGCAAAAGCTAAATTAATAAATACAACAACTTCACTTGACAATATGATGAGACCACGATTGGAGTGCTTAAGCTTTCATGCTTACTGCCATTAGGAAAATAAATTTCATGAAATTTGATTGCAATGGAAAAAGGATCACAATATTACCAGAAGGAATAGTTATCAGATCAAATGGATCAAATTTTACAATAAATTCTAAAGAAAACTCATAATTTTAACTTAAGCTGGAGGGTGGTCTCGTCGATAGTACCAAGAATGATAGAAGACAAAATTACGCAATGCGCATGTTTTCCCATTAGATGACGTAGTTCGGCCATAGTAAGGTTGACAAGTTTGTAATTAAAAAATTGTTTCAAATAAATAAACATACAAATAAATGTAAGTAATAGGCAAATGAACTCTTATAATTTATATTAAAAACACACATAATTTTTATTCGGACGGAGCAACCGAAAAAGCATTGACTGTGCTGAAGATATTGCACTTAAAGGACTGTTGTATACACTATTTCGCAATTGAAACTTTCCATAAAAATCAATTAATTCTAAAAACCAAATATAAAACAAAAATTATGCTTTGGAATAACGCTGCTCTCTATCCCAAATCATCTGATTTTAGAAAAATTAATAAATTATTTTGTTTTTAGTTTGCTATTTTTGCTTGATACAGAGTAGAAATTTATTAAAATTAGCGCTTTAGGCTGGGAATTCTCGGATGGTCTTGGAAAAAATTGTCATATCATATTAAGAGATTTTAAGGATCAAATCGGCGGTTTTCGGCCGGAACGTAATATTATCGGTACTTTTGGTAAAATTCGTAGAACTAATTAAGTTTAGGAGTCCTCAAGGAAACATTCTCTACAAAAAAATTCTTTTTGGTGAAAAGTCGTTTTTTTACATATATAAACGTTACTAAATTTATCGAGTATAGTGTCAAAGGCCTTAATCTGTCATAGTAGACTTTGTAATTATTGAATGAACTTCTAAATATTAGAATAAGCGAATGATATTTTTAACTATAGTAGAACTTTCTCTTTCTTTGTTAAATTTCTATTTTTTTTTTTTTTTGTTTTTGTGTAAAAATTTTAGTGAAATTTCGATATTTAATGAATTAAATTAATATTTATTTGATTATATCCTTTTATTTATTGATTTTTGAAAATATCAATTTGTGTTGAAATGTGTGGCTAGTAAGCATATGTAACGACTTGAATACGCGGATTCGCATTTCAACCACTGGCAATAAATTTTTCTCCTACGAATTATTCTTGCTAAGATATTACTCATTACCACCGATTACCAGCAAGAATAATAGAAACAAGATTACGCCATGAGCATGATTTCCTATTCAAAAGTCTCTAATCAGCAAATTACTTCAGATAAATTCGTACACAAAAAAGTATGTTATATGCAAAAATTGGCAGCCCTGTAATTATAATACCAACTACTAGCCAATAACAATTATTGATCAATCAGCATGCGCAGAAAACTTTAATTTTATATATGGGATGGCGTAATGTATTTTCTATAATTCCTTATTGGCGCTATATCATCAGCAAAGTAAGGTATTAATACAATAAGGCACTAAAGGCGATATAACACTGTTCTTAAAATAAAGCTTCTTCTTCTCTGCTTTCCAACTCATTCTCCGGATTTAGCGAACAATACAATTACCGTTTGTTAGCATATTTTATATTACAAAAAATCATTTAGTATCTTTTATCACCTCCTCAAAAACATCCCTATCTTTTGATGCGATCAGAAGCCAGCTCATATCTTTGATACCAGTCGATACTTGAATATTATCTGGTGGTTTCTTTTCTCTTTCTGATAGCTTTTCTTCAATATTTGCTCGTATTATGAATTGTGAATGGGAATATATTTTGGTCCTTCCTTGTGGAAGGTTAACTTTCTTTCACAGTCCATTTTTTCTTAATACTTAATGATATATGGTTGGTCCAGGGTATTTTGAGTATTCATCTGAAAAGTCCACATCACAAAGACCTCTCAAAGACCTTTTTTATGTCACCCTATGTCTCCATCGCATATAGTTTTGAGTATGTTTTTTATTTTAAAAGGCATCTCGAGCCATTTCTATTCGATATTTTATTTCATCTGAACAATCCCATTTGTCGTTGATTGTAACGCCAAGATATTTAAAATTCTGTACTCCGTGTTATGCTGAATATTATATTTCGTTTTTCGTATAATAATGTGTATGTATTACTGTGCATTGCGTGTTGGTTCACCAGGTCCAAGTTTGTACAGGTTGTGTCACCAGCATATTTTATGTTATTGAGAAAACCAACATTTGTACATACATATGCATGCCGTTCTGAATGTTACTGATAGACTCTTCAAATATTCTTTCAGAATAAACATTAAATCTATCTATCTATCTATATATATAAAACACAAAATGTGTTTGTTTGTATGTTTGTTTGTCGGAAAGCTATAGCTGCCTACATCAATGAACCGATCTTTCTGAAATTTTCAGTTTGTTATTAGATACACGGATGGTAAAATAGGGTACTTATTTTTTTGATATTCGACGTGGGCGTGGCATCTCCCATATAAAGTAAATATTTATCATCATGTTTCTTGCTAACAGTAATAGGTAGCACCTTGAAATTTTGCACCAGTAACGTCTATATTAACGTACATGTATCTAGAGAACTACACTAAGTAGCGCCTTGGAATTTTGCACAAATAACCATCATATTAACGTTAATAGTTTAGCTAAACACAGACTGGATTGGAATAGCGGGAGTGGTACCTCCCATACAAAGTGAAAAATTATTATCCTGTATCTAGAGAACTGCACTAGCTAGCGCCTTGGAATTTTTCACCGATAACCGCCATATTTACCTACATAGTTTTGCTAAACACAGACTGGATTGGAATAGCGGGAGTGGTACCTCCAATATAAAGTGAAAAATTATTATCCTGTATCTAGAGAACTGCACTAGCTAGCGCCTTGGAATTTTGCACCAATAACCGCCATATTTACGTACATAGTCTAGCTAAACACAGACTGAATTGAAATAGTGGGGGTGGTACCTCGCATACAAAGTGAAAAATTATTATCGTGTTAATGGCGAAATACAACAGATAGCGCCTTGAAACTTTGCAAGAGAAATCTTTGTGCTAAAGCGCATAGTCTGCCAAAATACAGAGTGAATTGGGACAGCGGGCGTGACACCTCCCATACAAAGTGAAAAATTATTATTGTGTACATAGAGAACTATAATAGGTATGGTCTTTAAAGTGGGTACAAGTAAACCCTATACCCACGCGTATACTATAGAAAACATAGGCAGAATTGGGACAGTGAGCGTGGTACCCCCCATACAAAGTAAAAAATTATTATCCTGTTCTAGAGAACTGCAATAGGTAGCGCCTTGGAATTTTGCATCAGTAACCCCTTTAATAAGATACATTATGTAGAAAAAACACAGAATGAATTTGAATGGAGGGCGTGATACCTCCTATGCAAAGTGAAAAATTGTTTTCGTGTTAATACGTATAGTCTATCAAAAAACAGGTTTGATGGGAACATTTTTGACGTGAGAATTCACGTTAAAGGTTGGTCATACTTTTCTTCCAAGTGTTTTTATTTTATTTTTTGTGGATGGGTGTAGCGAAGCGCACCGGGGATAGCTAGTAATTAATAAAACCCCTTGGATATAGCTACACTTTCAGTCCTTCAATCTCAAAATATTCTGTGCAACGCTGAATGTTTATGAAAGTTGATTTTAGGCAATCTTGTGGATGTTGGGCCGCAATATAAATGTAATAAAAAAATTAAATGAATGTGCGATGTTGTTCTCATCTATTAACTTAAGTATTTTTGAAGATATCCCATGCGGGCTGTTTACTTCAAAGTCATTTTATTGCGTTGGCAACTAATTTGCGATATTGTGGATAGATGGACTTTACACTTTCTTTAGTTTTGTTAACGTGGTCAAAGCATCTAACCCTCTCTTATTGTTTGGACTTCTACCTTTAATTAAGTAAAAAAAAATAAATCGATTAGTACTTTAGTTTTGTTTTTATCCCAATTTAAAAATGAAAGAACAGGACGTGTACTTCAGACATATTTTATTGTATTACTTCCGATAAGGCAAGAACGCATCGCAAGCACAAAAGAAGTTATGTGCCGTATATGGAAATGAAGTCTTGAAAGAAAGCCAGTGTCGAAATTGGTTCGCAAGATTTCGATGCAATTCAAGAAAAGTGTCCGGCATTGACAAATCGTAGGGGTGTTGTTTTCCACCATGATAACGCAAAGCCCCACACGTCTTTGGTCACGCCAAAAATTAATGGAACTATGTGGGGATATTTTATCACATTCACCATTTACATAGCCCTGATCTTGCGAATTCAGATTACCATTTATTTCGTTCCATGAAACACTCATTAAACGGTAAAATCTGTATAAGGCTGATGATTTTAGATCACATTTAATTTAGTTTTTTTATAGCAAAGATCTTTACACTGCCAAAACGATGGCAAAAGGTCATCGACCAGAACGGACAGTATCTAATTTAATAAAGTTCTATTTTTAAACAAAAATTTTGAATTTTCCATTTTATTCAAATATCTTGCAATTACACAAAATGCAGCTAATTTTTAGTCTTTTTTTTTTAATTTTTAGGTCAAAACGTATAAGTTACGCATAGATTTACGGAAATAAGTCTAAATTTGTTGGTTACTTTATTTGTTGGTGTTGCTAATTTTCTGTATTGCTAATTTTCACGAAAAAAAATAGTTTATATATATAAATATATAATGAAAATTTTTAGATTTTGCTATCTCACCATTAAACACTCATTCAATTGAATTGTTGCAATGTAATTGACTAACGCAAGTCTAACTGGAGATAGTTATGTCTGTCTTCAGGCAAACTTTGAATAAGTTGTTTCGCAGTATGATTTATTATTTGCTAGTTAAATACCTTATCCTTCATATTTAATTAAGGGTAGGCCAACCCGTAAAATCGGCATATAACATTATGGACAACATAATACTGGGGAACTGTGGTGTAACATTGTACTTTTCAGAGTGTAATTGTACCAAAAAATTAACAATTGTACGAACATTACCAGCCCTGATATGAACTTTGCTCTAGAGTTGTCAATTACTCGAACTTTTACTTTTATCGAATAAATATGCACAGTAAATTATTTTTGACTAACATTTTTCTTTTGGATATTATCGAAGAACTCTTTTATAAAACTAATAACAGTGGAGTCTCCGGTAGGCGGACACTGGCCGTCACAGCAGATTTGACCGTTAACGAAAGGTGTTCGTTCACGAGATAGTTCCTTAAAACTAGTTCCTTTGTGCTATTAATTATGCTATTATGACTAATGAGTAAAAAAATTTCAACACAACTTAAGTACATATGTGGTTTATTTATTTTTTTAATTCATTCGTTCAAACGCTTAATTCTATGTTAGTGCTTCATCGAACGATTAAATTTGATCGATTTTTTGTTCTACAGATTGCTCTTCTGAATCACTTGATATTACTTCTGGAGTTTTGCATCTTTGAACTTTATTTCAATGTCATCATTTTCAGTGTATGCAATTTTATCAATGTTTAAAAAAACTAGTCTGGTTATTTTCTAAAATACTTTGAAAATTCGTTAGCGTTGCTAATGGCACATCATCTACCGGATAAAATTCGTTGACAATTTGGTTTTGATTAATAAATCCCCCTTCGCGAAAACAGTTTTGATTGTAGAAAATTACACTTAATTCACACAGTGATTGAAATTTCTAATACTGATTTGGCCGAACTCGTTTTAAGATAAAGTAATATAAAATCAAACTTCTATAGTTGACTTTAAATTTTTAATTATGCCTTGGTCCAAAGGTTGACCAACTGAAGTTCTATTTGCTGGCAGAAAAATTACATTAACCCATTTAGACCCAAATACAAACAGGAAGTAGCATTTGCAAAATAACCTTATTAACATGACTTTTACAGACTATTTTACTATTTTACAGCAAAAAAATAACAACAACAAAATTTCAGTTTTGGGTAAAAAGTCCGTTCTCAAATGGGGACAATAGGCCCCAGTATGAAACTGCTGGAAAAATTCATCCGGAATACAATAAAATCATAATGGTTATTGTATTACTTGCTAAAATTAAACAAACTAGTTTTAGCAAAATAACAGCAAATTGCCCATTGGCACCCCTCGCGGACACCATATCAATGTTTTTTCCCTTTCAGTCAAACATTGTTAAATACCTAATGTAATATTATAATTTGCTAAGAAAGGCTCTAAGTAAAGAAGAAAAGAAAAAATTATAAAAAGCACTAATGTAAATATAAAAAAACAGAAGCGGAATTTCGATTTAACGCTGAGACTTTTAAAGGAATACATAAATTCAACCTTCCAAATCATACTTTTTATTAAGAAGTCATACTCCATGGCAATATGATTTAGCATAAAAAGGTAATATATCGTATAGAAGAATAAATTATGTGCATACATAAAGAGGTGTACCCATATGGGTACAGCGGGCTTAAATGGGTAAGTGACAAGTCCCTGGAATGAGGTGCAGCTTTGTCTGAAAATGAAATAATTTGTCTGTCGATTGATGTGGTTGTTTTAATGCAACCTCTCTCGCATTATCTCTCTGCCCAGCCATCCTACAATAAAAATTCTTTAATAATTAACACATCTCGCAATCAATACACAGTCTTAAATGGACACGTTCAAAAAACATAAAAAACTACACAACAAATTTTCAATAATACCGAAAAGGGCAATCATACAATTTTATATGCATAAATAGTGCTGTTGTGGGGTATGTTAATTGTGTACGCATGGATGTATTTTTTGTAGTTTTCTCGCACGATTGGCACTTTTTTATTTGTTAACGATTTTGTCCGTCTACTGGGGGTATTTTATAGCAAAAAGGTATCCGCGTCCGGCCAATGGGGCGTCCGTCTAGAAGAGAGTAATCTGTTTTAAAAATTCTGGAAAACAAAGGGGCTTGGAAAATTGTTCGTTTAAAAGAGGTGTTCGCGAGAGGTGTCTGTTAGTAGAGTTTTCACTATATATATCATTCTTTGCTATCGTCCAAAGAAAAAAAAAGAAACAATTTTAAACATCTTATTGAAAACGTTAAAAAAAATCAAAATCTAAATAATATTTTACCAAACACCGAAAATTCGGAAAGCACAAACCTTTAAACTTCCCAACAAACTGAAAGGTCTCTAAAAAATGACACCAATAACGATATACCCATATGCATTTATACATCTATACAAATAGAAAAAACTATAACTTTCTGCATGTCTGTCTGTGTTCGTATCACGCAAAAACTATCACTGGATGATTTAAATATAGGATACTTTTTTCCAGTAAAACTATCTGATTTCCAAAATAAAATAGGGAAAAACTTAAAAATCAATTTAATTCATAATCTATTTTTTAATAGTGTTTAATAAGTTACGACTAAGCAGTGTGTTAAAAATAAAACAACTCTGCTAGGTAAGGTATAAATGAAAGTTATGTTCAAAAAAATTTCGATATTGAAATGTTATTAAACCAAAGAAATGTGCCTCTGTATTATTATGTACGTCGTATTGAAAAACAAAACACATCTATTACTATTATATGGTGTTTGTTTGAAAAAAAATATTTTCTTATAACCTTTTGTCGTATACAATGGATGATATAATTGCAAAAATTTGTATGAATAAGTACATTTAAAACACAATCGCTTAAACCAATTATTTTCAGAGAGACCTAGATGAAAATTGGTCGCAAGAAGAAAAAGATATAATAAGATACAAAGCACGGATGTAGGTATATCGATGATAACAGGAATGACTTAAAAATTATTTCAAAGAAAAAAGAGCATGGCAAACTATCAAGAGTAATATGGAAGCATTATACAGTCGAGAAAAGCCAGAAAAATCTGTCGATGAGGCACAGAGGCAGGTACAATGGAATAGTAAAAGTCAACACGGTAACAAACTACGCAATTTGCCAAAGCATGAAAAGTACTCCCTGTTAGAAGAGAGGATGCAACAAATAAAAAAAGAAGAAATAGAAAATGAAGTAATGCATACGACTCAGATGAAAATGATTAACGAAGAAATGTTACATAAAGAAGAAATACATAAAATACATATCCAGCATTATAAAAAGCTTCTCATGTGCTGAAAAAGAAATTATATACTAAACAAATTATACGTTTAATGCAAATAATTTAAAGTAAAAGTAAAGGTGTACTCTTTCTTAGAATGTAAGCAGATTTTAGGGCCTTTGACCGTTAGTTTTTTTATTTTTTGTTATAATTGGCATCTGAACCTCGAGTTCTTGCAACAAGTCCAAAATTTTGCAGTCGGCATCGCATACAATCTAAAAATCAAGTAAAAAAGAAGTAAAAATTTTTGTTGAGGTTCTTATTTATTTATTTAGAATTTGGAAGGCCCCAAAAACACAATACGGTTATATACATATTGTTTATTTATATACAATTAGTTTAAAAAGATTTCCTTTATATGTATTTAAGTTTTAGAAACAAGATTTAAATCATATTAGATACACAATTGTATTTCTACAAAAAAAATTATTCTTTCAAATACATTATCTGCGGTATTCATAACAATATTTTAAACAGTGTTTAACTTCTGAACAAGAAATTTTTATTCATAACAATGTTAATAAACAATGTTTAGACAATGAACAAACAGTAACTAACTCTTGGTTTTCAGTTGTCAAATTGAATATTTTTTGACATTTGTATTTTCATAAAAAGTTTTTTTTGGCTAAAATTGTGAAAGAAAATATATTTTATTGAAATGGATACGCTGGATACTTTCAATGTTACCCAAATTAGAAGAAGGCCTTCAAGAAAATTTTATAAAAAAAGGAAAAATACTTTTTATATCTATAATAACGAAGAGTTCCGAATACGTTATCGGTTTTCGAAAGAAAGTGCTAAAAATTGATAGGATTGGTTAAGGCTGACTTGAAAGGCAAAAGAAATGGTGGAAGAATTTCGGACACTATCCAAGTTCTTTCTGCTTTTAGATGTTGGGGTAGCAATCAAATTCAAGATGATTGTGCTGACACACACGGTTTTAGCCAACCGTCTATGAGTAGAATATGTGAAAGAGTAGCTAGAGCATTTGCAAGATTAGCAAAACACTTTGTAAAAATGCCAACGGGCGCAGAAGACCAACTTAAAACCATGGTAAATTTTGAAAAAATTGCCGGATTAAAAAAGGTATTAGGAGCAATAGATTGTACCCACTTGCGCCCACAAGGAGTAAAAGGAGACGACGCACAACTATATGTAAACCGAAAAGGTTACTTTTCTTTTAATGTACAGGTAATATTTTAAAACTTTCTAAAAAGTTATAAACTGATTTTTTATTTTAAAGGTTGTTTGCGATGCTTCTCTAAAAATAAATGATATTGTGGCTTGTTGGAAAGGTAGCACCCATGACTCAAGAATTTTCAATGAAAGTAAAATCAAGGAAAAATTTGAAAATAGTTGCTTCTTTGGTAGGCTTCTTGGTGATGGTGGGTATAAATGTACCAATTATCTATTTACTCCAGTAAATAATCCTAGAGATCAAAAGGAAGAGTCATATAATAAGGCCCATATAAAAATAAGAAACTGTGTTGAAATAGTCTTTGGATTGTGGAAGAGCCGTTTTCGAATCCTATTAGAAAAAAAGCGTCTCTCAAGAAAAAATGCCAAAATACTGATTGTGGCATTGGCTGTATTACACAATTCGGCAATAATATTCAAAGAAGACGACTTTAGTAAGATAATCTTAATGACTTCGATGTTTTGTTAATAATATTACATATAATTTCAGTTGATTACCTTGAGGAAATACAACAACAAATACCAGCTAATCAAAATGAGGATACAGATCATTCTATTTCATGCTCTTTATATATTCAACGTTATTTAAAAAAATAAATTTAATTTAATATTATGCTAATTACCCATAACGTTTTATAATAAAATGGCTAGCTCTTTTACCCCAACAAATAAAATGCAATTTATTTGTTGGGGTAAAAGAGCTAGTTCCTATACGTATTTCACTGGTTGCTCAGGCCAGATCATCAGGAAACCTTTTTCCTAATTTTAGAGAAGCCAAAAATACTCTATAAGTAATAAAATTCTACAAAACACAGTGAGAAGTATGCATGTTATAGAATAATATTATATAATAATAATAAGAGAATCGAAAAATAACAAGTGTTGCCAAAGGATTGCACAAGCAGTTGCATATTTAGTTATTAATAAAACTTTTGGGAATTTGTTATTTTTCGATTCTCTTGCGAGAACAAAATTAACTTGTGTATGCTTTTAACTATTTTTATACCCCAGTTCAAAATACATAGGCAGATGTCTGTCCTTCTGGCTAGATGGACGACAAGCGTTAAGAAATTATGTTCTAATGAATTCTGTTCTAATGTATTTATTTTATAAAAGTTGGAACAAAGTACATAATTTAAAAAAAAGTAAATTAAAGAATCCCTTTTTGAGGCGTTCTATTTCCAGTTTGATTTTCTCCATTTTTGCCGCATGTTCTTCCTTTAACTGTGTGATCTGAAGTTCCAGCATCTTCTTTTTTAATTCATTAATTTGTCTTTTCTCATGCATTTTATTTTTTAGTTGCTGTATTTCCATTTCTTTTTGCTGGACACTTATTTCTATCAAATTTATTCTTTTCAAAGTTTCGTCGCCTTTTTCTTTTTAAATCACTCTCCACAGATTTTTGACTTACATTTGTCTGAGAAGCATCCTTTTGGTTTAAAATATCTTGAGAGTTAGAATTGCTATGAAATTCATTGGTGTCATGCTCAAATTGATGTGGAATACGTGATATTAATTCTTCTTCAAAACTGCTTAGAGGCTCTGGTGATGGCCCTCCACCTGTTTGTTTTCTTTGTCTTAAAAAAGCTGAAGTTTTTGAATTCGCTATAAGTTTTATTCTTCGCCATTGTGACTATATTTGATCCAGAGTTCTTTCAGTTTTTGAAGACGTATTGAAGAGGGTAGAAATAGTATTCCATGCATGTTTTTTCTTTTTAAACAAAATGTAAATGTAATTCTTACTTTTTCATCCTGCTACCAATTAGAAGACCTTTTAAAAGATTTCCTTTCCTTTTTTTTCCATTTTATTTTTAAAAATTTTGTAAAATTTTTAATATTATTAAAATTCAAGTGACAGTTGAAATGTGGTGAAAAACAAAAACAGAGTTATTTAATAAAAATCAGAGTAGATAGCAAGAAATACAGGGATGTTTGAATTTTGTTTAGTCAGAGTTTAAAATAGTGTTATGAATAAACTTTCGAACAACTAATGAACTAGCTTAAAATACATTTTAGTTGTACACTCGATATGAGTGGTATACAACGATTGTTCAATTTTTTGTTATGAATACCGCAGTATCCTTTCCAAGAATTTAAAGGATATATTTAATTCGTTCTTTTTATAAGAATCTACAATCAGTAAATATATGAGCTGCACTCAATTCATCACAAATTCACGTTATTGGTGACTTCTTTTCAATAATATGTTTATGTGAAAACAAAAAGTGTCCTAATTTTAATCTAGTAAGTATTTGGAACTTTAAATGCATAATTAATATTTTTTTGAACTTTGTATAATTTAATATCGGTGCTGCTCTTCCACAAATCTTCCCAAATGTTACCCCATTAATGTTTTGCTATTAAGTATCTGAAGTCCGAGTATTGAAATTTGGCTTCTAAACATGTATTTGTTTATAGGGAATCATTTCCTGTAATACTTAGGTGGCTTGGAACCCATAGAAATTGAATTTGATTTTGAGGAATGAAAGTAATCGAATTTTTTATCAGCCATGTTACAGAGCTAAATTCCCTTCGGAAGTGGAATTGATATTTTTAGCGTTTTTTGCGCCATTTAAACTATTTAGGACATCGTTTTATTAAAATTCTGCGACGTATTTTATCAATTTACTGCTGTAATTAAAGATATTTCGGGCATTTTTGTTATATTTTTTCTAAATTAACAACACAAATATTTTTATTGCCTTTCAAAATATTTATTTATTCAAGCATGTCAGACATTTCGTTCGGAATTGATTTCGTAGTTATCATTTCGATCTGAATGGTGTTAGCTTCTATAGATTCCATTCGGTTTTAGTAAATCGAAAAAAATACAAAACCATTTTTTATGTATTACATATTGAAACATAAGAACGAATGTAACAAAATATAAAATAGATGCTTTGAAAGATAATAAAAATTCAAGAAATACATCTTTCACCAGTTTGTAGTCCGAACCCTCCCCTACACTTCTATACCCCATTATATATGAGCCGGGTTGCGACCGTGGGCATCAACACAAATTTTTCTGACCCAAGGTCCGATATTTTCTGCACAAATTAATGAATACACAAGTTTTACAAAACCAATTATTTTCTGAACAGCTTTGAAACGTTGCTTTTTAAGTATTTCGTCTTTTTAGTACATATCTAAAGACAAAAACTTTTTATCAAGTCTGCTTGGGTGTTGGGGCCTATTTCTTTTTGCAGACCTAAAATTTTGGATTTCTTGCTTGCAATCAACTTATGTTTATTGTATTTAAGACTTTGCTATATAATGGGTGATTTTGTATGAAACACAGTTTTAAGATATAACTGAGTAAGTGTCTTAATCTTCTTAAAAATAAAAGTGGGCATGAAGGTAAAACTTGTCTTAAAAGCTCCAAGAGAAAGTCGGATTCCCGTTTTCAGTATAGGATCTAATTTTATTAGCTTAGATTTACTAGCGGATGAATATACATATAATAGAAGCATAATCTATTGTTGGAAGTATAAGTTAATAGTTTTTTGGATTTTTATTTTAATAGCTGATTCTTTTTTACCTGAGCAATATATAACAAGGTCGTCTGCATATAATAAAGCTTTATAACAGTTATTTATATATCATATATATAATATAACATCAATTTATAACAGTTATTTAATATAACATCAGAAAAAGTGTGAACTGATCCTTGGGGGACGCCATTTTCAAGATTATAATAATCAGAAAACGTGTTTCCAACTATGCAGCAACATTCTATTTTGTGTATAAAGTTTGAAATAAACGCTGTCATATTTCCTTTTATTTCTATATATCACACTTACCTTTTATTTATTATTCTTTCTTAAAGATTACCAAGACAGTTTGTCAGTAAAATGGGCCTATAGTTGTTATTATTAGTTCCATCTTTGTCTGGTTTTAAATCTGGAATGACTTAAGCTTTTTTCAAATTATTTGAGTTTTATTTTTTTTATAGACAGAAAAAGATGGTGTTCATAAATTTATGGTACTACATTATTGTCAAGAATTATTGTTGCTTTCTCTAATAGTTTTTCGAAATTTTGCTAAGTTTTCGTTACTTGGGTTTCTTTTAAAATATTTTAGAAGCTTTCTTCTTTCCCTAATGATAATTTCTATCCACCAGGACACTTTTCTTTTCTTGCATTAGTATTTGTTAGGGAAATTGATACCTGAGCAGCTTTTAAAATTGTTTTTGTTATATAAACTTCGGCTTGGTCTATTTTATTAAAATTTGTTAAAGGTTTAGCGTTTTTTATGTTCCACCTTGGTCTACGTTAAGCATTTTGTGTTAAACTATTTATAGTAATTGTTATTGGATAATGATCACTGCTATGGAATATTCCATTCAAAATGTTGTTGAATATTTGAGGAAATTAATAGGTCGATTATGGATGGCAACCGAACTTAAGTTGCGTTGTCAAAAGGCAACCTAGTTGCAATAAAGTTGTCGATACTGCTATTTTGACACTCTAGCAACTGGATAAATGTAAATAATCAAAAAGATTTTAATAAATAAGCATGAAAGAAGTAATTCAAGGTAAATAAAAACAAAAAAAATTATAAAATGATTATTTCCCAAAGGAAATGTTGATCCTTCTCCTTTTCTCATTTTTAATGTCGAAAGTGTGTATTTTGGTCACTTTTACACTGTTAAAATCTACAATTTAAAGAAATTGTATGTATTGTACATTATATATAAGTATTTGGTTTTAAATACATATGCACACAATAAACTATTAAATATACAAAACTTTAAATAAACCTATTTTTCTTCAGATTTACCGCCTTTTGTTGCTTAATCTGTGAAAAAAATCAACAGCAACCACAAATTTATGGTTGCCAATTTGGAAACTGAAATTATCAACTTTTAGTTGTCAGTTTAGTTGCCATACATAATTCAATTTCGGCAACTGACAACACAACTGAGGTTGGGTTGCCATCCACAATCGACCTATAAAGAAAAATCGATACTGCTAAAAGTGGGTTTTGCAATTTATGTTATTTAAAATGTTAAGTTCATTATCTATATATATAAAAAAAGTTGCGTTGTGTTAGAAATTGATGTTCTCTGGAATGCGTGAACCGATTTTGTTTCTGCAAAGTTTATATGAAAGGTGACGTCAATACCAAGGTTTTTGTATGTGTATTGGTTCATGAGTTATAGGCGGAATAGTTGGCGTGGTACCGCCCATACAAAGTAAAAAATTATTATCGTGTACCTGGCGAACTGCAATAGATAGCGCCTTGAAACTTTGAAAGAGTAGCCTTTGTGCTAAGGCGCATAGCCTGCAAAATACAGAATCAATTGGGACAGTGGGCGTGGTGCCTCCCATACAAAGTGAAAGATTATTGTTGTGTATATAGAGAGTACAAGTAAGCCCCATACGCATGCGTATACATAGGCTGAATTGGGACAGTGAGAGTGGTACCCCCCACACAAAGTAAAAAATAATTATCCTCCTGTCTAGAGAATTGCAATAGGTAGCGCCTTGGAATTTTGCACCAGTAACCCCCATATTTAGTTACATTGTGTAGAGAAACACAGACTGAATTTGAATGGAGGGCGTAGTACCTCCTATACAAAGTGAAAAATTATTATCGCGTACCTAGAGAACTACATTAGGTATAGTCTTAAAACTTTGTAAAAGTAACCCTCATACTAATGTTCATAGTCTAGCAAAATACAGACTGGATAAGAATACTGGGAGTGGCACATCCCATTAAAATTAAAAAATTATTATCGTGTTAATACGTATAGTCTAGCAAAAAACAGATTGGATGGGAACATTTTTGTGTGCGTTTTCGCGTTAAAATTTGGTCATACTTTTCTTCCAAGTGTTTGTGTTTTTTGTGGATGGGTGTAGCGAAGGGCACCCGGGATAGCTAGTCGTTAATAAAATCTTCTACTGTACTTCCTCATAAGTCTATTTAACAAGATCACCATATCACATAATATGAGTTAAAGTCCCCTAACATAAGTAAAACTAAATTGTGAGACTATATCATTGACTTTATTTTTTTAAATGTTTTCTGATTCAGTAGAAATTTTGAGCAAAGAATTAATTGAATTGGGAAGTTTATTTTAATAGCAACAACTTGAAGTTCTGATACGATAGGAAGTATTTCAAATATATTATTTAAATAAATGCAAATACCACCATGAGCGGTTGAAGCGGAAGGGATATTTTTGAAGTAACATATAGTTCTGTAGATTTTTGTAATAATTTGACTTAAATTTTGTTTCCTGAATACAAATAGCTAAGCAGTTTAATTTAGTTAGAATAAGTTTATACCCCCCTATTACGGTTTACAACTCAACTAAGTTTGGTTAACTAAGAGACAACTCAACTTTCGCACAACCAAACTCCATTTTAGTATTATGAAATACAACTGCTTTTTGGTTGAAATTGTTATGGCGTTACCAACTTAAAGTATCAATTTGACAGAGGAAAACCCACTTTATATGCAAATTTGAAAATAAAACAAAAGTGTTTTATGTGTTTTACTACAAATAAAATAATTTAAAACGGATTAAGTAGAGATTTACTTTTTGAAGACGATTCTGAAGACGCCTTTATACATAGATATTCTAAGTAAAAAAAAGAAATCGTGAAGAGTCAACCTCCTTGAACTGCCCAGTGTAAACTAAGAATAATAAATTAGTTTCAAATGAGTAATAAATACAAAAATTAAGTAATTTTTACAAACTTATTAGTTATTTTCAACTGAGATTATATGTATAAGAGACCATTTAAAGAAATCTGTGCATGTGGCATCTACACCACCGATATTGAAATTGGGTGCTGTACTTAGATTTTTTGCTAATGGACATTACCAAAAGTGGTACGGCAACGATTTCAATACATAACTCAATCTATGAAGGAAAAATTTGCAGAATTCAAAATGGGGCTTGCCTCGTCCAGTATCGGAATGGCTTTCCATCAGTTCTACAAGTTTTTCAAACTGTTGTTTTATTGTAACTTTTTTTTATATAAATTTGTTCAAAATCTGTGATTAATAAAGGACTTGAAGACAAATAAGAAAACTTTACTTACCCGCTTTACTTGAAACAACTGCTACCGATGAGTTGTATTTTTTTTTTATACTTTTGTTAACCGCACTAACACTGGGTTGTAAATGGTAATACTACAACAGAGTAGTAACCAAGGCGAATTCATACCAGGTGGAGTCGATAGCCCAGCTGATTGTTTTTTGCTCCTGTTATTTTGCTAATGTCTTGTCAAAAAATACATTGTTTCATAGCTGCTAATCTAATGTCAAAGTTGTTGTTTTGTTGTAGTTGTTGTCCTACTGCTCACACCTGGTATGAATTCGCCTTGGTAGTAACACAATTCAAATTCACCTTAAAAATTTTTGACAAGTTGAGTTGTAATACCAAACGAAATTGTAAAATTTCAACTGAAGTAGAGTTGAGTTAAAAACCGTAATAGGGCCCTTAATTTCATCAAAGTAAGTTTTAAAACCGTGGCAGTTCCATTGTATAATTTTATAGTTACTACTCATTAGAACTATAATTATATTCCATACTATCATCGTTGCTGTTTTCATTATTGTTTGACTTAATTTTCTTTTTTTCTGCATTCCTTAATTTTCTTTTTGGGTAATAAGTCGATTTTAGAACCGTCAGCTTTTGTAATTTGACGTACTGGAGAGACACGTGTTAGAGTTGGATTTAGTCTTGAGTCATTTGTGTTTTCTTCAGTGATGATTGATTTTTTATTTTCGTTTTGTAGACTTTTGTATGGGCAGTTACATGTTCTAGTAACATTGGTGAATGTATATACATAGTTGTTAGTTGATTTTGTATGTTATATTCTATACCTGCATCATTTATTGTTTTCTTTTGTGTTATTTTTATTTTTTGTATAGCAATACATTACACTCTCTATTTCCTGTTCCTGTTGGCAATTAACGCATTTAGCCTGTCGAGAGCATTTATCACGACGTCCAGTTGAATCTGTGGATGTATGTTCGATACCGCTGCAATGTGGACATAGTTTTTCTTTAGAAGAGCATGCCTCTGACATATGGCCAAATCGATAACACATGAAACAGCCGAAATAATAAAACCATTTATCCCTAATAAATGGTTTTATGTCAGTCGACATATAACCTAGAAATATTTTTCCAGGCAGATCACTTACATTTTGGTTATTGGGTCTCTTTTCTTTAATCTTTTTATATCCATAATGTTCGGGGTCTGCTCAGTAATTTCATTGAGAAGTTCAGAATCATCCAGCGAACGTAGGTCGTTGGAATAGAATATTCCCTTAGATTTATTAAGACAGTCATGTTCCTCAACTTTTACAAAAATCTCCATTGATAAATATATGTATCATTTTTATAATTTTATTGGCTTGCTTTTCGTTGAAACATTGTATTAGCAATTACCCGTTTTTAAGTTTTTTTTTTTTGCATAACCTTACCTTTCCCCCAGTTGCATCAATAGAACGTTGTATTAAGAATGGTGAAACATTACTGAGACCTTCCGAGGCTCTTACATCCATTCTGGTCATTATGAAGAATAAAGGATCAATAGATTTTGGGTTTTTATTATTTTGTTATACACTTACAAGATAATTTTTTGTTGTTTTTCTTTTTTTTTGTTTTGGTTTTAATTTCTTTGATATATGCTTTAGACTTTTGTTTTTTACTCAATGTGTTCTCTATTAGAGCACAAAGTATACAGAGATGTAACCACTGACTTATGAAAATGGCCAAAATCAGCATTAAGGGGTTAAGTCGCAATTTACATTAGACAGAAAAATGGGCAGACAGACGAGATTTGTAGGCAAGGGGTTGAAGAGGTAGAGTGTGTATTTCATGACTAGTGTACTGGACATTTTTTCGTTTCTCTTTTCTGCTTTTCGCTTTTTTCTTTTGAAACACACAAACATGTAAAGAATATAACACAGAAAATAAAATGTGCAAAAATCTGTCTGTTATGTTTATGTCCAATGTAAATTGTTTAAGCAAGAGCAAAAGAGAATTCAAAAAATGTCTGCCCTGTTTCTGTCCTATGTAAATTGCGACTAAGGCAGCTTGTCAAGAAAAAGACAAATACAGTACAGTACAATACGAAAATGGGGATGTAAACAAAACAAAGATTAAAAATTGTATTAAACACAAAGAGCTGCGGTACTAGTGGTTTTTCTTTTTATTTGTTAACAATTTCATTTATAATAAAAATGTTGAAAATATAATAGACATTAAAAAGCGTCAAGTGAATACAACATAATTGAAAAAGATTTGGAGATTTAGAAGAAAGTAAGTGTTTGAGTTCAATATATGTATGTACATAAAATTTAATTTTAAAAACATTCTTTAGATAATACCTATAAAGGCTGAACTAGATCCTGATGGAGACTTATCAAGCGGTAGCGAATTTAATGCTAATGCCAAAGAGAAACCTTTGTGCTAATGCAGAAAGCAGTAGAAAAGTATCAGCCACGTTTAATTACACTGTCAGAGTGTTTTAATTGTCCCTATGATACAAAATATTTCCGTGAATATGCTGAAAGGCAAGCATCAGTTGAAACATCTCAAACGTTATTGGAATTATCCAAGGAATTATGTGTATGAGGTACTATACCTGAAATAGGCGAAAACAATGCAATCTATAATACTTGTACAATATGGTCGCCGGAGGGTAAATTGTTAGTAAAACATCGAAAAATGCATTTAATTGATATTGATGTAAAGGGTGGCATACGTTTTAAAGAGTCGGCGACATTGTCACCTGGTAATGAGTTTACAATTTTTGAAATTGATGGCCATAAAATCGGAATTGATATTTGTTATGATATACGTTTTGAGGAAATGAGCAAAGTTTATAGAAAAGCTGGTATGTTTAACATGTATAGATTGTATAATATACATATTTTAATTTGTCTTCTAAACATTTTTGTTAAAACTCTAATACAACAGGTTGCGAAATGTTAATTTATCCTGCTGCATTTAATATGACTACTGGTCCTTTACATTGGTAATTACTTCAACGTTCTCGTGCTAATGACAACCTGTTGTATGTGGTAACTACATCTCCCACCAGCGAAACAGCTGAATATGTCGCTTATGGTCATTTAATGGTTATCAATCCATGGGTTAAGCTCTTAGAGTGTCCAGGAAGCAGGAAGAACTGTCATTGCCGATAATGGTATGTTAAATAATTAAAATGCAGAATAGGCATATTTTTTTATAAAAATATTACTGCTGCTTCATTTTCAGATTTTTCGATTGTTGAACAAGTGCATCAACAAATTCCCGTATTCTCTCAAAGGCGAACAGAATTATATGAAACTATAAAGAAATGCTAATACATCTATCATATATTCAAGTACTAATGTTAAAAAATTATTATTTAAGTTGACTAAAATTTCTCACTTTCTAATTAAGTAGCTGACCCGGTCCGCATTGCTAGCCCTAAGCAAACATTAGTGTTGTATTACCACACGATTTAAATTGAGCTTTTAACGAAATTTACGGAATTTAAATAAAAATCCATGGAATACCTATCATAAAGTTTTTTTACAGAATAACTTACATATGGTGTAGATATGGGCTCAATCAAAACAGAAACGCATGTAAGGGGTGATCCATTTCGAGGTTCCCTACTTTTTTAAAGAAAAAACAGAAAATTTAAATTGAATGGATAATGTTTATTATCACTTGAAAGAACATTCTTTGGCATTTATTTTTTGAAGATTATATCTATGAAATGTTGGCCGTTGCTATGTCGCAGATAGTCCATCCGTTGATTCCAATTTTCGATATCTCGTTCGAGCATTTGGACTGGTAACTGGCGAATGACACGCGTGAATTTTTACTCCAAGGACTGAATCGAAGCGGGTTTGTCCGCATAAACTTTAGACTTTACATATCCCCACAGGAAAAAGTCTAACGGTGTGATATCACACGATCTTGGTGGCCAATCGACCTGCCCAAAACCTGAAATTATGTGCTGTTCTCTCAATAAATTCATTGATTGATGCGATGTGTGGGAAGTGGCGCCGTCTTGCTGAAACCAAATGTCGCCGAGATCACGAGCTTCAATTTCAGGCATCTTCGTTTTCTTTCTTGACAATTTTTTTTTCTGAAAAACTTAAAAATAAATGTACAAAATAAAGAAATGAATATTTTGGGCTATTAGGCCAGTACACCACAAATGAATAGTTCAAATTTCATGGGCGGATCTAAGAATACTATTTATTGCTGAGTTCTTGTTATTGCAGTACTTCTGGGGCAATCTTAAAAAATGTGGTTAATAGTGAGTATCTATGAGCAAGCTATGCATTCTCTTCTAGGCAGTGTTGCTTCATAGTAGTGTTGTGTGCTAAATTTTGTATTGACTATTCTGGAAAGATGTACATACATATATAGTAAGGAGGGGTACGAGATCTAAGAAAACTGGTTTATGTGGTCCATTGCTCTTCATATTTCTTTAGGTGAACATTTTTGTGGAAATTAGCCTCAAATTATATATACATACAAATATACATTATTTGCGAATATACATACTTACATACTGTTTAACAGTCTTCAAGTAGAATGTTCTTTGATTTGAATCTTGGGCAGATATTTGAAGTGTTTATGATCTACAACTAACAGAGTTAAGTAGTTTGAGGTACTCCGATTATATGTAAGCTTTTTCCTGAAACAGACTTGAATCTTTGGTGGGAAATCAACTCACATACGGACTGATAGAATAGAGTAATAACTACTGAAACCTGTAAAGTTTTAATAATGTTAAACCATTTTCTAAATGGAAAGCCGGTAGCGCTAGAACTAAGGGTCTTAGGTAGTCATTAGAACATTTTGTATTTATTGTATTGCCTGTAATTGAGGACAGATTTAATCTGTGGTTCAGTGCATCTAAAGCATTTGAATAAAATCGACACATCCGAAAGGCAATTGTGATGTTTTGTTGCAAACAATGTAGTGACATTTCTGTAGATGCACTTACCTCTTTGGGAAAATCTGTAATTTTTCCCCTGAGGACAATTCTTGATGCATTTGTTATTCCTGAAAATTATAACAATTAAAATAAGTAAATTTTTTTTAAGTTGTTAAAACTTACATTTGTATTGTTTTCCACAGCTTCTCAGGCTTTTGTTTCTGCAAAATACAATAACAAATATAATCATATTTTTAAATAGAAAAATTCAATTGCAACTTACCTTGAATATGCTTGCTTCTTATTTTTCCTGAAAAAAGTAAATATTTCATGAAAATTATTAAATTAATGTAAAATTCTTTGGTTCTCATCCCTTATTCTTACCGTTCAAAATACGTTTAATTTTTATGCGCCAGAAAATAGAACAAAGAGAATTCACAAAAGGGCACTCGTTTGAGAAAGAGACGGATAGAGAAAGAGACGGATATATCACCGTGACACCTCTTGGGTTCTCTTTGATTAGAGTATAAATTGAACTATTCCTAAAGTGGCATGTCATTTGATAACCAACACTTCGTGTCGGACATTTGATGCGAACATGGGTACAATCAATTGCGCCAACTTCGCATGAGAATCGTGCTATATTAAAGAAGTTCTGTTTTAATGCATTGATTTCGTCTGCCCCACTTGGAAATTTTACAAAATCTGACAGATGCAAGGCAATTCTTTTTGGTATTCTTTTTATAATCCTGCTACATTTAATAGTAAGAAAAATGGGTTTTCAAATAAATGTGGTTACCAACGTCACTTTAATGAACGTTTCGCCATAAAAATCGCAAGGTGCATAGAACAGAAAGACTCAAGGAAACAGGTAAACTGTTTATCGATGCATCCATTCTTAGCATATCAATGATAAATTGTGTTGTATGCTTATCAAAAATGTATCGTGAGTAAAATTATCATCACCCATTTCAAATGGGTCACTTCTTGCGATAAATTTGCTCCATAATTATTTTTTCTATTACAGTTATAGTTTTTTTTACATATGTATATATTAGGGGGTTTCACGATGGGAAGTGCAAACTGTGCAAACGTGAGCAAAAATGCATCATTTTTATCAACACAACAACAAAATATACATACTTGAAATTTGCTTTGTTTGCACTAAAAAAAACCTTGAGCAAGGACTAGCCAGGAATTTGAGGTGAGTTTTGAATATTTTATTTTGAAATTTTCTACATTATTGTATGATTTAGAAATCCAATGGAAAAATGTAATACACAAAACTCTTAGAAAACATGTGTATAGATGCCACTTGGGATATTTCAAAATAGATGGTGAGATACCTTAAAGCCAATTATCATAAGGCTGAAGAATGCAGGAAAAACACCGGTTCAGGGTTGCTCTATTCGGATGAGGGAAAGGAAAGACAGGTCGTTAATTCGACCTATACTTATTAGAACACCTCCTTCTGAACTATCACAAGAAAACTTGCAATGTGTTACCGGCAATTCATATAAAATTAGTTTTTAACATATCTTTATTTTCAAAAAAACTACACAAAATATGTAAATTTTATAAAAATCTACATGATGTTTTTGTTAAAAAAATGTTGATTTTCCTTTTAATATTTATGAATCATCTTCACCAAGTGATCTGTTAAGCAGCACTGCAATATATAATGAGTCACAAGATTTGCAGGACAATTTTGAAGTCTTAGAGGTATTAGAAGATATATCTAGTGAAGTTGAAGAAGTTGAGTATGATGAATCAACAACAGAGATTTTAGTTGATTCGAATATACAACATACATCACAATCAGTTAAAAACTCTTTATTTAGCAAGGAAAGAGTAAATAATTTTGCTCAAAAATACTCATTTGTGACGTTTTGAAATCGTTTACATTGTAAATATTTTGTACAGCGGCTTTATGAAACATGATACTTTGTTCGAATACAAAGCAATTAACATTTTGGAAGTCAGCCATACTTTCAAAGCCAAATCGAACAAAATATTGTCAGGACGCTCACAACGTGTGCAAACTCAACAAGGAAGAATTAAAACAGAAAGAACTAAAAAACGTTGTTAATGCATTTTAAATTTATCACAATGTATAGACAAGATTTGCAGGACAATTTTGAAGTCTTAGAGGTATTAGAAGATATATCTAGTGAAGTTGAAGAAGTTGAGTATGACGAATCAACAACAGAGATTTTAATTGATTCGAATATACAACATACATCACAATCAGTTAAAAGCTCTTTATTTAGCAAGGAAAGAGTAAATAATTTTGCAAATAAATTAAAAATCAGCGCCAAAAACACCTATCGATAAACTTTCTGCTCTTCACAGCGAAAAAACTGAATACTTAAAATCAAAAATGATATTTGATAAAGAAAAATTTATCAAAGAACTAGATTTAAATGAAAGAACATTTTTAGTATATGTTCAAAATAGAAAAGATGAAATGGATATGAAAAGATTAGAAATTGAAAAAGACGAGAGGTTGAGAAAATTGGAAATTGAAGCAAACGAAAGAATGCATTAATACGAAATTGATATAAATTACAAAAATCAAAAATAAATGCTGGTTTTTATATATTGGAGCTTTCTTATCAAAATCGATTTTTAACACGAAAAAACGAACTAAAAAATTAATTTTGTTGTTTCTGTTTGCTTTTTATTATGATATTCATTATCCAATATTTGTATGTATATAAATTTAAATTTGTTTTAATTCGCATTTTTATTAATAAAATTTAACCGAGCATTAAAGAATGTAGTGCTTGCCTTTTTAATTCATGTGTTCTATTTTCTGGTTCCAATTCATCATAATTTTCTTCACTACTTTCTGCTCTATCATCGTTACTAGTTATATCTTCAAACGTGTTTGAGGAAATATCAGATATAAGGATATTATGTAAAATGCGGCACACCATTATCCACTGACGACAATAGAAATGTTTCTTTTTAGAATTCATTCTCATTCTTAGGTTTTTAAGACTACTAAACTTTTCTTTCAACATTCCAAACAGTGTTCAATTCGTACTCTATACTTGCTATGTATGTCTCTTATTAAATTCTATTCGCTTGAAGACATCCATTTGAGAAGAATTTCTTCTATAAGGACTGATTAGAGTAGATGATAGGGAATAGGCTGAGTCTCCAGCTATCTGACTGATTACCAATAATATATTTTATACTTTCTTTATATATTTCACAATTCTTATAAATTTTTGCGTCGTGATGACTTCCAGGATGTCCCACTACAACGTGTTGAATTCACAGCATATAGTCATAAATTACTTGAACCTTCAAAGAATATTTATTATTAGTGCGAGAAAAAACCGATACTGGACTAAGAACAGGAGCTTCGGCTAAAGCAATTTTAGTTCGTCATAAGTGGCTGCAACAATAGCAGATCTTTCACTTTTATCTGGCCAGAATATACATATTACCGCGATTTTAGATTAAGAAATGCTTTAAATACACGTCGAGTTACTTTGTCTATTTTACCTCCCTCCCCAATTCCAAACAGTGCCACAATCTTTTTTAACGATGCACCTTCTCCAGAAGATCCCAATCTATAAAAAACTATAGCCAATTAAAAAGGAACTGGAAACTGTTTCGGTGAATGCAAGTTGTTAAAAACCGGATTATTAGAAACAAGTGAAACAAGTTTATCAAATTCTGTACGGTTAACTTTCAACATTTGCAGGAACCTGTTATCATCTAGTACGGTTAGTACATTTTGGGACCAGTGATTAGACTTTGGAACAAAATTGCAAATATGCAAATTTGCACTGTAATCGTGAAAACCCGTATTACAGTAATCCCCCTTATAACACGGTAGATTGGTTCCGCGTTATAGGAAAGCGCTTTATACGAGTATTCTCATGCAACGCGTTTGTATGACCCCGCATAACGCGTTATGTACAAATGATTCACGTTTAACTCTCCTTAAAGGGGATTTAAATCAAATATTAAGAATAAACTATGTCATGAACGAAATATGTGTGTTTTATTAAAATCAAACTAAGAACATTTTAAATAAAAAATGTATGAAATGTATGTAACTAATAAACAGATAAAAAAATACATAATTTCGAAAACAGTTTTATTACATATTTATTCGCAATCGGAGCTATCTGAAATAACGTTCCACTGACATCTTTTTTAATAGAAAGGTCAAAGGATTTACTATTTGAATTTTTGTTATTCCTTTACTTAAGAGCATATCTTCTCTTTTGTCTGTATTAATTAAAATTACACTATTTTTCTATTTAATGTTTTTTTTAATTTTTATATATGTATATTGCAAGACAGTGCTGAAGATTTATTTTACATTCAGTCAAGTGCGAGTCAGACTCACACACGTATCTTTTCGTACTAAATCGCTGTGTAAATATCAAGTATCTGGCTATAACGTTTTGAAGAGAGAGAGACAAATACCTCAAATTCTTGAAATCTAGAGAACACCCTTTCATTTTTATTAATCTTGTTACAATAGATAATGTAAAATATTATCAGTGTAAAACTTAAGAGTCAGCCTATTACTCGTATGTCACTATCGAAATACTCTTTAAGTTTTGGTTTTATTTTCATACTTTTTATAGAGAACAAATTTATACATAATCTGTGTAGATTTAAAATGTCTACCAATTCCGGTTTAAAAATCAGACTACATACGAGTACGTAAATTTCTATCACTTTGGCAAACCTTTAATTTTTATTTTATTTTTTTTTTTGCTATAGCAGACATAATTTTACACACTTTATAAATTTATGGTTAAAAAATTAATTCATATTTATATTGAATATTAAAAATTGTTGTTATATCGGCCATGGCAATACATTTTCTATTAAATATCTAGAGTCTACCAATTGCTATTAAAAAACAAGGCCATATACATATACGAAAAACATTTCACTGTCGGAACGCCCTTTAATTTTTAGTAATCGTGGCAACACATCTTCTCTCAAAATGTTAAGTGTCTGCTATGGCTCAAAAATGAGGCCATATACAAGAAAATCACGTCGCCGTCGGCATACCCTTTAACTTATACTAGTTTATATAGTAATCATATTTTAATTACTGTGTGTAAAGTTCAAGTGTCTTACGGTTCAAGAAATAAAAATTTATAATGTAATAACTCGTCGCTTTCCAAAAATCTTCTAAATTTTTTTTTATGATTTGTTGTATAGCGGCAATAGTAATATAAGTTGTGGGAAAATTTTGCGGTTTCAGAGATAAAAGATGCTGACAGACGGACATAGAGTACAATGAAAAGAATATGGTTACGTTTTACCCTTTTTTATTTTATTTCAAATAAAATTAAAAAATCAAATATCTATGACTTATATACATAACTAATTTTTTTACAATTCAAAACCTAGGAATACAAGTTTAATAAAATAATTTAATTTTGTAATAACACAATTGACACAATCTGAAATCGCGTAATATGAAGATGCGTTATAGGAGTAACGTCTTATACGGGGGTCTACTGTATTTTTAATTTTTTTACTCAAAACACAAGAGTTTCAAATTAGTTTTAGCTTTCCCTGATACTAACTTTTTAGTTGCAACTAAGATAATTCGATAATTCGATACAAATACAACTATAAATAACTTTAGCAACAGCTATAAATAGATTAGACTTAAAAAAATCGAATAAAATATTGTAAGCACGCTGACGAAGTGGCGGGTACAGCAAAAAATAAAAGAAATTTTATTTTAGAACAGAGTTTTCATGCAAAATTAGTTTTTAAATACATTTCAATTAAGTTTTATTTATTATGTATAAATATAATAAAATAGTAACTCATTTCCTGTGTGTTTGTCTGTCTTTCTTTTTTGTGTTCGCATCATGTAAAAACTACTGGATTAATATTAACAACATTTTGTGAGCAGGTACCGTATCCTGATTCCAATATATAATACTTTTTTCCCGCAAAAATATATTATTTCCAAGAGAAAGAGAGGAGATAAATCAGTGAAAGTACGCCGATTTTTTACCGATTTAAAGGTACGGCATACCTTAAGGCATCTTATTTTTGAAAGCGGTATATTTTAAACACGGTTGCGCAACAGATGGCGCTGTTTTAAAATAATGAGTTTTAAAATAATCACAAAATGAATTGAAAGCAGGATATTTTAAACACGGTTGCGCAACAGATGTCGCTGTTTTAAACTAATCACATAATATGAAATTTTTACTGCCAAATATTCAATTGAATAAAACTTGAATTTGATTTGTATTTGTATTTTTACTTTGTGCAATTACATTGTTATTAAAATATTTTAAACGCCTTTTACAAAGCTTTACAATTATTTTTAGAATATTGTATAAATTTTATAATTTTATCCAGGGATGGATTCCTTTATATAATACATACAAATAGGCTGACTTTCAAAATGTATGTATGCAAAGTTTATATACAGTAATACTGCGGTATTTATACTTTTTACATATGCAAACTTTCGAAACAATGCAACTATGTGCTTTGTTTACGTTTTCATTATGAAACGTAAATGTTGCAATGCACCATTTTTATCATTGACAAACAGAAAAATGGAAAGCGCGGTAGTTAAACTTTTATTTGATAATTTTTTTTAATTATCAGAAAATTCAAGTGGAAACTCAATACAAATTTCGTCAGTGTCTCTTAAGACCTTTTCCCACAGAACGGTGCGTTTCTTGCGCTTTGCGCAAAAGTATGGTTCATTGCGCAACCTTGTTGTTAGCAGAAATTTTTTTTGCTGATGATTCCATTTTTTTTTCGCTAAAATATGGTAAAAATGTATTTGTTCATGTATTTATATATTTTTTATTAAAAGCAAATTAACTTACCTTTGTGAGTCGGTCATTATTTATAATTTTATTTTTTTTATTTTTTCCGTATACAAGCGTTCTCTGTTGTTTTCTATTTTTTATGAGTAAACAAACGAATACCGAACAAAGCATCAACAATAAAACCGATGCCTGATTGTTTTTTTACTGCGTTAAAAATACTCATTTGTGACGTTTTGAAATCGTTTACATTGTAAATATTTTGTACAGCGGCTTTATGAAACATGATACTTTGTTCGAATACAAAGCAATTAACATTTTGGAAGTCAGCCATACTTTCAAAGCCAAATCGAACAAAATATCGTCAGGACGCTCACAACGTGTGTAAACTCAACAAGGAAGAATTAAAACAGAAAGAACTAAAAAACGTTGTTAATGCATTTTAAATTTATCACAATGTATAGACTAAGAACAATTTTTATCATAAATAAAATAAAACAAAATGGGTAGGTGGTTTCTATCATTATTTGAGATGTACAAATTTATACTCAGTTGCTTGTATTTACAGGTCAGACTACCAAACAATTTTAACGATAAAATTTCAAAATGTAACTTTTTATGAAAAAATTTACCTTTTTGGTAAGAACCGCCTAACTTTTTTAGTCTTGCCCTGTCAAAGTTGGCATCACTGCAATTGTCAAATTCAATAAATGGTTGCAACATATTAACTGCTGATTCAGAAATTACACAATACAAAACATCTACATATTTGGTCATTATAATTGGTTTTATACTTAATTTTTCAACACAAGAATCTAGCAATGTCTCAACAACTATATTTTTATTCAATTAAATATTATAAAACTATTTTTATTTTCTGTCAATGCTACCCAATAGTGTAGCAAAATATCGAATATAAAAATAAAAATTAATTGAACAATTTAATTGATTTATAAAAATTAATTGAAAAATTTTTATAAAAAGACCTAGAGCTTAAAAACTTAATCATAAAATTTATTTATTTATTTTTCTTCTATTTACATGTGTTTTTATGTGTATAATTCAAAAGTCAATATATGTAATCCGCATAATCTCGTATCAAATGATATTCTAACATTCTCTTTTACCTTGAACAGCTTGAACATTTCAACAATCAGCTTGAACATTTCAACAATATAATGGCCCCAAGCACTGCTCACGTAGTGTCAAAAACTAAATTGCAGGGAATAAAACTAACACCATATATTTTCCAGCACAAAGACATGAATGAAATCCTATAGAAAATTAATAAGGATTATAAAAAGGGCAGTAGCTTAAAGAAAATTGCAAAATAATCCCATTTTAATGAAAATGATGCAGGTGGAAGGGAGCAACTAAGCCCAGCCCAGTGTGCCGAATTGATCCAAACTATGCCACAGAGATTTGCTAAAGTTTTAGGGAATAGGGGCCTTTCAACTTAATATTATCCTAATATAAGGTAAAATTAATAAAAGATTTTATATTCATGTAATAACTATCTTTTTTTTAGATATCTTAATTATACTACATATAAGCACAAAATATGCAAATAAAAAAGAAAAAAATACTATATTTTTTATGAAGCTTAATTTAAATCTAAATTTTGAAATTAATTAATTTAATGTTGTGTTAAATTTTTTTTAATCGTGAAAAATATGTTCATTATAAACAATCTTTGGTACAAACACGTGAGTTAATTATGTATATGAGCGTAAGTGTATATGAGCATAAGTGTATATGAGTATAAGTGTATAATAAAACAGTAACTTATTTCCTGTCTGCCTGTGTTCGCATAAAGTCTACTGGATGGATTTTTCAAAATTTTTGTAAAGAGGTACCTTAGTATCCTGATGCAAATACACGACACTTTTTCCACAAAAATATCTTATTTCCAAGAGGAAGTGGAGAAAAACCAGTGACAGTACGAATTTTACCGATATGAGGGATATTTTAAACACCGTTTTTACAGAGCTTTACAATAATTTTGAAATTTTTCTAGGGAAGTGTACATTTATATAAAGAAAATACTTATACATGAAGCACTATAAAAGTAAGAGTCTTAAAATTTGGTATAGATTACTTTAAAACCAACGTCTGGACAACGAGTGCGGGCGCAGATTGTAAACAAAAAAATATTTTAAACACGACTATATGATGAATTTTGCTTTTGTAGAAATAAATGCATAAATTTCAAACCTGAAACTTAGGCGAGCTGCATCTGGCCTTTAAGCGATAACAATTTGAATTTAATTGACAATTTTTATATATTTATATTATATATATAAATAATAATAAATATATATTTATATATATTTTTAAGAAAAAAGTGAAATGAGCATCTTTTTTATCACCATCTAAAAATTTTCTATAACATTATTTAAAGAAATCGAATAACAAATATACAAACAAAAAGCACTATAAAATATTTAGTATTCGATTATTGTTATTCGTATTAAAATGTATGCATATGCTTTATCTCAATTATTCTTCTACTCGGTAAATTTGCTTTCAGTATTTAGCTACCATCTCCTTGGCCAAGAAAAACAAGAATACTGTGCACATCCTTTTCAAAAATTTGGAGAAAGTACCCTACAAACAATTTGTTCTTTATATTATTTTACAAATTAAAAAAATGGAAATATGTATAAAGTCCCTTACATTCTTTTTGTGTTTTTAAATTGTAATTCGATCTTAATGTTATATGGTTGCAAATTATTTATTTACTTTAGAATTGCATTTATTTACTTTAGAATTTTTTATAATGAAAAATGAATACTACTGAGTATTCAGTCAGTTATACAAAGGACTTTTGCCTAGGACATCACAATGTTAAAAAAGTCAGTTGCTCTGTTAAAATAATCTTACTATCAATTTTTGTTTATCATATTTCTTCATTTCTTTTATAAATTATAAAATTAAAATTTGTGTCACGTCTATAACGTTATTTTGAATAGTGACTCGATGTTAATGTTATATTGTTGCAAATAATTTATTTTCGAGTTGTAATGCATGTAGTATTAATTAGAAAATAATTTATAAAAATGCAGGATATTTAAAATAATAAAAAAGGTTACTTGTATATTTTTATAAGTATTCGATTTATAGCTAACTACAAAATAGATAACTAAGCTAGCTTCTGACCAGTTAGTCATACAACTGACTTCTGCCTAGTGCATCACAATACAAAAAAGTCAGTCAGCTCTATTAAAAATTATCATACACATATGTACACATACAACCATATCGGCAACTCGATTAAATTTTAATGCACTTTAAGCTATCTATTTTGCAACTAGTAGAAGATCATACTTGGATTATTTTAATAGAAACTGACTTTCTTAACATTTTTATGTTCTAGAGTAAAATCAGTTTTATGAATGTTCATAAGTTAGCTTACGTGATATATACCTACATACAGTGGTGTTCCATAAAATAGAGCCACCTTTTACTACATATTTCGAAAAAGAAAAAAGTATACTAATCTTCATAAAAAATTTTAAGGTTTTTATTTTTGTGTGACCGAACAACTGCCCTACTAAAATGCTATAGGGCTGTTTTAATAAAAAACTTAAAATGAAAAATATACCTAAATACATTCAAAATTCATGATTTTAGGTAAATAATAGAGCCATCCACTTCAATTATCTAATTGGGATGAAATTTTACAAAAAGCCCATGAAAGTCAACAAATCCTTCTCGTATTAATAACTTTTTAGCAATACCACGAATGTCATCGGGCCACCACATAATATCATCTTTATGTATGGTTCTGCAAACTATTGATTTTACAATACCATGCATAGCTGCAACTTCATGGTACTGGCAACCATTTCCGAGCCAATGCAAGCTCAGAAGCAGTTGATTTTCAGCCGACAAATATTGTGCTCAAATATTTCTCTAATTTTATTTAAAATAAAATCAACTTGAATTTGCTTTAAACGATACCACTCTTTAAAAATAAATTTTTGTAGTCCTGGAAAATTAATTTGGTTTCTATAATTTGTTGCTATAACCGTGTCTTCATTATCGTCGAACAAAAACATTATTAAAGCTACACTACTAGTTATAACAATAGAAATTTGCAAAGCGATCGTTTACCTTGCAAAATTTTGACAAAGTTATCAAAATTTGCTTTGCAAAAATAGAAATTAAAGTTTTTGTGGAACGAAACAGCATAATTTTTGCAAATTCTTTGCAAATTACACTTTTCAATATTAACTTTGCACTTTGCATAAGAGAACGTACATGGAACAAAAATTGCGAAGACTTTGCAAATTACACTTATCAATTTTAACTTATCAATTATCAAATTTTATAGTTTTATGAACATAAACTTTTGCAAATTGTTGAAAAATTTGATAAGTGAAAAGTTGATAAGTTGTTTTGTGGAATAGGGCCCTGTTATAAAGTCTGTCACACACATACACTTTTAAACCGCAATATTATATATTTTGAACGACTATTATTGTGAATCGTGGTTTTTACGGTAACTGTTTAGCTTTTATTAAAATATTTATTAAATATATAGATTTAATAAAAATATTAACCAGTATAGGACAATCAGTAAACTCAAATGTTTGGACTTTTAAACCAAATCAAATCACCGGTATGACATTATATATGCTCTTTTTATTTTATAGATTATCTTCTCCACATTTTAAAATCGCTTTCTACGACAACAACACCTAATATGACTTTTGAAAGGTCTTTATCTCCAATAAGTGATAAACAAGAAGATCAAGCAACTCAATTATTTTCGGCTCGTGCTTCCTCTTTCAAAAATGTATGTTCGTCTTCAATAACAAAAAATTCTGAAGTGACTGCTGTAAGGTTTTCGCAAAGAATTGTATCTTCAGTCAAAAAAAACTCAAATTCACCTATCGTTAAAACTACACCTGATAAATGTTCTTTAAAGCCACCGTTAATTGCTACGAGCAAGCAGTACTTGAAAACGGATTTAAGCCCGTCATTGCCTTCTAACAGTTTAAACTCTCCGTCTTCCACGACAACAACTAATTTGCCTCCTGCCAAACAGCTACTATATCCTGCTAATGCCAAGCAACCAAATTGAACACCATTGATATCGGACCATATTTCTACTTCGTCTTTAACAACAATGAAGTCTTCAATACATCCTACTTATGATCCTTTTGTCGTAAAAGCCATTTTAAATTCATTCTTCGATAAAACACCACTTAACGTGTCTTCCCTAGTTGCAAAAAGAAAAATAATATTGGATGCTGATTAAATATCTTCATTGCATAAAACTGATTTTCCTTTACGCACTTCAAAGCCTGCGCCTTTTACGACAACACCTATATCTCCCCCTAAGCAGCTATATTCAGCAAGTGTTCAGCATACAAACAAACCGTCATAGTCTAAAACAGCATTGCCTTCCAACAGTTTAAAGTCTTCGTCTTCCACGACAACAACTAACTTTTCTCCTGCTAAACAGCCACATCTTGCTAACGACAACCAACCAAATCTAACACAATTGATATCAGAACATCTTTCCAGTTCGTCTTTAAACACAATTCAGTATGATATGTCTTCAGCAAGGTTAACAATAGAATCTACTCCTGATCCTTTTATACCAAAAGCCAGTTCATATTCGTTCTTCGACAAAACACCAGTTGCAAAAATCAAGGAAATATTGGATGCTGATTTAATATCTTCACTTTCAAACAATTTGTTGCAGCCTGCACCTTCTTCGACAACACCTAGTTCACCCCCTGCCAAGCAGCTTTTCTCAGCAAATGTGCAGCAACCAAACAAGCCCAGTTTAAGTCCATTAATGTCGGAACATATTTTTTTGAAAAAAGTTACTTCTCCGCTAATAATAAATCAGCCTGATATGTCTCCATCAAGACTATCATCTGTACCTGCTGAATCTGACGTTAACACTGCGTTAAATCCTAACATGTCTCCTGCTAAGCTCATATGCCCAGCAAATCATACAAATTTAACACCATTTTTGTTTCCTTTGAAGATGTCGCCAAAACCTGCTTTTCCTATAGTAATTTTCAGGCCTTATTCATCCTCTGTAACGATAACACCAGAATCCAGCAACAATAAGCAATCAGGATTTGCAATTCAATTTAAACTTTCCCTTGCATAAAACTGCTTCTTTCAATAAACTAATGTCGGTGCCTGCCACTACAAAAAACAAAATATTTCCAGAAAGCAGCAATAATTCAAATTTAACACCATAGTTTTTCAAACGTACTTGTCTAGATAATGCAAGCTCGTCTTTAACAAGTACATCCAAAGGGCTTTATGCCAAATTATCGCTGGAACCTAGTTTTTCTGATGTAAATTTCAATTCGAACTGGTCCTCAGTTACAACAATACCTGATATTTCTATTTTGAAACGACCTTCATCAGAATTATCCAATCAAAAAACAGAGTCAAAAATAAAACACCCATTGTTTGAAACTACATTTACTAACAACTCAATGTGATCGCCTCCTACGACAACACTTAACGTAACTCCAGAAAGCAACAGTCAGGAACTGCAATTAGATTTACCACATCATACTTATCACAAGAGGTCAAGTTGTTCATCGACAATTGGATCTGCCGTTTCTTTTGCAAAGTTATTATTAGACGCCTCCAGCAACAACATGCAATAAAAAATTGCACTCTAATCTAAAACCTTCATCGTATGAAACCTCTTCTTCTATCAGCGTAAGGTATTCGCCTACTACACAAAGCGACACTCAGGAATACTCAGAAACAACACCTTATTTACCTGCTTTGAAATAACCCTCAGCAGAAATTGGCAATAAAAAATTACGGTGCAATATAAAACGCTAATACTACCAGCTAACTAAAGCAGTCGCCAAGCACGACAATACTTAAAGTGTCTCCAGAAAACAGCAATAAGGAAATTCAATCAAATTTAACACCTTTAATCTCTCAACATATGTCTTTCAATAATTCAAGTTCGTTTTCAACATTTGAAAAGTCTTCTGCAAAATTGTCGTTAGAAACAGTTTTATCTCATGAATAGTGTTCGACCTCAACGGCCACAGTACCTGACATGGCTTCTTTAATACAGTCTTCAACAATAAATAATGATAAATGTATAACATTAAGTTATAGCAATTTAAATTCGACTATATGTAATCCCAAAAATACTCTGAACAGTACTGAAAATACAATATTTTCTATATCCAATAACAGTCTTTCAGAATATTTTCCGGATTCGACAGAGATAACAGCTGAAGATATGAATTCAAAAGCAAATAGTACAAAAGAAAACGAGACATATATAGAGGAGATAAAAAATCCAGTTAAATTGTCTAGTGTACAAGTGCCACTAGAAGTCAACATTCAAAAAAACACTTTTGCATATTTTGCAAAACATTGCAGACGAAATTAGCTAGGCATTTGTACTTAAAACACAGTTCGGAGAAACAAGTTAAAGATGTATTAAGTTTGCGAGCGAACTCCAAAGAGCGATCAAAAATTATAGAAATGATAAGAAAGTAAGGCGATTTTCTTCACAATACAAATGAGGAGCTTAATAGCGGAATTTTAATAGTGAGTAGACAACAACAAGCTAACCGCAAAAAGACAGTAGAAGATTATGCTTGCTGCAGAAAGTGCAAAGGATTTTTTGCAAAAAATACGTTACGCCATCATTTAAACAGATGTGGTAAAAAAAACAAGAACTCCAGAGATAATCTTATAGCAAGCCGACGATTAACTCAATATATTCACGAGGCAGCAAACGTTGTACTCAAGAAGTCAATTTTTTCAATTTTAAGAAATGATGAAGTTACTAAAGTCATACGATATGATCGTTTAATTATAGTATATGGGAATTTCCTTACAGTAAAGTACACGTTAAATCACCAAGATGATTTAATAAGGCAAATTTAAGACTTTTAGGTCGATTTCTTATTGAGGTAAAGAAACTAGATAACAACATTCAAGAATTGGAGAATATTTTTAAGCCTAGTTCGTTCGATATTTGTCTAGAGGCTTTAAGAAAAGTTGCTCATTGGAACGACAGTTTAAGGTGGTTTAGTACTCCGGCTGTTGCCCAAAATTTATCATCTATTATAAAAATAATTCTTGCAAAAAAAAAACCGACTTCAAAACAGACAAACATAAAATCATATTTCTTTAAGACGGTATTTATTGTGCGGTCGTAGCAATACAGGTTCATTGTAAATTTCAACCGTCTGTCTGTAACGGTTTAAAAGTTTGGTCATATACATCAAATTACATAAATTATTGCGACACCCTGTAATTTATAATTTTAAATATTTATACTTATTATAACAGATATAGTAATGGACATTCCGTCTAATTGTTAAGTGTTTATCAATAACTGTTTAAAACATAGGGTCATATATATATCAAATGACGTCACCTATTGGGACACCCTTTAAATTAAAATTTTAATATAAATACTTTTTAAAGAGGACTTTGTCATACAGATTCTTTTTAAATTTTAACTTTGTGTCCATATACACCAACTTACATCAACTATTGGGACACCCTTTAATTTTCAATTTTAAATATTTATACTTGTTGTTATACCAGACATAGTAGTAAACATTCTGTCTATTTTTCAAGTGTTTGTCTATAACGGTTCCAAAGATAAGTACATCATGATCAAATTACATCAATAATGGGGACACCCTTTAATTTATAGATCCAAATATTATACTTGTTGTAATAGCGGACTAAGCAATATAGGTTCGGTGTAAATTTCAACTGTCTATCTATAAGAGTTCAAAAGTTTGGCCATATATATTACTTTTACATGAACTATTGGGACACCCTTTAATTTCCAAATTCATATTTTACACTTGTTATTTTAGCGGACTTAGCAATACAAGTTCTTTGTAAATTTCAACTGTCTGTCTATAACGGTTCAAAAGTTTGGCCATATAAATATCAAAATAAACCAACTAATGGGACACCCTTTAATTTCTAATTTTAAATATTTATACTTATTATAACAGACATAGTAACAAACATTCTGTGCAACTTTGAAGTGTTTGTCTATAACGGTTCAAAAGATAGAAGAATAAAGGTGAAATTAAGTCACCTATGGGGTCACCCTTTATTTTTTAATTTTATTTTTTAATTACTTTTTGTTATTGCGAGCTACAGTGATACGCACTTTTTTTAATTTTAAATTGGTGACCTATAAAGTTCATAATACACGTAAAAAACATGTATATTGTATGGGGACACCCTTTAATTTTAAAAATTTCGAACTTCTTTTAAAATGGGACCAATTTTTGAAATCGGTTCAGAAATGACCGAGTTCTGAAGGCACAAACATAAAAAAACCAACACACAGACGAATTGATAACCTCCTTCTTTGGTTAAAATACCTCAATCAGACCAAGCAATTAAGAATCTTGAAAACTTCAAAATTCTCTGGAAGGAAGATATTCCAATTTTAGTTAACTAAAAAGCTTTTGACGACCAGTGTAATCAAAAACGCACTAAAAAAGTAATATTACCATCGAAAAATGACAATCAGAAATTGTATTTGTATTTACAAAAAAATTGGAAATGCAGTTGATTCTTTGGAAAAAGAATTTAATGTTAGTTGCTGGAATGATCTAGTTCAATCTACGTTGATATTTATTCAGATCTTTAATAGAAGGCGGGCGGGGGAAATCGAACGTTTGACGACTAATAGCTCTTTAAACAAGGAGTCAATTACAGAAAATATAGAAAGTGAAATTCTTAAAATAATGTCTGAAGAATCGTTGTTGTTTGCTAGACAATTTGTTAGGTTAACTTTGCGTGGAAAACGTGGAAGGACTGTGAGCGTTCTTTTAAACCCATGGTGCACAAAAGCGATCGAAATAATTTTAAAGCACAGAGCCAAAGCAGGAATAAAAAAGAATAATGAATATATTTTTTCTAAGAAAGCATCTTCGTTAGCCAAAGAATATTATAGAGCTTGTCCACTTCTTAAACAATTTTCGATGGAGTGCGGAGCTACAGTCCCCGAAACTTTAAGAGGGACATCTCTCAGAAAGCAAATAGCAACGTATATGTCATTGCTTAACAAAGAGGACGCGGAAATTGATACACTGGCGAATTTTATGGGTCATCACAAAGATATCCACAAAAATATTTACCGGGTTTCGGTACCAGTAACGGAAATTATAAGAGTTTCAAAAATTTTGATGGCAGCTATAGGCGACGAAGATGAAGAAGACGATGAGGAAATAGACGTTGAGAAAGAAGAGCAAACTGTTGAAGGTGAAAATGTTTAAGAGCAAAATGTTGATCAGGATAACAGTAGATCATCTCGAAAGCATGACACAAGCTCATCCTATAGCAGAAAAAAAGAAACAGTAAGTATTAATATGTTATCTGCTCCTACAAATGTTTATAAAATAGTAGCTTCCTTAGTTTTAGTTAAAAAAAAAAATTGATTAAATGTCCATAAAATTGCGATGATTAGTATTCGTGTGAAAAGAAAATTGTATGTCCTACAAATGATTTTCAATTCATGTGAACCGAATGGAAATTATGAGGTATTTCTTAGAAGATAGAATTTAAAATCAGTGAAGTGGTATAAGCTATAATCTCTATTGAGAGTTTTCGCAGCTTTATCACGCAGTGCGGCATTTGGCAAAAAATTAAATATGTAGTTTTTAATACTTCTGTTTTTTGAAGGGTAAAATAAATTCAAAATCTGGTTACTACATGAACCAAACCCATTATTTCTGTAAAGCTGAAAAAAAAGAATTAAAAAATCTCCATCCTTTTCGCTTGGTTAATAAAGCAAATAACCTAAAAATATCATCAACATTGCGACGATAGAATATATATTTTATATGTATATATTCATAAAATAGATCAAGTTCGTAATGCCCCGTTTCTAATGGTTCGCTAATTTCGAATTTATTTACCTTTGTTTTATTGACTATAAAAATATATTTTAGAAAACAAAATCTGTTAAAATCTTCCTATAGAAATCTTTAAAAAGTCAACTAGTAACTACTACGTCAACTAGACGTAAAGTTTTTCAGGAAAACATTTTGGTACTGAAAAGATTTTTTAGAAATTTATTTTCTTTAAACATTATATTTTAAATTGATGTTAATCAAGAATATAAAAATACAGTGAAAGCTTTTGGTCCGTTAGTGACAAAAAGGTAGTATAAAAAATTAGTTTTAAAATCGAGATAAAACTCGAATGTGTATCACTCCCTTTTACAGAACATCGAGTAATCGTAACAAAGGGAGCAGAAGCTTGTAAAATATTTTCCATTTTTCACTTTTTTTTTATGAAATAAAAACACACAATTAACAATTTTTCTAAATTTTATTTTTTCTGTTTTTTTTAGTTTTTGTTTTATGCCGCAATCAGCTGTGTGATTTAGAGTGATGCTAAATTGGTTAAAAAGAACTTCAGCTTGTTTTAATTTTAAAACATGCTTTTCAAGTTATATCTATATAAAGTACATGCAAGTCCACAGCTGTGAATATTTATTATTGTTCTAAAATGTCAAAATTTGTTTTCATTTTTAAAGCGCCATTGTGTTTGTTTTTATTAAATTCAAAGAATTTTTCAAAAGTGAAAAAGTGAAATAAAAAGTGGACAAAAGTGTTTAAAAAAAAGCAAAAAATATAAAACCCTATAAATAAATTACTTTTTTAAAAATATAAAAAGGAAAATGCGTGTTTGTTGTTTGTGCAACAAAAAATATGTAAGTAGAAGTGGCAGCTTGTTTGGTGTGCCAAAAGACCTTCGAAAGAAGCAAGCATGGGAAGAAATTTGTGCTAAAAGATTGGCACAAAGGAGTTTAATATGTCAGGATCATTTCTTGAAGTCAAGCGTCATACACTCGGGAACAAAAACATATCTTTTGCCAAATGCTGAGCCGTTTGTTGTGCAACTGAAAGATGTTGAAATGAGCGCGAAAGAAAGTGAAGTGGAAGAAAATTCACCCAGAAGGTAAAAAGTAATTGGTTGCATAAATGTGTAAAAATAAATATAATCTTTTAGTACAAGCCTTAACCAAAGTAATGAGCCTCTCGGGTTCAACGCGATTAAAACGTTGGTTAACAACGATAAAGTAAGCGATATGCCATTTTCTTTTATTATGTGGGAGCAGTTTGCAACCAAAACAAAACCCGGCAAAGAACTTTCCAGGGACCAGGAAACTCAAACAGAGTAAGTTTTTTTATTTTCATAAATCGGTCTTAATGCGTGCATAGCTTGGTATTTTGAATTCATTACAATGCGATTTTATTCACGTCCTTATTAAACTTCTTTTTTATTTTAAGTTCATCAATTTTTGAAAAGAAAGATGTTTGTGAATTAAACTCAAATAAGAAATATTACGAAAGAGTTCGTGTGTTAGAAGCAGAAAATAAGGAGCTAAAGTTGAAGCTTGCACTGGCAAACGCGGCTGTCAATGGTATGCGCAAAATATTTACTGAAGGACAAATCAGAAAACTTGAGTGCCCTGGACCTATTAAATGGAAGTGGGAGGATATTTCAAGCTCCATATGTTTACACGCTGCGGGACCAAGGGCGTACAACCACCTTTACGAAAAAGGGTTTCCACTCCCGCACGTATCAACTCTACAGCGTTGGCGTTCCAAAATTAATGTAACTGAAGGAATTTTAAGCTCATCCTTAGAATTCATGAGACAAACCACCAACTTAAAAGTAGAAGAAAAAATATGCGTTCTCTCATTTGATGAAATGAAGATAGCTGAAACTTTCGACTATGATTCGGTTTCTGATATTGTGCAAAAGCCAGCAAATTACGTACAGGTCATTATGGCACGTGGTCTTCGAAAGTCATGGAAGCAGCCAATTTTTTACAGCTTTGACTGTAAAATGACGAAAGAACTTCTGGTGAATGTAATATGCAAGCCGCATGATGTAGGTTTCCCAGTTGTGGCCACGGTGTGCGACATGGGGCCAAGCAACCGTAAGTTGTGGAAAGATCTAGGTGTTTCCATAGGTAAGTAAATGTATTAAAACACCTTTTAAAAGTATTAAAACACCTTTTAAAAGTTTAAACAACTAACTAACAACAACTAAATCACAAAACTTCTTACAACGTACAACTTCCAACAACACACAACTTTTAACAACACACAACTTTAACACACAACTGCGAGGGTGATCGTATTGACATCGATTACAATGTTAATATTTCTTGGAAGCTTCCTTATTTTGAAGAAACTTCTATAATGATTTCTTACAATCATATATTGTTATTTATTATTATTTATTTATTATTATTTATTATTTTTAACACTAAAAATAAAATTTTCAAGATTTTCTAATAGAACTTTTTCACTTAACTCCATTTAGAAAAACCCTGGTTTCCCAACCCAGCAAGCGTCGAGGATAAAGTTTTTGCATTTGCAGATGCACCACATTTGCTTAAATTGATCCGGAACCACTTCCTAGACACTGGTATAATATTTCAGCAAGAACTGATAACGTTTCAAAAGGGTATACTAATTACGAACAATGCCTTAATCATGCTGCAGCAACACCTTCAAATACGTAGCGGGCTACATCCTGAAAAAGCATGATCTAGAAGAATTCGAACGTGATAGAACTTCGTTTACATGGGTTGACCAGGTTTCGAAAGGATCAATGAAAAAGCCCACTAAGATCTTTATGGATAAACTTAAACAGTTGGAAGCCATTTTTAATAAAGTTAATGGGAAAGAAATTTCCCACTGCCAGAAGTTGCTACAAGTCCTCCTAAATGAGAGCAAATCTGTCGATCTGTTGGACTCTGTAAAAGAAACGTTTTATAAATGTCGTATTTATTTTAGAGTGCGGCATTTAAACAAAAGATTAAAAATACAAAAAGCAAAACAAAAGATAATGGGAAATAAGAAAATGATAAAAATAAATCTTTGAAAACTCCTTTTATACAAGTAATTTATATTAGAGTGCGGCATTTAAACAAAAGATTAAAAATACAAAAAGCAAAACAAAAGATAATGGGAAATAAGAAAATGATAAAAATAAATCTTTGAAAACTCCTTTTATACAAGTAAATACTTTAAACTGTTTTAGAAATATGTATTAAGTTATTTAATTATTCTTTTTTACATATTCAGTTCAAGAACAAAATAAACAAAATATTTGGTGAACAGGTAATTCACGGTAAAGTTAACAACTTGGGTAACAACGTTACCTTCGAGCGGGTTAAAATGAAGTTATACGTCAACTCCGATGTCCACTTCTCAAAAGCCTATGAAGATGAGGATGCTGAGTAAATATTTTTCTACTGAAGTGTTAACATTTGTATCTAATGTTTTAAAAAAATAAAATTTTAAAAAGTTAAAAATGCTTTGTATATTTTTTGCAAAAGAATAAAAAATTTTTTTTTCTTTCCAAAGATAAATAAGGTGCATAATACATAATATTTTGAGTATTTTTCATACAGACTTTATTTATCTATTAAACTTTTAACAATTGGAAGTATATGTGTTCTTTCAACTTTAACATTATATTGTTTATAAAATGATCCAGCCATAAAATTACAATCTTTATAATATTCCATAGATAATTTAAGCTCATTAAGTAATAACAGGTGTTTTTGGATCGATTCACATAAATAAGCGTTGTTAATGTTAATTATACCTAAATCACGACGAACACTATTGTCTTCAGGTTTAACAAACATGCCAAGTAATAAGACAACACTACAGTTGAACTGTTCTGCGTATTCTCTAACGGCCTCGTCAGCATTAGGTTTTGAGTTAAACTGTTGCACCGGCAAAGGAAAACCGGGTAAAGCAACTTTAATTTCTGCACTTTCAATTACAATTTTCTTCTTCTTCTGCAAAAAGAAAATGATTGAATTTTACTTTTATGAGTTTCTTATGCGGAAACATACCTTTTTGTCTTCTTCACTATCACTGGAGGATTTATTTTTGCGTGGTCTTTTGGTAACAGGCTTTTTCTTGGGTGGTGGCGACTCTTACACCACTTCATCTTGCATTTGACAATCATCTGATTCTTCATTAGAAATTTTTTAGAATTTCTTCTGTAACTTTGAATTCGACCTTAACGCCCTGGTGATCAGGAAATACGTCAGCATTACCGTCCTTGTAGCTGCAACGCTTTTTCAAGGCGGCATTAGCTGTTGCTTTGTTTTTGGCCATAGCTTTGGCTTGCTTCTTATTGATGCCCAATTCATCGAGGCGTTCTTTCTCTTCCACCTCATTCATCCAAATCATCCAACCACAACATTTGAACAGTTTTGGCTTTTAAAGCGTTTAATTCAACCAATCAATCAATGAAGTCAATCCACCATCCTCTTGCGCTATACGGCCGAATTCTTCTGGAGCCAAAGTTATGACAAAACGTATCGTTGTAACAGTATCACATCATCAAAAGCCACAAATTCACTTAACAACGGTACTAAAAACATTTTTATTAGTATCTTTTTTTGCAGAAATTATTCAAAGCTTTTATGCGCACAAAATAACAATTTTAGTTTTCTTTTCAATTTATATACCAGCTTCAATACATTTAATATACACATTTTTTTGTTTTAGTCAGCTGTTTTTGACTTTTAGAACGAATTTTACACAAACAAATTTCCTGTGTTTTTTGTAATGTTGTATTTGTTGTAGAACTGCATGTACTTTATATAGATATACTTTGATGCTTTTGAGTTAAAAGTATACTTTTACTTGTCTATAGTTAACAAAATTGTTAGTTTTAACAAAAGTAAACTTTTTATTTCTTAAAGTGTACTTTATTGTTGACTATGATTATGGGCCATAGTTTTTATCTGTTTTTTAAGGTATATTAAATTAATTTGAAAAATACTATATACATTAACCAAATTTTCTTGCAGTAAATGTTGTAGGCGAGAGAAACAGAAATGGAAATGTGTATGCAAATGTCAATGCTAATGTCTATTTATATACTCAAGAAACTTAAAATTGCATATACTAAACACTAATCATTAAAAATACAATTTATTAGTTTCTATGAACTAAAGTATAATACGAAAAATCTTATACTTTAGTGCAAAATAGTCTATTAAAATAAATAAAAATTTCGAAAAAATGTTCACCCTAAACTGTTATGTGTTCATTACTTTAATGACTTTGGTAGTTAAATTCTTACCCCCATATTCATAAAAAATAAAATCTATTTGAAATCTATTTTAGAACAAATTTTTCAAACAAAAGTTCTAAAATACATTTCAAAAAAGTTTTATTTTTCTATAAATATGGGGGTTAAATTATAATACTATGCTGCACGTGAGTATGTGTTACAAAGGAAAGTATTCGGTACCGTGAAATATCTCCCAAACGAAATAAATCCCAAAAAAAAATGAAATAACTCCCAACGAAAAATTCAAAAATCCCATACAAATTGGAAGTTATTTCATAATGAAATAACTCCCAATTTGTTGGAGGTTATATCTTAATTTTTAATTGGGAATTATTTCGCTATGAAATATCGCCCAAATGAAATAACTCCTAACTTAATTCTGTTGAGAGTTATTTCATTAATTTTGATTGGGAGCTATTTCATTTGACTAAAATTGAATTATTCTGGATACAGAGAAACCTTTAAGTCAGCGAAGCCGGTGTTTGTTATACTATAGAGAAGAAAATTCTTACGCCCGGCCGAAGGCCGGCTATGCAGAAAAACTTTAGTAAGCGCAACCGGTGTTGGTTATATCATAGAGGAGACAATCCTTGCGCCCACCCGAAGGCCGGCTATGCAAGAAAACTTTAGTAACCGAAGCCGGTGTTGGTTATACCATAGAGGAGAAAATCCTTGCGCCCGGGCGAAGGCCGTCTATGCAGAAAACTTCAGTAAGCGAAGCCGGTGTTGGTTATACTATAGAGGTTAAACTCTTCCATACGGCCGAAGGCCGGTTACACAGGCGGGGATGGCTCAATGATCTCTCTATGGTATATGGAACAGCGGATTCGCTAACGAAATATTGTCTGTATAGCCGGCCTTTGGTCATATATCTATGATATATGGTATGATATCAAAGTTATGGACCTCCTTCGTCGGGAGGTACCTGTTATACCATAGAGGTTAAAAAGTTAAACAGTGCCCGGGTGCAAATATAATTTGTATTGGGAGTTATTTCATTTTTGTTGGGACTTATTTCATTTGGGAGTTATTTCATTTTTTTTTTTTTTTTTTTGTAAAAATATAATTGTTTTGAATTAACGGTTAAGTTTTTGGATCTTATTTCATTTTGGCGTTGGAAGTTATTTCTTTTTTTTAATTTGGAAGTTATTTCATTTTCATTGGGAGTTATTGCATTGGGAATTATTTCATTTGGGAGTTATTTCACGGTACCAAAGTATTCTAGAGGTATTTAACAAATTGTTTTAACAGCAGCTTGCTATTATATACTCGCATGAAAATCGAAATACTTTGTAATTTCGTATTTACTAACGTAAAAAAATCACCATACGTTGAATAATTTTCATCTTTCATAATCCCTATTTTTAAAATTTTATTATTTGTTTTAGCTCAATAATCTACGCAAAAATATGTACTTAAAACTCATTTAAAAAATGCAAAATATTGTGGCTAATCTTATTTGGTATCTATTAGATGCTTCATGCTCTTTTAAATAATATATGTACATACATACATAAAGCAAATAAATCAGTCCAGTGCGAGTTAGACTCACACAAGTAGGGTTTCGTACTATGTTCAGTACAACTTTAAAAATTCAAGTCGTTAATTTTTCATGTCATTTGGTCAACCTTTAAAAAGATCAAGTGTCTGCCTATAACGTTTAGAATAAAAGGCGAAATTCCTAATATTCGCGACTTTTAGAGATCACTTATTAAATTTATTTTCCTTGTTACAATAGATATTGTAAAATATATGTGTAAATTTTAAGTGTCAGCCTATCACTGTTCAAATATAAGCTCTTGTCATTATCGAAGCACCCTTTAATTTTTGGTTTTATTATTATTATTTGCTATGGCGGTTCAAAAAATAATATATACATGCAAATAGCGTCACTGTCGGAAAACCTTTTAATTTTTACTGTTTTTTTATAGGGGTCACAGCAATACACCATCTGAAAATTTCAATGGTATACCTATTTTGGTAAAAAAAAGTATTCATGCAAATCACGTCACTGTCGGAACACTCATGAATTCCATGAATATGTTATAGTGGCCATAGTAAGACACCTCATGTAGAAATTTCAAGAGCATGTCTATTATCGTTCGAAACTGCACATATACATGCAAATCACGTCACTACCGGCACACCCTATAATTTTTAGGCTTAATTTTGTATACTTGTTTATATAGCGAACTATGAAAGTTTTAATTACTAACTGCAAATTTTAAGCGATTGCCTCCTACAGCTCAAGAAATAAACGCAACACTAACACCCTATAAGTTTAAGTATTTGTTGCTATAGCGGCCACAGTTATAAACCTTCTGTAAAATTTCAAGATACATATCTATTATCGTTAAAAAGTTATACATTCAAATCACGTCACTATCGGAACACCCTTTAATTTTTAGGTTTATTTTTTTATACTTGTTTTTATAGCGAACTAAGTTTTAATTACTTTCTTCAAATTTTAAGTGATTGCATCCTACAGTTCAAAAAATAAACACATATACGTGTCTACCTATTACGGGTCCAGAGATAAAAGGCGGTGACCGACGGGCGGACGGACAGACATTGTAGCGAAAACAATATGGTTACGTTATTACCCCTTGGGTATAAAAATAGCATTACTTAACAATTGAACTCATTTGACCATTAATATTGCCATTGTAAATGTAATCATACTAAAATGACAAATAATTACTCCAACAAAAAACGACTTCAAAACAGACGAATGTGCTTGCATTAAATGCGTATTTTATGGAATACCTTTTAAATTTAATAAGTTCTGTTACAGAATACTAAGCTATAAAATTTTCAAGTGCCTATGTACATGTGTATATTGGTCCAAAATATAAGGCCATATAGCCAAATTATGTTAGTCACCCATGTGAACACCATTTAACATAATATGTTTATTATTGCGGATATACTAATACAGTCTCTACGTAAATTTCAAGTATCTGTCATCCGGTTCAAAAAGTAAGGCTATTTACATTAAATTCCATCACCTATGGCACACCCATCAATTTCTAATTTTAAACATTAATACTTATTAATACAAATTCTGTGTAAATTTCCAGTGTCTATAATGGATAAAAAGATAAAGGAACATCTTCAACTTTTATTGTCATCCTTTACACTATGTAATTTTCAAGTGTCTGGGTATAGCGGTTCAAAATATAAGGACACTAGCGGGCCCGTTGCCTGCTTCGCACGGCAAAACAAAATAAGAAAAGAAACACACTTGTTTTTAATAAAGTTGGTTTTGTTCCCTATTATTTAACTTTTAATTCTAGTTTCTTACAATCTTAGACTATGTATCACTTAAACTATCTTAGAGCTCTTTCGTAGACAACATTTTTGGTTTTGCCATGAGTTGTTGTGTAGATAAAGAGAACTGAAGGCTTGCCCACACGTGAGCACGAAACATATAACTGGCCATGTGAAAAGCAAGGATATTCTAAATCAATTCCACACAATTCCAACGATTGCCCTTGCGCTTTATTTATTGTAATCGCAAATGCAAGACGTATTGGAAACTGTAGTCTTTTGAATTCAAAAGGTAAATCTGATGGAATCATTGGAATTCGTGGAATCAATACATCTTCACCTTTAAACTTCCCCTTTTTAATTGTTGCTTCGATCAAATTGTTCATGACCTTTTTAACCGCTAATCTTGTCCCATTGCATAATCGTGGTTGATTTATATTTCGAAGCATAATAATGGGAGCAGCCACTTTCAATTGTAAACGATGAGGTGGATATCCGGGTAAATCCAATGAATTCAAAAATTCTGTCGGATAATTAACAGCGTCGTCTTGATTCGTAACCGTGTCAACTGATTATTATTATATGTTACAACCATGTTACAACCATGCCAGGAACATGGGTTAAAATGTCTGCATTCATTTGACCAACGTCTTTATTTTTAGCGGCCAGTATAGCTCTTTCAGCTAACCAAATATGATTGCGACAAATGACCAAAATGTATTCAATACTAATGAATACTGTATGCGGTACAAAAAATGACTTGCGGCAAAAACACACTCACTTCACATACGCACCGCACACACATGCGTTAACGGATTTCAACCAAACTTCATATAAACCATATATGGGTCACTGCCTACGTAGTGTATAAGTTTGGTTGGAATCACACGACGCGTTTATGATTAGTTCGGCGACGTACATATACGGACTTATTTTTATATATATAGAATATGTATACATTCGTACATTATTATATTAATTTATGTTGACACGCTTTAACTTCTGATGTTAAATATTTATACTTATTATGGCAGATATAGTAATACAATTTGTGAGTAACTTAAAATGTTTATATGTAACTTTTCAAAAGATAAGGCGACATAAGTCGCCTTCTGAACACAGTGTTACCAACAGTAATATGGATAGTGCAGAAAAACCTAAGACGCAAGTGGGAATGGACAGATATATAACTGTATTGAAAAGAGGTTGAAGCCCTAAATCTTCGCAGATTGCACCAATGTCGAAAGTACTTAAAGATAAGGAGGCTAACGGAATAAGTTCCCAAAATCGTTTTGCTATTTTAGATAGCGAAACAAGTGAGTAAAAAACGGCACCGAAGTCGTTTAAACCACCACCAATTTTTTTAAGGGAAAAAAATTCGAATGAATTAATAAATAAGTTAATTTCAGTTATCGGGGAAAATTCATTCTATGTAATTCCAATCAAGCGTGGTAACATTGATGAAACTCAAATTCATTTTATAGACGAAAGTAGTTATCGTAAAGCAGTAAAGGAGTTTGAAAGCTGCAATAAGAACTTTTATTCCTATCAGCTGAAGAGTAGCAAAGGCCTACAGGTAGTCATCAAAGGTGTTGACTCATATGTTAATCCAGTGGAAATAAAAGCTGGCCTCCAAAAAGCAGGATTTAAGGTTAAAAGCGTTGACAATCTCAGAAATCGAGAGCGTGTCCCTCAACCTCTATTTCGCGTTGAACTGGAACCTGGGGATATTAGATTAAAGAAGAACGAAACGCATCCCATTTATAATCTCAAATATCTGCTACACTGCAGGATAAGTGTAGAGGAACCACATAAGCGGTCAGGACCCGTTTAGTGTTTAAATTGCCAAGAATACGGCCATACAAGGGCTTACTGCAAGTTGCCTCCGGTTTGCGTTGTGTGTGGAGAGCTTCATTGTTCCGCCCAATGCGACAAACCAAAGGATGACTCGAAGGTTAAAAAATGTATCAATTGCGGTGGAAATCACACTGCTAACTACAGAGGCTGTCCAGTTTTTTCTGAGGTAAGGAAGTCAACTCAAAAATTAAGTACTCCTGCTAGGCAGCCACAATACCAAGCAAATGCTCATTACCCTCAGTTAGCTCAACCACAACCAAACATGTTTTATACGCGGATATGTTAAAATCCAACCATGTTTTAGCACACAAAGCGACACCTACAACCAATTCTACCCCAAATATGCATCCAGAAGCTAAAGAACAAACACCATCTGGTAACTACAATCGTCTCGAAGCAAGTATCGAGACATTAGTGCATTCGTTAAACAGTTTTATGAGCTCTATGAGCAGCATGATGCAAGAAATGGTTCGCATGCAATCTATGATGTTGCAGGCGGTACATAACAAATCATGAACTGTTTAAAAATATGTTTCTGGAACGCAAACGGCTTACGCCAACACAAAAATGAACTCGAGTACTTCTTGAAGAACCAACAAATTGATGTCATGATGGTTTCAGAGACTCATTTAACAACAAATAGCTTTTTTAAAATCAATGACTATATATTATATGACACTAAAGACCCCCGTGGCAGAACATGTGGTGGTTCAGCAATACTAATAAGGGCTCGAATTAAACATCATTTACTGTGTGATTTTTGTGAGGACTATCTTCAAGCAACAAACATCTGTATTGAAGAATGTCATCAAAACCTTGTTATTTCTTCGATTTATTCACCTCCTAGATTTCAAATATCAGAGACTTTTACAAATCACTAGGTCCCTGTTTCATAGCATCAGGTAACTACAACGCTAAACATACGTTTTGGGGATCACGCCAAATAACTCCAAAAGGTCGTGTTTTATTTGACACTATTTCAAAAATGCGTCTGAATGTGATAATAAGTGGACAACCCACCTATTGACCTACTGATCGACAAAAAATACCTGATGTTTTTGATTTTAACGTGACTAAAGGTATTTCGAGAGAAATGATTAAGGTTGAAGCGTCACTCGAATTATTCTCAGATCATTTACCCACTATTGTCTATAATGGAATCAGCAAAATATCGTGTCGTCAACAACTTGCACAAGCATTAATTGGTTGAAATATAGAAAGTATCTCAGTACTCATTGTTCGGAAAACATACCGCTAAGAACACCAGATGATGTGGCCCAGAGTCTAATTTATTTTGATCAAAACCTTAAATCAGCTGCCCAACATGCGACAGAAACCAGACAACCAGCTAGATACAATCAAATTTATTTTGTAGATGTCGAGCGGCTCTTGGCTGAAAAAAGGAAAATGAGAAGAGAGTGGCAAGCACACAGATCTCCTCAACTCAAATCTAGACTTAAAGATTGCACGAAACGGCTAAGACAACTGCTAGAATCGCGAAGAGTAGCATCTCTGAAAAATTACTTGGAAGACTTCGACGCAACTGCACAATCAGATTATTCATTATGGCGTGCTTGTAGGAACCTTAAAAGACCGGTCTTACGTAAGCCTCCCTTGCGAACTTCTTGTGGAAACTGGGCAAGGAATGATACCGAAAAAGGCAATTTGTTTGTTGCACATTTGAAGAAGGTTTTCACCTCAAATGTATGTACTGATATAGCTGAGTTGCCATCAGTAGAGACTAGTGCCGTAGTACCCCTAAGATTTGAATTTAGCGATATTGAAAGGGCAATAGCGGATTTAAACACCAAAAAAGCCCCTGGCGTTGATAAAACAAGTAACAAGATGTTAGTTGAGTTGCCTGGTATAGGTCGCAGAATTATTCTGTTTGTTTTTAATGCCATCTTACGTCTTGAGTACTTTCCCACAGAGTGGAAGGTCTCTTTGATAACTATGATTCCTAAACCAGGAAAAGACCACATAAAAGTAGAATCATACAGACCTATAAGCCTTTTATCTAACGTGTCAAAGTTATTTGAGAGAATATTAATAACTAAGTTGAATCCAATACTTAGCGCGAAAGGATGCATTCCGAACCATAAATTCGGCTTCAGAAAACAACATAGTACGATCCAACAAACACACAGATTAGTAAATGTAATTAAAACGACCTTTGAAGAAAAAAATACTGTTCTGCGCTCTTTATCGACGTTTCTCAAGCATTCGATAAGGTTTGACACGAAGGCCTAATATTTGAGCTAAAGCTGAACTTGCCCGAAAACTTGTATAAGCTTTTAAAAGATTATTTAACGAATCGCAAGTTTTTACTAAAAGAAGGTGACTTTTTAAGCTCGCCACAGCTCATTGAAGCCGGAGTTCCCCAAGGTAGTATTTTGGGACCAATTTTATATTTACTGTACACATCGGATATGCCAATTAGCACCCTAGTCCACACATCAACTTTTGCAGATGACACAGCTTTCTTAAGTATTCATGAAAGTGCCCAAGAAGCATCACAAATTTTACAAGACCATATACTCAATTTGGAAAAATGGCTAGAAAAATGGAGAATAAAAGTGAATGAACAAAAATGCACTCACATAACTTTTACACTGCGTAGGGACTCATGCCCTCCTATTCGCATAAATAACCAAATGATACCAAAGCTTTCAGACGTTAAATACCTGGGTATACATCTTGACCGTCGCCTTACTTGGAAAAGCCACATTGACTTCAAGTTAACACAAATGAAACTAAAAGCAGTACAACTAAATTGGCTTATTGGCAGAAACTCCACCCTGAGCTTAGATTGTAAACTTCTACTGTACAAGTCGGTCCTCAAACCAATTTGGTGCTATGGGATTCAGTTATGGGGCACTGCTTCAGCTAGCAATGTAGAAAAAAATTCAAAGGCGCCAAAATAAGATTTTACGTATTATTACATCTGCTCCCTGGTATATAAAAAATTCAAACATCCACAAAGACCTAAACATGCTATCAGTTAAAGCAGAAATAGCGAAACATGCAGTCACATATCTAAAGAGGCTTGAATCTCATCCAAACCCTTTGGCGCGTAATATGCTGAATGAACCTGGTTACATTCGACTAAAAAGAAGAGACACTGCTTTTCTTGGCCGTACATTAGAGGGATGACCCGCAAATGATTTCAAAATCCGTGAAACAAACATTATTTTTGTCTAGCACTGGCTGGACTTAAAAAGAATATTTTATTTTAGACTTAAGATACGAGTAATTATTGTTAGTTCAAAAATATTGAAGATACAATAAATAAATTATGAAAACAAAAAAAAAACATTAGATATGCTGATGACACAACCTTACTGGCTGACACTATGCCCGCGCTAAAAGACCTTGTAAACGAACTCGCAATTCACAGTAATACATATGGTCTAAATATACGAAAAACAAAATATATGATTGTGAGCAAAAAAATAGCTATCATACTACCTCTTCAAAAATACAAAACACATACCATGACAGAGTACAAAATTTTAAGAATCTCGGAGTAACAACAAACGATAAATTGGATTGTTCGAATGAAATAAGTGTGCGTACACAGTGGCCGCTTTTTGCCAAGCCGAGCCTTATTGCGAGAACTTGTTCATGTGAGAAACAATTTGGAGTGTGCATAGTGGATGCGAGAATAAGCGCTGATATTTTATCTATTATTTGTGTTTTATGTATGTTTGCATTTGGGTTTGTTGTTCATTCGTGTGTCGTGTGCCCCTGGAACTAAGTAATAGTGTCGCATTCTAGAATAAGATGAGAAGGTAACACCGTTCTCTATGTGCATTGAAATGCAACCTTAATAACAGCTGTTCAGGGGGGCGTTAAAGAGGTGACAGGTAGGAAAAAAAGGCGGGAAGAAAAAGAAATGACAGTTTTTGAGATGAAGAAGAAAAGGATGGGGGGATTTTGCTTTTTTTGGAGAGGAGATGAGAATGAAAAGATAGTGCGGAAAGATGGTGGATATGAAAAATTAAAGAAAGTTTAAAATTAATGGTTGAAAGTAAAAACAAAATTGACGGTGGAAAATAATAATAAATCGAATTTTTGAAAAGAATTAATACTAAATAAAGGATAAATAAAAATAAAAAAGCCGGATATGAGTTTTTGGTATTAAAAGTTTTTGGTAAAGAAAATTACGTTGGTGAGCGAGTTCATCGGTTTCCAAATGCGGGGATGTTTTTCTGCCAGGTGGCTGGTTGACATAGACATAAACGAAGCGACCTACAGAGAGAAAAATAAACAGAAAAAAAGAATCATCTTTGAAATACTTACCGCTTTTGGTTTGGGCTCACACCGGGGTTTGGTTCGGACTGGTTACGGACTCTACTTGGACCTACGGATGCACTGGCATCAGCGAATGGTATTTTAAAACGTTCCCGTGGAGAATCCTGAATATGGATCAGTAAATTAGTACCAGGTAAGTGAGTTGTAGTTTTAAACCTGTAGGGGTAGTTAGGTGCAAATTTTAATTTGCCATTAATTGCCAAGGAAGAGAGAGGGCAGGCCACGCAGTACACCATCAGCTGATCGAGGAAATTAAACGTCGCGATGCCTAAAAATTAATCATAAAATATCTTTATTTCTTTATAGTGCGTTTCTTTTTATTTTATTTATACACCTTCTTTTTGTACTGCGGCTCGTGGATGACTTGATGGCGAACTTCACGCCAAAATCTACCGGCTTAGCCAGGCCTTGCCATCAATTGTTTTTACACTTAGCGTGTCCATCAGGCCAGCCAATGGGTTTGCCCAAGAGTCGTTGACAAAAATGGCGCCCAACAATGGGGGCCCGAAATTCGGGTTTCCTTCTACCAGTTTCCAGTTTACTTTTTGTTTTCCGCTGAATGGGATTCATCTTTTCCAGTAAGTCATGTTGATTAAGATCAATTAAGGTCGTTCAGCATCTGCGACGCTAGAGATTATAGTCCTATTGGGACGAGAACGAAAAGGCTTGCTATCAGTATTTTCTCAAGAACAACAGTAAGTATTTGACAGTAAGTCAAATACTTACAAAATTTAAGTTTTGTTAGTGATATGTCGTTAGAAATAACTCTAAACAAAGGTTTTCTAATAGCCGATCCATCAAGGGTTTTAATTATGTTAGGTATTTGCCTACCGGTTATGCTCTCACATCATGGTTTTTTGGTCCTGAAAATGGATAAAACATAGTAAAGATAAAGAAAAATTGATTTTTAGATGTCGTCGATATTTATTTTCCTTGGTCAAACCTATTCCTACAGGTTAAAATCTAATAAGCTCACTACCAGTAGAGAAAAAGTTGTATTTTGGAGGCACAAACCTAGAAACAATTAAAAAAAAATAATTAATTTAGAATTTTTGGTTGATTCATCTTTAAAAATAAATATTAAAGGGTTTTGGAAGAAAATTTATTTCTTAAAAACTCTTTATCATTTTCTTATTTTTATATATTTAATTTTTTATATTTGTTTTTATTATTATTTTAAATTTTTGTTTATTGTTATTTTTATTTTCAAATATTTATTTTTTTACTTTTTTATCTTTATTATTTTCCATTGTTTTTTTTTGTTTGATTTTTTCCCGTTTTTATATAGTTTTTCTTTCATCATTTTGGTTCTTTTTATCTTTATAATATATATTTTATTTAGATTTTATTTTAGTTTATTATTTTTTCTTATAGTTAGTTTTTATTCCGCTGCTGCTATATTAATATTGGGTTTTACTCGGTTAGCGCGGTTAGAAAACAGTTTATAGTTTAGACTTGAATTTAAGAATGGTTGAGACTAGGGTAAGTAGGATGCAAAGCGATTCCGCTTCTACTTCCTCTAGGCCAATCCTTGGTGGAAATAATCTACAGTTACCAGCAACAACAACGACAACGACGACAACAAATCCACAGTATGGGGTGGGTAACCCACCGGCGGATGTGGAGAGCAGTATAACATCGCCAGATTTCAATGGCATTACTGCTCAAAATGTACGGCAGGTTTTATGGGAACTCGGATTTATGGGAACTACCGGCTGGTATCGTCGTTTCATTAAGGATTACGCGACCGTAGCTACCCCGATTTTTAATACGCTGAAGAAATCGAAGACATTCGAATTTACCGACGCGGCCAAGTTTGCGTTTGATAATTTAAAAAAAGCTCTTACCTCTAGTCCGGTGTTACGCCATCCAAACTTCTCGAAACCGTTTTATGTTCAGTGCGACGCATCTGATGTAGGTTTAGGGGCGGTATTGTTCCAGAAAGATGAGGTTGAAGGCGAACATCCGATAGCGTTTATGTCCCAAAAGTTGACAGCCGCGCAGCGTAACTATTCGGTGATAGAGCGTGAGTGTCTAGCAATGGTAACAGCAATTAAAAAATTCCGGGCTTACGTGGAACTCATGCCATTTACGTTCATTACCGACCATTCCAGTTTAAAGTGGCTAATGTCTAATAAAGAGCTGAGTGGCAGGCTGGCTCGTTGGAGTTTGCTGTTACAATCCTATACGTTCGACATTGAACATCGCCAAGGGAGCAAAAATATAGCACTCTCTCACGTTATGATATGGACGAAGTGGTCAACGAATTATTGATTTAGATTCATCAGCTTTTTCATCAGGAGAATATCAGGAGCTGGTATCTGAAATAAGAGAGAACCAGGAACGTTTACCCGATCTAAAAGTGGAAAATAAATATATTTATAAACGTACCTTACACTATAACGGCGACGTGATGGCGGAAGATTTTTCATGGAAATTATGGGTTCCAGCCGAGTTATGCAAAGACATTATTTACAAGACCCACAATCTGCCCATAGCAAGTCATGGAGGTTTCCATAAGACTTTAAAACGTGTCAAGGAGTACTTTTTTTGACCAAATATGACCGTCGAAATTCGCAAATACATACGTAATTGTGAAATCTGTAAGGAAAATAAGTTATGCAACCAAGTTTTGAGACCGCCAATGGGCGAAGCAGATACGGTAGAGACAGTTCGTCCGTTTTAGAGGGTTTATATAGACTTTTTGGGCGCATATGTACGCTCCAAAGCAGGTAATTGTTATATCTTCATTGCACTCGATCATTTCTCCAAATTCGTGTTGCTTAAGGCCATGGCAAAAGCGAACAATAAAAACTTATTTCGCTTTCTAGTGTCAGAGGTATTTCATAAATTTGGCGTACCAGAGGTTATAATAACCGCTAATAAACGTCAGTTTGTATCAAAGGAGTTTGGCGAAATGGTCGAGGCCTTTGGAGTGAGAAATAGAGTGTGCACTGCGGTCATCAGTGCATTCATCGATTGGTATGACTCCCTACTTTGCTTTGTTTGGGACAAATATGGTAACACATGGGAGCGTATATAAATTGGCCCATAAACTAAAGATGCTGGAGGATGCTGAGATGAACTTCTTGCCGAAACCGAGTAAAAGGGATCTTATTCGTGACAAAATCCGGAATAATTTAGCGAAAAGTTATTCTCTTCGCGCTAAAGAGTACAACAAACGGTCGCGCAAAATAAAATTCCAAGCAGCTCAAGAAGTAATTTCACGCAATTTCACCCTCAGCGATTTTAAGAAGTTGTATAACGCGAAAATGGGTCGTAAGTTTCTGAAGTGTCGAATCGTTCGTCCGGTCGGGAATTGCTACTTTGAGCTAGAAGGTCTGCAGGGGAAAACAGTCGGGATCTACCATGCCAAAGACATAAAGCAATAAGGGCTTATCTCATCTGTACGTTACCATTATTTTTTTTAGCGTTTCCAAAAGTTTTACTTCTAGCACTTGCCTTCGCATTTTGGTTTTGATTGGGAGGAATTATTTTTATGATTTTTTTTTTTACTCACTGCTGTTGCTTCCTACGACATTTTATTTCTTTTATATTTTCTTAGTTTTTTTTTTTCCTTTTAATTCTTAATCGTTTTTCTTAAGTACATATAGTAAACTTTTTTTTCATAATTTATTTATTGTATCTTCAATATTTTTGAACTAACAATAATTACTCGTATCTTAAGTCTAAAATAAAATATTCTTTTTAAGTGCAGCCAGTGCTAAACAAAAATAATAATTGTTTCACGGATTTTGCAATCATTTGCGGGTCATCCCTCTAATGTACGCCCTAAAAAAGCAGTATCTCTTCTTTTTAGTCAAATGTAACCAGGTTCATTCAACCTGTTACGCGCCAAAGGGTTTGGATGAGATTCAAGCCTCTTTAGATATGTGACTGCATGTTTCGCTATTTCTGCTTTAACTGATGGCATGTTTAGGTCTTTGTGGATGTTCGAATTTTTTATATACCAGGGAGCAGATGTAATAATACGTAAAATCTTATTTTGGCGCCTTTGAATTTTTTCTACATTGCTAGCTGAGGCAGTGATGGTTCGGAATACATCCTTTCGCGCTAAGAATTGGATTCAGCTTAGTTATTAATATTCTCTCAAATAACTTTGAAACGTTTGATAAAAGGCTTATAGGTCTGTATGATTCTACTTTTGTGTGGTCTTTTCCTGGTTTAGGTATCAAAGAGACCTTCCACTCTGTGGGAAAGTACTCAAGACGTAAGATGGCATTAAAAACAAACAGAATAATTCTGCGACCTATACGGGGCAACTCAACTAACATCTTGTTACTTGTTTTATCAATACCAGGGGCTTTTTTGGTGTTTAAATCTGCTATTGCACTTTCAATATCGCTAAATTCAAATACGGCACTAGTCTCTACTGATGGCCACTCAGCTATATCAGTACATACATTTGGGGTGAAAACCTTCTTCAAATGTCCAACAAACAAATTGCCTTTTTCGGTATCATTCCTTGCTAGTCTCCACAAGAAGTTCGCAAGGCAAGCTTACGTACGACCGGTATTTTAAGGTTCCTACATGCACGCCATAATGAATAATCTGATTGTGCATTGCGTCGAGCTCTTCCAAGTAATTTTTCAGAGATGCTACTCTTCAAGATTCTAGCAGCTGTCTTAGCCGTTTTGTGCAATCTTTAAGTCTAGATTTGAGTTGAGGAGATCTGAGTACTTGCCACTCTCTTCTAATTTTTCTTTTTTCAGCCAACAGCCGCTCGACATCTACAAAATAAATTTGATTGTATCTAGCTGGTTGTCTGGTTTCTGTCGCATGTTGGGCAGCTGATTTAAGGTTTTGATCAAAATAAATTAGACTCTGGGCCACATCATCTGGTGTTCTTAGCGGTATGTTTTCCGAACAATGAGTACTGAGATACTTTCTATATTTCAACCAATTAATGCTTGTGCAAGTTGTTGACGACACGATATTTTGCTGATTCCATTATAGACAATAGTGGGTAAATGATCTGAGAATAATTCGAGTGACGCTTCAACCTTAATCATTTCTCTCGAAATACCTTTAGTCACGTTAAAATCAAAAACATCAGGTATTTTTTGTCGATCAGTAGGTCAATAGGTGGGTTGTCCACTTATTATCACATTCAGACGCATTTTTGAAATAGTGTCAAATAAAACACGACCTTTTGGAGTTATTTGGCGTGATCCCCAAAACGTATGTTTAGCGTTGTAGTTACCTGATGCTATGAAACAGGGACCTAGTGATTTGTAAAAGTCTCTGATATTTGAAATCTAGGAGGTGAATAAATCGAAGAAATAACAAGGTTTTGATGACATTCTTCAATACAGATGTTTGTTGCTTGAAGGTAGTCCTCACAAAAATCACACAGTAAATGATGTTTAATTCGAGCCCTTATTAGTATTGCTGAACCACCACATGTTCTGCCACGGGGGTCTTTAGTGTCATATAATATATAGTCATTGATTTTAAAAAAGCTATTTGTTGTTAAATGAGTCTCTGAAACCATCATGACATCAATTTGTTGGTTCTTCAAGAAGTACTCGAGTTCATTTTTGTGTTGGCGTAAGCCGTTTGCGTTCCAGAAACATATTTTTAAACAGTTCATGTTTTGTTAATTACCGCCTGCAACATCATAGATTGCATGCGAACCATTTCTTGCATCATGCTGCTCATAGAGCTCATAAAACTGTTTAACGAATGCACTAATGTCTCGATACTTGCTTCGAGACTATTGTAGTTACCAGATGGTGTTTGTTCTTAAGCTTCAGGATGCATATTTGGGGTAGAATTGGTTGTAGGTGTCGCTTTGTGTGCTAAAACATGATTGGATTTTAACATATCCGCGTATGAAACATGTTTGGTTGTGGGTTGAGCTAACTCAGGGTAATGAGCATTTGCTTGGTATTGTGGTTGCCTACCAGGAGTATTTAATTTCTTAGTTGACTTCCTTACCACTGAAAAAACTGGACAGCCTCTGTAGTTAGCAGTGTGATTCCCACCGCAATTGCTACATTTTTTAACTTTCGAGTCATCCTTTGGTTTGTCGCATTGGGCGGAACAATGAAGCTCTCCACACACAACGCAAACCGGAGGCAACTTGCAGTAAGCCCTTGTATGGCCGTATTCTTTGCAATTTAAACACTGAACGGGTCCTATTTCCACTGGATTAACATATGAGTCTACACCTTTGATGACTACCTGTAGGCCTTTGCTACTCTTCAGCTGATAGGTATAAAAGTTCTTTTTGCAGCTTTCAAACTCCTTTACTGCTTTACGATAACTACTTTCGTCTATAAAATGACTTTTAGTTTCATCAATGTTACCACGCTTGATTGGAATTACATAGAATGAATTTTCCCCGATAACTGAAATTAACTTATTTATTAATTCATTCGAATTTTTTCCCTTAAAAAAATTGGTGGTTTAAACGACTTGGGTGCCGTTTTTTGTTCACTTGTTTCGCTATCTAAAATAGCAAAACGATTTTGGGAACTTATTCCGTTAGCCTCCTTATCTTTAAGTACTTTGGACATTGGTGCAATCTGCGAAGATTTAGGTCTTCAACCTCTTTTCAATACAGTTATATATCTGTCCATTCCCACTTGCGTCTTAGGTTTTTCTGCACTATCCATATTACTGTTGGTAACACTGTGTTCAGAAGGCGAGTTGTTTGTAGTTATATTATTGTCATCGCTTAAGGGCTTTTCACACTATAATACAAGTATTAATATTTTGAGGAAAATGCATCTCTGACATGATGAGTTGTTATTGTTTTTTTTGAAAAATTTCAAACGGCGATTAGATCAAAGTTGCATTTATTCAAAAGTATTAATATTTGTATTATAGTGTGAAATGCCCTTTAGCAAAAGCGACGAACAAGGTTGGGCACGTATAACTGGCGTAGCATTTACACACAAATTATTTTCAGTTTTTTTGTTTTTATTTAATACAATATTGTCCACATTGTTATTGCTTAAATTAAAGAGGCTCATTAGCCCTTATTGTTTTTGTTTTATTTTTAAAGTAGCAATTCAATATGCCGTTGTAAAAAATAAAGATAAAAAAGAAAAAAAAAATACAGACAACTTTGTTGTTGTATTAAAACAGGTTTGTTTTTGTTTGAAATTATTCACACAATGTATGTTTTGTTTTTTGTTAATGCGAGCTTAAAAAAAATCACGTCCGCACTTATCAACGCCAAAAACAGAACTGAACAGAACAGCTATAGTTAACTGAATTTCTAGAATTTATTGAAATATTCCAAATAAGTTTGTTAGTAAATAAGGAATTTTGAATCGTAAAACAGAATTGAATTGAATTAATTTATATTAACGCCTTTGATGTTGTGCATTTCTTATTATTCTTTAACTTTACTTTTACTGATGGAATTAAATTAATGGCATTACACAGTTTTTCTACTTTTTCAACATCCAAAAGGGCCCATGCGTGAGTAGTGTCTTTATGCACAAGTAGCAACTCATCATTCTGCCCAACTAGACGTCAACGTTTATAATCTAGTTACGTATTTTAACTGCCATTGCGCCAAAGGTGCAACTCCTTTGACCTGATCTGATTACTATCTTACGGCAAGTTAAAGCAAATAGGACGAATGTATTCAACTAGATTTGCGTCAGAAAATCTAGGTGACTCATTGCGAATGACGTAGACATTACTGCCGGAGGGGCAAGGTATAAATCACATTAGAGAATACAAACAGTGCATTAGGTTAGTTTGCTTTAAATTAGTTTAAATAAAAAAAGCCTAAATACTAAACTTACAGTGTTACCGAAAGGATGCAATCATCGATTAGAGGAGCTTAGACGAGGTCCTTCGTCTATTAGGGTGGTTATACCTGAAACATTAAAGGAAATTTATTATACACATATCGTTAGCTAACATACAGAAACAAGTAACTGACAAAAAAAATCCCCAAGTGGTTTTGGTCAAGTTGAAGTTTATTAATGTTTATTTTTTTTATTTGACTCTGTTATACAAACCAGCATTGGCACGTTTAAAGCATTATAAATCAAAAGGGTCAATAAAAAAAAAGTGATTTAATCAAATGTGTTAATTTCATTTTATACACATATCAATATAAAATCGTAAAAATTTATTATAAAATAATAAAACCCAAATACTAGCTCAACTTTCACTATCAAAGTTTGCAAAACTAAATGATCATATTGAGTGGGTCTTCCAATGCTGATTTGGCGGGGTCTAATAAAATTTTAAAAATTTTCGGAGTCCTTTACGTGTAGTTATCTTTAAAAGTGCGTGTAGTTATCTTTAAAAATAGATTTTTTTTTGTTTCATGATTTTACTTCACTCAACTATTGTTAAATATATTAATTGCCGGTTAACTACCCTACGAGTTATGCAAAAATTGATAAAATTACAAAAAAAAAGGAAACAAAAGCACTATCTTTTGTTTAATTAATATGGTAGTAGTTCACGTACTAAAAGGAAAAAGTTAATCTTTAACGTAATCGTTAACGTAATATCAACTCAACGTTGATATATCTTGCTTACGAGTAGAGTTGGGTTTATTAGCTCTTTAAAGTGAGCGCTCTTTGCAGCTCAGCTCTCTAAAACGAACTAGGTTGTTCATTTAGTTCAATAGCTCACTTAGTGAGCTAAAAGCAAATGATTCGCTCAGTTGATCTGTTTCGCTCAATTGTATTTAGTTCATAAGATTTTTAGTGTTAATTCATGTATATAGTTTTATAAATTATGGATTATCTATTTAGCTATAGTTGTAAAAAACCATAACTTAGTTTAATAAGAGTTGAATAATATATTTAAAATAAAACCTAATATAAAATTTTGGTATACAAATTTTTAATTTGTAATTTTTTTATAGTATGTATGTAAGTAAGTAGTAAAAAAATATGAATTTATTTATTTAATAAGAAACTTAATAATAATTAATTATTACAAAGTTACAAAAAAGAGCACTAGCAACGAAGACCATCAGCTCACTGTTAAAAAAGGAAAGTAATTAAAAAGAGAATTTATATTTATATTAATTTGTAAATTTTTAACATTTTTAACAGGTTAACAACCTTATATATGTTTTCTTTTGATGTAACTAAAAAAATATTAAATTAAAAAGTAAATAATGTAAACACTAAGGGCCTTATTCACAAAATTTTTTTTTTTTGATTTATAAAAATTATATGAAACAAATTTTTCATACAAAATCTGTTTATTAAATCTTTTATAAACTGAAAATATTTTTTTTATGAACTTGAGCCTAATAAACTAAAATATAACAAGTAAAAGTGCTATATTCGGCCGTGCCGAATCTTCTATACCCTTCACGACGGTGATTTGATTTATACAGACATGTACAGCATTATCCATATTGTTGACTCTTTACTTAAATAAATTCGTATGAGAAAAAATCATTATTCATGAGTTAAAAAAATAGAAGACAAATGAAAACAAATTCCGTTTGCTACAATTGTCGCCGTGTTGTCAGCTACTTAATGATATTGAAGCCGACAGCTACATCGTAAACTCTGACATTGTTGTAGAAATACTTATTTTGCTTTTATAAAATTAAAAAACTTTTTCAAAAAATTATAAATATTTCCTCCAAAACTTTTTTTTTTGCATATGAATTTTTAATTTGCAATTTTGTGACATTTTCTTTTGTTGAATAAAATAGAAATTAGCCTAAGTTGACGACAGCCACAACGTTTCATTTTTGACAGTTTGTAGTCGGTATTCTGATGATGTCTATGTGTTTAATGCACCTAGGTTTTAAAACAGAGATATCATCTCTTTAAAAATCAAACGCATTTAAAAAAATATGTTACTCTATATACACACATACATACATATGTATATTCTTAATATTAAATATATGTTATGTTACAGTAATGATTTTCATTTTCAAAGAAATATTGAAATTTTTGTTTTAATTTTTCGAAAATTGTGTGTAAAAATTTTTTGTAAAAATATTTTTGTAAAAATTTTTTGTAAAATTTTATTCGAAAATTTTTTAAAAAAAATTTTTTTCGAATATTTTTCTGTAAAATATCTTTTTGAAAATGCTTTGTAAATTTTTTTGTAAATATTTTTGAAAAAAAATTTTAAAATTTTTTTTATAAAAATTTTTAAAAATTTTTTTTAAAAATTCGATTGAAATTTTTTTGTTAAATTTAGGACCTATCTGCAGTCTATATTGAGACTAAAGCAAAAAAAAATCCTTACAAAAAAAAAATTCTTCATATTGACACACCTTTTAACTGCTCCTTTTTATCAGTGGGTACCCTGTGGGTCCATTGGTTACCTCTATGCGTATTGATTTCTATTAAGGTCTCTAATACAAATCAAAGCAGAAAAACCCTACCAATCTAAAAACAAACAAAAATCGCCCCTCGCAGGGGGTTATTGATCCCCCGAGATCTGTATGCACTCCTTGCAATCTACCTGTCGTAGTCTAGTATTTATTTGACAAAAAAGGAAAAACAGAATCATTAAAGCCGAAAAAAATTTAAAAAAAACGTAAAAAAATATAGGTGGGCGTGGTTTTTGGCCCGTAGCCTCCAAAGGAATGATCCGATGTTGCTGAATTGCAATACCAAAATTTTCGAAACTATGCCTGACAGATTGGTGTGCTTAAATGTTTTGTATCTCTTCTGGTGCCTTGGCAAATGACATTACCACACTAACACGGACAGACGGACAGACGGACATCGCTTAATCAAATTCTCTATGTATAAGGATCCAGAATATATATACTTTGTGGGGTCGGAAATGAATATTGTAGAAATTACACACGGAATGACAAACTTATATATACCCTTTCCACCTGTGGTGAAGGGTATAAAAACATAAAGATACATAAGTGGAAAAAAACAGGCGAGCAGCTCGTCTAAAAAATTTGTGTAGGAATTACTCAAAAAATTAATGCTTTTCATACATATTTAATACAGAAACCGCACATAAGATTATTAAAAAAAACTTCAGAGTTTATATATGTACATACATGTATCAACACAAAATGAATTTCACTTGGTCAATATGATAGACATAAACAAAAGCTGAATGTCATAAAACAAAAACTTGAACAATGAACTACAAAAAGCGCTCAGTAACTGAGCTAAAAGAGCTCTAAAAGAGCGTTTCATCTAGTTCAAAAAAGCGAATAGTTCAATTGAACTAGATAACTGAGCTAAAAGAGCTCAGTGCAAAGAGCGTTTCATCTAGTTCAATTGAGCGAATAGTTCAATTGAACTAGTTCGTTCGCGAACTACACAACTCTACTTACGAATATCGTAAGCATTTGTTGAAGCATATTAGAAAAATCGACCGTTTAAAAAAAAAAATTTTTTTTAAACTGTCATTAAATATCAAAGATGGTATCAGAAACTCCTAATGTAGCACCGGTAGCACCAAAGATTGCTAATTATGTGGGACAGCACATTTTTAAATAATGAGAAACAATTCCTCTTGTAACGCTTCATTTACGTTCTTTGGCTTCATTCAAATAACATTTTCACTATCATCCTGGCTTTGTATCTTCAAATGATATCGTTTAAATGTCTGGATCCATTACTGCCACAGTTATAGTGGAGGACAGAGATCAAACACTAATACGTTTTGTCAAACAAGCAACTACACCTATTTGTTTTTAAATTTATCTGAATACTTTTATTAGAAAAAATTGATTTCTCATTAACGATGAAGTTTAAAATCATGAACATTGCACAACGCCCTTATAACGAGTGATTTTTTAAGAGCTTGAGAACTTTTTTTTTTAAAAAAACGCATAAAATTTGCAAAATCTCATCGGTTCTTTATTTGAAACGTTAGATTGGTCCATGACATTTACTTTTTGAAGATAATTTCATTTAAATGTTGACCGCGGCTGCGTCTTAGGTGGTCCATTCGGAAAGTCCAATTTTGGGCAACTTTTTCGAGCATTTCGGCCGGAATAGCCCGAATTTCTTCGGAAATGTTGTCTTCCAAAGCTGGAATAGTTGCTGGCTTATTTTTGTAGACTTTAGACTTGACGTAGCCCCACAAAAAATAGTCTAAAGGCGTCAAATCGCATGATCTTGGTGGCCAACTTACCGGTCCATTTCTTGAGATGAATTGTTCTCCGAAGTTTTCCCTCAAAATGGCCATAGAATCGCGAGCTGTGTGGCATGTAGCGCCATCTTGTTGAAACCACATGTCAACCAAGTTCAGTTGTTCCATTTTTGGCAACAAAAAGTTTGTTAGCATCGAACGATAGCGATCGCCATTCACCGTAACGTTGCGTCCAACAGCATCTTTGAAAAAATACGGTCCAATGATTCCACCAGCGTACAAACCACACCAAACAGTGCATTTTTCGGGATGCATGGGCAGTTCTTGAACGGCTTCTGGTTGCTCTTCACTCCAAATGCGGCAATTTTGCTTATTTACGTAGCCATTCAACCAGAAATGAGCCTCATCGCTGAACAAAATTTGTCACATTTGAACATTTCGAACCGAACACTGATTTTGGTAATAAAATTCAATGATTTGCAAGCGTTGCTCGTTAGTAAGTCTATTCATGATGAAATGTCAAAGCATACTGAGCATCTTTCTCTTTGGCACCATGTCTGAAATCTCACGTGATCTGTCAAATACTAATGCATGAAAATCCTAACCTCAAAAAAATCACCCATTACTTGTGGTGGTCACTGTTTGCATTGTGTTGTATGTATAAGGAAGCGCTAATGACTCATTTTGGAATTTTTCGCTTATATTTTAATTTCATAGTTCTTTATATAGGTAAATCGTTTACTCTCCTAACTTTATGCTTTAAGTCGGAAGATCACTTAAATTACGTTATTTACTTTAATGTCTTTCATCTTTGTCCAATCCGATCCATGGTTGATAGCATTTGCTAGTAAATCAGTAGTGATTGCAGCAGCTGCAAATAAAACTTAAAGAAAAAAAAAACAGAGATGTTATACGGAAACTACAGTGTAAACGTAATACTCTTATAAGCGGTTGATTTGGTTTTCCCCATTTTAGCCGGGAGGTTGTACCAATCCAAAATGGTAGGTTTTGTCGTGTGCCCCTGGAACTAAATAATAGTGTCGCATTCTAGAGTAACATGAGAAGGTAACACCGTTCTCTATGCAACTTAATAACAGCTGTTCAGGGGGGCGTTAAAGAGGTGACAGGTAGGAAAACAGATGGCGGGTTAAAAAAAGGCGGGAGGAAAGAGAAATGACAGTTTTGGAGGTGAAGAAGAAAAGGATGGGGGGATTTTACTTTTTTTTTGGAGAGGAGATGAGAATGATAAGATAGTGCGGAAAGATGGTTGATATGAAAAATTAAAGAAAGTTTAAAATTAATGGTTGAAAGTAAAAACAAAATTGGCGGTGGAAAATAGTAATAAATCGAATGGATGATTTTTGAAAAGAATTAATACTGAATAAAGGATAGATAAAAATAAAAAAGCCGGATATGAGTTTTTGGTATTGAAAGTTTTTGGTAAAGAAAATTACGTTGGTGAACGAGTTCATCGGTTTCCAAATGCGGGGATGTTTTTCTGCCAGGTGGCTGGTTGACATAGACACAAACGAAGCGACCTACAGAGAGAAAAAATAAACAGAAAAAAAAGAATCATCTTTGAAATACTTACCGCTTTTGGTTTGGGCTCACACCGAGGTTTGGTTCGGACTGGTTACGGACTCTACTTGGACCTACGGATGCACTGGCATCAGGGAATGGTATTTTAAAATGTTCCCGTGGAGAATCCTGAATATGGATCAGTAAATTAATACCAGGTAAGTGAGTTTATAGTTTTAAACCTGTAGGGGTAGTTAGGGGCAAATTTTAAATGAATAGGCCATTAATTTGCCAAGGATGAGGGAGGGCAGGCCACGCAGTACAGCATCAGCTGCGGACCGAGGAAATTAAAAGTCGCGATGCCTAAAAATTTATCATAAAATATCTTTATTTCTTTATAGTGAGTTTCTTTTTATTTTATTTATACACCTTCTTTTTGTACTGCGGCTCGTGGATGACTTGATGGCGAACGCCAAAATCTACCGGCTTAGCCAGGCCTTGCCATCAATTGTTTTTACACTTAGCGTGTCCATCAGGCCATCCACTGGGTTGTCCCAAGAGTCGTTAACACGTGTTTGTGAAATTGAATTATTCTTAAAATTTTATTACATTTTTTTTTAAATATTGTTTATAAGTTTTTTTTAATTTTTTATAATTGTTATAATTTTATTTAATTTTTATTATTTATTTGAATTTTTATTTTTTTGTATAATTTGTATTCGAACTATTTACATATATTACATACATACATACATAGTTGGTTCTATTCCTTCTAAGAAAGATTAAATTAAATTACAAATTAGGTGATATTATTAAAGAATAATTGGAAAAATTTAATTTTTAGACACCAGCAGAGCGGAATGCACAATTTCTAGACAGCTACGTCCGTCATCAGCAGTTTTCGTATTCCGTATTTCTAATTTAATTTATTTTTTCTTAGAAGGAATAGAACGAACTCTAGCTTGACTACAAATTTCATTGTATGTATAATTTATATTTTATTTTTAGTTTTTATTTTGATTACATGTTTTATTTACTTTTTCTTAAATTTTTGAGTTTTAATTTTTTTTATGTTTTCCAAACAAGTTGAAATCATAACAACATAACATAAAGAAGGTTTTCCGCGCTGAAAAACGCTTTGAAACTGCTTTCTCGCATTCAATCAGATTTGCGATTTGTTCGCGCTTATTTGTACTAATTTGTATATTACCAGTTTTCTCTCATTTGTTCTCGCAATACAAGCGGCCAATCTGTACGCACCCTGGTGATGCCGTATATAAATGGGTCGAGATGCCTTTTTAAGAATAGAAAAATTTTCGCAACTCATGAAACGTAAACACGATTCGTTAAAACATACTCTTATATATGGTCAGTTTTACAATATGCGGTGGAGACATGGACAATAAAATCATCAGTCATAAAAAGATTAGAGGCCTTTGAGATGTAGACTTACAGACGAATACTCAAAGTTATCTGGACCGACCATAAATTAAATATCGAAGTATTGAGAAGAATGCACTGCGGTGGAGAGCTTTTTACCGCCATAAAAACATATTATGAGGAACCCTAAATATAAACCGTTACAATCCATAACACGAGCTAATATTAAATTAATGAGACAGAAAAGAAACAACAAGTATGGACTGGTTTTAGATATAGGTGCTTTTGCGGGGGTGCTGAAAAATATATAAAATAATTGTTTTAAATTTTGTGAGGACCAAATTTCAGGGACGTTGGGCTCACACAAAATATACTAATAAAGAAATGAATAATATACAAGTGTTTGTGTTTTAGTGGGTTACATCCATTAAACGGGAGGAGCGAATAATATTCGCAATAAATATTGTAACATTATTGTTTAATTTCAGAACAGAAGAGAAGAAAAGTCAGCAGAAGAGAGTCGGAGCTAAGCAGTGGAAATGGCAGAGAGAGAGAAAGCAAACCGAGTGGAAGTAAATGTAGTTGAGAAGCCAAATGTTAACAAACACACAGTCAACGAATTGCAGCCACACCGACTACAACACATAGAAAAGCAACAGCAGGATCATCAAACAAAAGAGAGAATGCAGGTAACACAACCGCTATCGGTTCAAACCGTACTCGGTTGTGTAGCTGTGTAGTGTAGCTGAAAAAGGCGGCTATAAAAGCAGGGGAAAACAGCAAATGGGAGAGTTGATCGTGAGCTGTGAAAGTGACCAAGTGGCCGGAGGAAAATAAAATATTATAATTAACGAGCAGTGATAGAATAAATGTGGATAAGTAACACTAATCCTAGCCAAGCTATTACAGGGAAAGAACAACGGATTACATCCGGTTTACCTCTTTGGAGGAAGGAGCGTTAGGCACTGGCTCAGGGAAAAAGAGTTAAGATAGTTTTCCCGGAGGTTCACACCCGGAAAACTCAGGGAAAGAGAAGGAATAATATTCAGGGGCAGAACCAAAGAGTAGAAACCAGAGGCTAGGAGACTAGGGTGCCGGCAAGTGTTACCACGAAGGCCTACGAAATTCATACACTACCTAAACCATAGTTTATATAATAAAACAAAATAGACCACGCACGGTCAGAAATTGAACTCCGTGTTATTTTATTTATTTTGAAAAGGACCTTGGCGGACTGAGCTAAACCCGCACATCCAGCCCGGAGTAACCGGAGGTTCCTTATATTGGCGACCGAGCAGGGACCCGTGTAAAACGTAAATATAGAGGCTACGAAATCGTCCGCACTGGGTATATACACTACGAAGGGTTGAGCTAGTACAATACATGGACGAGTTCGATCTAGACGCTAGGGGCACTGTGGATGAGATGAGGAAAAAACTGGCCACGTTTGTATCAAATGGCCATGAGGAGAAGGCGCTCAACAGGCTCGAAGAACTGGAGAATAAACATGGACGTTATCCGACACCAACTGGTCCAGGGATGGCAGCGCAGCTGGGATTGCCAGTTTCATCTTTTCAGGCTGGGCAGTAGGCAGCCACAGGCCACCTGTTGTTCCCAGCGCAACAACAGGTCGACATGCAAAATGTCCCGCAACGACAAAACCCTATATTCAGCCTAAGCCATATTCAGCCGTGATTGATATAGCGAGGAAGTGGTCGTTTCGCTATGATGGAGGAAAAGACTCTATTGATTTTATAGAGAGAGTAGAAGAAATGGCAAAAGTCTACGGCCTCGACAAGGATATACTGCCCCGAACAATGCCCGAGTTATTAAAGGACACGGCACTGTTGTGGTACCGAAATAACAACGGCCAATGGCCAACGTGGAAAGGGTTCAGAGAACATTTCCTAAGGTTCTTTTTGCCACCACAGTATTTCGAGGGTCTGGAGGACGACATTCGCCGGAGACTGCAAAGATCACGGGAGTCGTTTAAGGACTTTGTCGTGGTACTACAAAATATGATGCGACATGCGGGATATACGGCAGAACAACAGCTCGATAGAATTTTTAGAAATTTTTTGGTAGACTACCAGCTGTACATCAAGAGAAAGGATTTCACCTCGTTTACGGTGGCCGGTAAGGGTTTGTTCCAGTGGAGAGTGATGCCTTCTGGATTAACGTCAGTGCCCGCCACATTTCAACGAACACTAGACGTAGTGATTGGCGCCGAAATGGAGCCTCGTGCGTTCGCTTACTTGGATGACATTGTGGTGTTAGGTAAATCCTTGGAAGAGCACATGTCAAATTTGAAGGAAGTGTTTAAAAGACTTCGTGAGGTTGACTATTAACCAAGAGAAAAGTAAGTTCTTTCAAAAGGAGATAAAGTATTTAGGCCACGTGGTCAACGAAAGTGGCATAAAAACAGATCCCAAGAAGATAGCGGTCATCCAAGAGCTTCAACCCCCCAAAAATGTGAGAGAGCTACGTAGATGCACTGGAGTTGCTTCGTGGTACAGAAGATTCGTGCCTGATTTTGCGAAAACTGTTTACCCGTTAAACGTGTTGCTATAGAAGGGAAAACACTTTCGATGGAACTAAGGTCAGCAGGAGGCGTTTGAAAAATTAAAAAAACAGCTTACCGAAGCCCCGGTTTTAGAGTACCCGGACTTCACAAAGAGGTTTACGCTACAAACTTATGCGTGTGACTACAGGTTGGGAGCGGTGTTGTCGCAGCTGCTCGATGGTCAGGAAAAGGTAATATCTTATGCTAGCCGTCGGCTAAACCCGGCAGAGATAAACTACTCAGCAACGGAGAAGGAATGTCTTGCCATCGTATGGGCCATAAGAAAGCTAAGGCCTTACCTCGATGGCTACCCTTTTACAGTGGTGACAGATCACCACTGACTGGTCAGACTGGTTTCTGACTCAACCACGTAACGAAAAAATGTAAAGTTTTCAGGAGCAATAAAAAATTGATTTTCTTCTTTAAAATAAATGAGCTTGATCATTTAAACATTAAATATTATATAAGATATTTCTACACATGTTATGAAATAAGATATATTTAATTATTTTTTAAATTTAGTAATCTAAATTGATGTAATCTAAATGAATGTAATTACGAGGTTAATGTTCTTAGAAATATGTTATATATCTTACAATGCATTGAATTACGTGGTTGAGTTTACCAGAACTATTATATTACAATGTTTTAAAGAAAACTGTTGCAATTAGGTTTTCCATTTTATTGCTGAGTTACTTATAAAAACAAGAAATGTATAGTTTTCAATTAGAACTGCATTTAGAATTTTATTTTTTAAAACAAATGAGTTTAAGACATAAAAGAACGTATTACGAATACGTTAAAAGGACTAGTGTAGATTTAACAGCTGTATGTAAAAGGATTTAAAATGTATGTATATAAAAAATTATTTTTAAGAAAAATGATATTTATACATTTATGTGCGCCAACTGGTCGTAAAAAGAGTGATAATCAGCTGGAATAAAAGCTTTTAGACTTTGTAAATCAAGAAATTTTTTTAATGGCAAAAACGTTCTTATTTTCATTCGGTTTTGTAATGGTATCCAATCATCATAGTCTAATTTGTAAAAAAGTTTCATTTGAGGTATATTTTAAACATTTAATATCAGTTACACAGGGGTCACCTGTTTTTAATCCGGGTCTGATGGATTTGTAAAAATTTAATTGAGAATAGTTTTTAAAAAATTATGCCCAATATAATGAACTTTGTACGGTCCTTGACTTGTTCTTGGTTCTTTAATAATGTTTACAAAATCTGCAGGCACAAACAGTTCTCTATTTTTTATTTTTTTTTCGTTCAATAGTTGCGTGGACACAATCACTCTCGATTTGGATATGACCCACGGCTAAATATTTTCTAAATATCTCAGTCTTATATACCTTTAAAAAATATATCAGTGCATTTGATAGGGTAACGTTTCTATTTTGCGCACTGCAACCATCACTGAACAAGCTTACAGGAATGTTTTTATTAGTTACTTCATTTTCTAAAAAATGTAGCAGACAAGAAAGAAAAATATTAGCATTCTTTGAATCTTTAAGATTATAAATCGTGAACTGGTGACAGGCTAGCTCTTTTTTAAAGTATTGGGCCCCAGCAGATATCTCCATTTGTTGCTCTTGTTTTATCAATTTATTTTTCTTTTCGAGCTTGATCTTTTACTCGCAAATGATTAGTAAAAGTTTTTTCTTCAATATTTTTGTTGCTATAACCATAACAAGTGTTGCATTGATCTTTTTTGGGTTTATATAATCCTATATTCATTTCATACATAATTTTTAAAAATGATATATAGCTAGCCTGTATATCTTTTGTGTATTTTGCCGGCAATAATGGGATGGCATTTTCGGAACGCTGTTTAAAAAGCTTCTAATGTGATCCTTCTTTGTAGTATTTAAAACATTTGCCTTTTTCGCTGGTTCTACATTTTTTTCTATGCCATAACCATTAGATTTCTTTAAATTATGTGAAACAAACCATTCGCCAACATCCAATGTAGATAGAAACATATTTTTACAAACTTTAATTTGTTCACCATCTACTTTAAGATGATACCGCTAGTACACGATCTACTAATAATTTTTCCACTTCTTCTGGCAACTAGATCAACATGAACTAATGCATTAATCCATGATTTTTTTTGGGCCCATGACATTTCAGTCCAAAAATATTTGAAGAGTTCTTCTCTTTGATACTCAGATATGATTCCACAATTATTGCGACCTCTCGCAAGTAAGCAGTGGCATCGCGGCTTTAGTTTTCGTTCAACTCTTTCTCGCATACCTACTTTACCTCCACTTACTCTTTCCAAACTGTGGTAACTTTTTCCTTGTTCCCGTTTTATTTTTAGTTGTTCCCTTTTCCACTGTGTTTTATTGCTATTCCCTTTTTTTCTTTTTTTCGTGATACTAGTTAAGCTCAAAAAACATATTAAAAAATTTATATAAATAATAGTGAAAAATAACCGATAGACATAGACAAACAATACGTTTATAAAATATATAAGTGGAAAGAAAAGTTTATGAAAATTAAATAACACGATGCCTGATTGCAGTAAATGCAAGACAGCAATATGTGTGGAAACGGGTGTGAGAGGTATGGGAGTATGCAATAAAGAATATAATTGCACAACTAAATGCGCGGGAATAGATCAATATTCAGCAAAGGTTTTGGAAGCAAACAATTATGTGCGATTTACATATATGTGATGACTGCCTACAGTACATACAAAATGTTGATCTAGTGCTTAAGGATATTCAAGAGGATGTTAACAAAAATAAACAAAATTTAAAAGATTATAAACATGAATTCAAAATGTCGTTGAAAGAAAATGAGTGTGAAATAAAGCAACTTCTGGAGGCTATTGAAAAACGGTACGAGGAAAGATTAAAAAAAATAGATAGTGCCCAAAAATCATTTGAGAAAAATGCGGGTGAAATTAAAAAACTATGTGAAAATGTAAACCAATTTGAAAATAAAAATAATGAAATATGCAACAAAATTGAACAAAACAATATAAATATGCGCAAAGATATAAAACAAGCTATAACAGAAATAAACAATAAACATAGTAAAATGTCATATGCTGATGCAGTGCAATCCAGAACAGTGATACCAGATGCTAATAAACAAATGCCGTTGATAATAAAACCAAAAGAAAAACAAAATGTTGAAAAAACAAAAGAAGAATTAAATAAAAAAGTAAATCCGGTTAATTTAAAAATAATTAATATAGAAAATAGAAGAAATGGAGCTTTGGAAATTCAAAGTGAAAACAAAGAGGAAAGAGAAAAAATAAAAAATGCTATACAAAACGAATTGAGTGATGACTACGAAATTAATTTGAATTTCAAAAAAGCCTACGAATGGCAGTAGAACGCAGTCATTTTTGAGAGAATAAAAATATTTAAATATGTAAAATTATTTATTAAATAAATATTTATAAACTAATTTTAAAATGTATTTTAATAAATATAAAAATATTGAATCTGTTTCTGCACAATTTTGCTTAGTCAGCTGTGGGGGGTTTATTTATCTAGTTTGAGTAGTCATCGTTGATTAATTTTTACAGCATAGTTGATTAGTAAAAAGCAGTAGAGTGATAAGTTCGAGTTAATAAGTTCGAGAGAGATGCAAAATCACACGTACACAAATGTTTGCCTCATTTTTGTACCATGCCCTTAATAACGTGATGGTAGCTCTGATCTACGCAATGAGAAAAAATTTCTCATCAGTGACACTCAAATGATTGCTCAATTGATGGTCACTGTTCTTGTAGGGTTATTAAAGACTTTTAGGTGACTACAATGTACTTATATGAATCTAAAAACTATTATGACACAGTTGCACATTTGTTTTATTCGTACTTTTGACAAATAATAATATTTTTCTGAATAAATTAAATTTGTTAACAAAAAGGTGTTAAATAAAAACATTTTATATACCTAATAACATTCATATACAAATTAATATTATTTTTAATAGTTTTAAGAAAATTTCGAGAGAAAAATTTAAAATTGTTTGCTGTTTGTGTAATTTTGGCCAAAAGTACTAAAAAATACAGCGGTGTGCATAACTCAACTTATAAACAATAAAATGCTCTTTCTTTTTAATTACGGTTATTATACAACGCCTCCCTTTTTTCTTATAGAAACTTCTTTTTTTTAATATTTTATATTAAATTTAGATATAGTTTGTTCACTTTCGTTCTCCATTGCAATGTTTTGATGACTGTACATTCATATGTAAAACACAAAGCACAAACAGCTGTTTCCGTACGGAATGTGCGATCGGTTTCTGACTTTGCTTAAGCAAATGAAACTAGACGAAATTCAACGAAAAGTGTTGTTAAGTACATTATAGTTTGGCACATATGATTTATATGTAATTGCACAGTTGCTTAAGTTGGCTTAAGCTAGCTTATGCATATTACAGTTGGGCCTTAAATCAGTGCGTGCAAGCAGTCGCAGTAATACGACCGCCTCACTGTAGTCAATATTTTGAGATAGCGGTCAAAACTCCTTTGGGTTTTTGTTCTCCGATTTTAAAGTTATTAGACTCATATGAAAGTAGACAGTAGTAAACCTCGGGAGCCAAAAAATTAGAACTTTATTTCAACTATTTCACTGAGAACAGGGTGGTTCAAAATGGGCTTTTTCAGAATTTAGTAAATTTATGATATTTTTAGTTAATTTTTAAAGTTTAAATGATCATAACTTTTTTGTTTTTCAAGATTTTTGGACGAAATAAATTTTGTGTTGTAACTTAACTTATTTCCTATTACTGGTTTAAAAATTGAAGCTCTACTGTTTTCAGAACAATTTAAATATTTTTTTAAGCTGAGTCAAAACACAAATTTACTATTTTGTCCATGCATCGGGACTGCACTTTTTGAACTACAGCAAGGTAAGATATTCGGTACAAATGCACTTCATATTTTTTGAGAAGTTATTTGTATGTGAATATATATTATGCATATATTTTGATGAAATTTTGTACAAGAGTTCTTATTGACCCAAAAAATAATTCTGTTGAATTTAGGAGAAGTTGGCCCATATTTGGACCTAGTCCACATAGAAGGGTGTATCAAAATTTTGACAAAAATGACAATAGAACTCTCAAATTATGTGGTATCTGGCAATTCATTTGGAAAAGGTAAAAAATGATTTTATTGCCATCTAATATTAACTTTAATTAACTTAAATATCTGAAAATTGCAAATAAATTTAAAACCAATGGAAATAACTGGTAAAACCAAGTACCTGTTATGTTATGTTTCAAAGAGGTAAAAAATATCATGTTGAAACTTCGAGCAATAGTATATTAATCCATTCATTCATTTTTTTTTTTCTTCATTATTGTTTAAACAATGGCTAAATTCAATTATAGTGTTCTATCTTATATATATTTTGAACGGAAAGATGAAAACGACATTATTTTACATATAATGAATAATCCATTCTTCAAAATATGCGACAAACAAGAAATTAAAATTCATAACTTAAAAATAAAAAACTTTTTAAATACTTTAAGAAAACGGTACAATCAATGTTCCAGAAACAAGAAATTATTTTACTCACGCAACCAAGAATGGCTAAGAAATAAACTTATTTTTAAAAAGCCATCAGTAACTACCACGGAAACTGGAAAAGGTGGTCGACCACCAAAGCCAATTGATAATTGTAGTGAAAGATCACGAAGACGCAAGCTTAAACATATCAATGAAGAAGTTTCTTGTAGCATCATAAAGGATTAATTTCTGCATCAAATTCAACCATCGAAAACTAAAAAGAGTAAAATTGCTATCATTAAAAAAATAGTGGAAGCAAGCCCCAGACGCACAAAAAGGATTTTAGAAAGTATGCCGACACCAACTGAAGAAAATAAATTTACTCCAGAAGAAGCATTTGCACTATTTTTGGATTTGAAAATGACTAAAAACCAATATACAGAATTGCGGAAGCGAACCAATGAAAAAAATTGTGGAATTTTTCCATCATATCGAGATATAGTTTCTGCCAAAAAAGATTGCTTACCTTCACCAACTGCTATTAGTGTAACTTCAAGTTCAACAGAAATAAAATTCTTCTTGAACACACTGCAGAACGATTATTAAAAACATTTGATGCTGACTATTTAAAGAAGTTTGAAAATTGCAGCATGACTTTAATTTCTAAATGGGGATGTGATGGGTCCTCTGGCCAGAAACAATACAAACAATGTAATGCGGAAAATTCATCAGATGTCAATTTATTCATGATTTCTTTCGTTCCATTACGTTTAACAAAAACTTGGTTCAGAGCCGTCAACTAGTAGAGCTGCAGAGATAGATGTATGGAAGAATGAAATTCCCTCGTCAACAAAATTTTGTAGACCAATAAAGTTGAAGATGTTGGCAAAATAAGAGATGAAATTAAAGAACTTCAACCAGTGATATTTGAATTTAATGACCAATGCATCGAAGTTAACTTTAAAATGTCACTTACAATGATCGATGGAAAAGTTGGATAAACTTTTACCGAAACAAAGTCTTCGTCAAGCTGCACCATATGCCAAAAAACATCAAGTCAATTGAGCCAACCACCAACACAAGACGATAGTTTTAATGAAGCATATGAATTTGGAATGTCACCTCTTCATGCTAGAATTCGTTTTATGGAGCATATTCTTAAATTGGGATATGATTTGGAATTTGGCCCGTTAGGCGAAACAGTGAGAAACAACAAAGAAAATTTGGAAAAAAGAAACCAAAAAAAAAGATATATAAGAAAAATACCGTGAGATAGGCCTTATAATTGACCAGCCAAAGCAAGGAGAAGGAAATTCTAATGATGGAAACACAGCAAGGAGATTTTTTTTCCGATCCAGAAACTGCAGCTTCTATAACTGGAGTAGATTATGATTTAATACGACGATTCCAAATCATATTAGAAGTTATAGCATGTAGCAAAAAGATAGATGCAAAAAAATTTGGTCAGTATGCTAATGAGACAGCAACCCTTTATAACCAAAAATATTCTTGGAGACATATGCCAACCACAGTTCACAAAATTTTGTTCCAAATAATTCAGCAAAATATGATTCCAATTGGAGATCTCTCAGAAGAAGCGCAAGAAAAAAGGAACAAAGACTACAGCGAGCACAATACAAGAAAAATTTCCAGATATTGTACTAATGAAGATCTTATTAATATTTTGTTGTGCACATCAGACCCATATATGTCCAGCTATTTGGAAGAAATTTTTGCTATTATTGTTTAATTAATACTAGTTTAAAGATTATAATTTGTTTCTAATTTTAGTATAAATTTTTATTAATACATTTAAATAAAATATATGTGCACTTTAAATCAATAGTAAAAGTTTACTTAAAATTTTATCGATGTTGTGTTCTGTACATAATATATCCAAATGGTATTGATATTGTTGGGAATTTCAGTGTTATTTTTCAGTTTAATCCTCACAAGAATTAGTTTTCTTCCAAAAAAAAACCAACCTTTGGCCCCTGTGAATATTGAGACTAAATAAATGTCAGGGGCCAAATGTTGGCATTTTCTGACCAAAATTAAGTTTAGGAATAATAAATAAGTATTGGTTGTAACGATTGAAGAAAATAAGAAATTATAAAAAAAAATACCTATTTAAAATGTCAAAATATTCAACTTTTACATGGAAACTCAACAAAAAATTAAAATGCATTTTTAACTCCACATTACTTACGTTCCTATTAGTCGATTTTTAGGTTTGAACACGCAAATTGAAGCTTAAAGTCCCTCCTATTGAACAAAACAAATTGCGTAAAAAAATACCAATCCGGTCAAAAGTTATAGAGTTTTGACCGCTATTTCGCGAAATTGACCACTGCGCGCCAACAAGTAAGAAAAAAAATATAATTTAATAAAAAACAAACCAAATAACAACAATACAAGAGTAAGTAAAAGAAAAAAAACTAAATGTTTTGTGGAAGTGTTAAATGTACGTAGAAGTAGTCTAAGTATGTAGTGAAGTTTTTTTTAGAAAAAAAAAGGTTTATATGCATTTACATACATATAAATAACAACAAAATTAAACAAAAAAGTGGTAATTCTAAAACAAAGAAAAAAACACACAGTCAGATCCAGAGAGGAAGCATTCAGTATCTGGCGTAGAAACAAAAACACAGATACTGATTCGCTATGCAAATAAGCGAGATCTTCGTGTGCCAAAGTACTACGACGCGAAAAAATATCTATACGAGGATCGTCTTCGTGCTTAAGATCTTGCTGCTCCTCGGGGTAGCAAGCTCAATTTAAATCGTGTGGTAATACAACACTAATGTTTGTTTAGGGCTAGCAACGCGGACCGGGTCAGCTAGTATTAATTAAAAAATAAATTAAATTCTTTCTTGTAACTATATACTTTACTATTTTTTTATTTCAATGATGAAAGACTATGGTCAACAGGTTGATTATGTGGGCTAAAATCTAGTTTAGCGAAGCTACTCCTATCCAAAAGAAAATTATCCAGGGTGATAGAGAATTGAAAAATAATAAAAAAAAAATGTAAAATAAAAAAATTGGCGGTCGTCCTTACTTTCCGAGTTCTGGGCCTCTGAACTTTTCATATGAAATTGTGATTGTGTACTAAATTTTTGAACAAATTAGATCATTATGGGTATCAATTTAAAGCTTTTGGAAATATCTATCAGGTGGTGCTAAAATTAAAAAAACAATTAACTCATTAAGAACCGATGACACTTTTTGACGAAAATTTAGTACGTAGGAAAATTTTAGTAAGCGAAGCCAGTATTGGTCTTGCCATAGAGGAGAATATCCTTGCGCCCTGCCGAAGGCAGGCTATGCAGAGAACCTTTAGTAAGCGAAGCCGGTGTTCATACCATAGAGGAGAAAATCCTTGCAACCGGCCGAAGGCCGGCTATGCAGGAAACTTTTAGTAAGCGAAGCCGGTGTTGGTCATACCATAGAGGAGAAAATCCTTGCGCCCGGCCGAAGGCCGGCTATGCACAAAAATATCTTAAAGAGAAGTCGAAGACTTAATTTGTTCAAAAATGTAGTGTAAAATCATAGTTTTATATAAAAAGTTCAAAGGCGCATAACTCGGAAAATAAGGGCGACCGCCAATTTTTTCATTTTACATTTTTTTTCAATCCTCTATCGCCCTGGATAACTTTTGTTTTGATTGGATCAGCTTTGCTAAACTAGATTTTTTCCATGATGTGAGTGACGTAACTTGGTAGGTTTATTTAGGGGTTCCTAGAAATTTCTTCACAGGTGACCAGGAGCCAAGGGTAGCTAAAATATGCTATACCAAGGGTGCGAAACCTAAAGCGACTAATAACATCTAGTCTCGTTTAAAACGCTAAGATCCATAGCATTCATCGATTGTCTAGCTGTCGTATGTCCGTCCGATACTTGACTTAAATTTCCCGTCGATTTTTTCAGTATAAAAATCTGAAACGAGTAATTAAATGCTGACTGAATCTAGTGGAAAGAACCTACCCATTCCGGCGAGCTAATGCCGTGCCTCGACCAGCGTGCCATCCCCACTAAATGTCATTAAGATCACTAACATTTTGGCGCCCAACGTATAAGCATTTATTAAAACTAGATATCATTGGTGCGCTTCGCTGCCCCTTGTTAATAAAATAAGATAAACACTCGGAAGAAAAAGTATGGCCATGCTTAAGCAGGAAAACGCACGTATTTCTCTTAAAATTTACCTGTGTTTTCGGCTTGCAGCTAAGAGAACAACATGTACATACATACTCGTATGTATTTATTTATTGGTGTTAGTAATAACTTTATAGTTGTATTACTCCTAAAGTACTGAACCGATTTAAATAAAATTAATATTCTGCACATCTGTGTAAAAGTAAAGGTTTAAAACCATATAAGTCTTTCCAAAATCGGTGCAGTATTACGGACGTAAAAGAGATTACTAAAAACGTTTTTGCCTATTAATTATAAAGATACCATACCTCTCAATACCAAAAATTTTTTTTATTGTAAACGCAAATCCGGAAGGTTTAAAATTTGACAACCATGCCTGTGTTGCGGCATTTACCGTAAAAGAGTTAAGATATTGAAGAACTTTACAAGTCAAATTAAACGTTTTCTTTGGAGTTTATTTGCGACTTCAACAGACTCAATGAAACGAGACTTGATAAGTTTAAATTTTTTTTTGTTGCCATGTACATTTTTTTGCGGCATTTAAAATACAATCAAACAACATTATTCTAAAAACCATCTAAATTAAGTTTTTTTTTTAAGAAAACAGGAATAAAAGTTTTTAATTTTCAACAATTTTAAGTTTAAATCATTTAAGTTATGTTAAATGTTACATAATATCTAAAAATGTACAATAATTCTTAAAAATTTTGTTAAAACTGATCTTCAAGCGTTTTTCTTGTTTGTACGGCCAAGAAAAGTAGTATCTCTTCTTTTTAGTAGAATGTAACCAGGTTCATTCAGCATGTTACGAGCCAAAGAGTTTGGATGAGATTCAAGCCTCTTTAGATATGTGACTGCATGTTTCGCTATTTCTGCTTTGACTGATAGCATGTTTAGGTCTTTGTGGATGTTCGAATTTTATATATACCAGGGAGCAGATGTAATCATACGTAGTATCTTATTTTGGCGTCTTTGAATCTTTTCTACATTGCTAGCTGAGGCAATGCCCCATAATTGAATCCCATAACACCAAATTGGTTTGAGGATCGACTTGTACAGTAGAAGTTTATAATCCAAGCTCAGGGTGAGTTTCTGCCAATAAGCCAATTTAGTTGTACTGCTTTTAATTTCATTTGTGTTAACTTGAAATCTATGTGGCTTTTTCAAGTAAGGTGACGGTCAAGATGTAAAAACATATATTCTATATATACATACTTAGATGTAAGGTTATTTGTTGACATACAATAATTTGTTTATTGGTATTTAGGTATATTCTGGTTTTTAATACTATATATTTCTTTATATAACTAACCATAATAGACTAACCATAATACAACTTTATGCTTTTCAAAACAAATATTTACAAGGACATTTGAACAACTTATGACAAAAATATAAAACATACAATTTGTAATTTAATTATTTCCTTCTTAGAGAGAATAAAAACGAACTTAAGCTTGATTATAAAATTTCATTGTATGTAATACATAAACAGTTCGACTAATATTAATTCAAATTTTCAAAATTAAAAATTGCAAAGCACCGCGCAATCTTGTTTACTCAGAAAAGTTTGCTTTAATACTAGATTAGTGTGAACTAAAAAACGAATGTTGGGAGTAAAACAAATAAACAAAAAGTAACTTTCATTGCTAACCGAAGGTTGGCTGAAGGAACAACAACATACATATAAGGTGGTAAATATTAAAAGTAAAAATATTCCATAAGAGGGAAGCTTAAGGTAGTGGTAGGCTTCGTTCTCACCAACTGACTATTGATAATTGAATACAAGTTTTCTCGTATTCCTTTATCTGGGTTTGGTTGGTTAAATAGATGATGCTTACAACTAAAACACTACCCTAAGTAGATTAGATACAAGAGTGCTGATGACGGACGTGGATGTCTAGAAAATGTGCATTCCGCTCGTGCTGGTGTCTAAAAATTAAATTTTCCCAATTTTTCTTTAATATTATCATCTAATTTGTAATTTAATTAATTCTTTCTTATAGAGAATAAAAACGAACTTAAGCTTGATTATAATAATTAAAATTTTCAAAACATAACTACACATTTTATTTGTTGTTCTTTTAGAGTTATTTACACTTGTTTTTTAAGTATTTTGCTTTCTGTTTTTTTTTTTTTTGCACTTAAGAAAAACTACTTTGTGACTGGCTTTTTGTTAAACGAAATTCAATTAATTTCTGGTTAGAAAAAAAAAATTTTCGAAAGTTACGAGTGTTTTTAAATTTCGTTGGCTTATGAAAAATTTTTGTTTTTGAAGTTTTTCTTCACTGCTAGTTAATGTTTTAATCTCGAAAAAAATCTTAGAAATTTGTCTTAAAATATTGAAATAATTTAATACAAAAATATGGAGCAAGGTAGAGTTCTTAGACCTAAAGGAAAAACTCCTGGAAATAGAGAGAGTTCATCTCCGAGTACAAGCAGAACAAGAACAACTGTAACAAGAACTACTAACATTAATATACCATCATTTATGAAATAGCTTTTCCTCAAATACCTTTTACTGTACAAAAGCTAACAACAGCAACAACCACAGCACCTATCATTGGAAACATAATTTCTTCACCATAATATAGTGACGCAACTGCCCAAGAAATTAGGCAGGAATATAATGCAAACCGAAATGGTTTAGTTAGCAGTGTGGTTTCTATCGCAATTGCAATATTTTTTAACATTAATGTCATTCTTAGGTTTATCGCATTGAGCAGAACAGTCCAGCTCGCCACACACGATATAAATCGGTGGACTGGTCCTGATCGACGATCTACGCTTCTTTTGCGGGGTAACAGATATTTCAGACTATAAATAGAGTACATTTTGTTCTTTTCGAATCTGATATCTTCAGGTTCCAGTTCTAAGCCAAATAGTGGTTGAGGGACACGTTCTCGATTTCTGAGATTATCTACACTTTTTGCCTTAAATTCCGCTTTTAGAAGGCCAGCTCTTATTTCAACTGGATCAACATATGAGTCTACACCTTTAGTAAATAACTGTAGACCATTATAACTCTTCTAATAGCTAATAGGTTCTTTTTGCAGCTTTCAAACTCGTTTACTGTTTTACGATAAATGCCTTCATCAATAAATTGTATATTTGTCTTATCACTGTTACCACGCTTGAAAGCAATTACATAAAATGAGTTCTCCCCAATAACTAAAATTAACTTCTACATTAAATCGTTCGAATTTGTCTCTCCTAAATAAATTGTAGGTGGTTTGAACGACTTAGGTGCCATTTTAGGTTGACTTGTTTGGCTATCTAAGATAGCAAAACGATTTTGGGAATTTATTCCGTTAGAGACCTTATCCTTATGTACTAACTGCGAAGATTTAGGGCTTCGACCTTTTTATTATGTATTTTATTGTCACCACTAAAAAAGCGGGGCACTGTGGCACATATTTGAGAAGGCGGGTACAAATCATTTTTTTATGGTTACCGATTTAAATGTCTGTTTTTTGCGGTGTCAGAAAAGAAACATGATAGCATTGACATATATGGACCTTTTTTAAAAAAAAGTTAAGACATTTCTTTTAAAACAAAAAAGTTATAGTCATTTAAAAATTAATATTTTCCAAGATCTCTTTAGTTTTAGCTAAATACCGACAACGTCCATTTTTGATCAACGTGATCGCTGTTATATAGTTTAAATAGGCTCCCGAGGTACACTGGTGTTAACTTTCAAATGAGTAATATAACTTTCAAATCAGTACCATAAAAAAATTATTTTTGACTCCCTTCGCAAAATATGTGCCACAGTACGGGGGTTAAAGTTTGACATTATCTGCAAAATGTAATTTAAAAATTTAGTAACTATTTAAAGATTGCTAGTAAGTTTAAAAAATAAAGCCGCTGTGCTGATAGATTCTTCGTTCCTGAAGATGAAAAGCCTTTGACTATCAAAAGCAAAACTCAATAAGCTTGCCGTGCATTGTACAATATAACCGTTTGGGCTTAAAGGAGATATGTCACTTGAAATGACTGTGAAAAGGGAACTACAAAGCGTACAAGAGGACCATGGGATCTCCCGTCTGTGAATATCTGTCCGATGTCTCAGGCAATGAAATTAAAAATATAGTCTCCAGTTGGTTCTATAGTTGAATAATGCGTTTAAACGTTACTGCCACTTTTACAGTACCGACCCCAAATTCAGGTTTTAGCTTTTTTAATAACCACCGTAAAATGAGGTTCAAGCCCCGAAGTTCTACTTAGTATATACCACAATAGTCCATCCATATATCTAGTATGGGGTCGAAAGCTACAAAGAATGGCCTCGTTATAATGTCAGTGTCCTTCGCACTACACTTACGGATGCGTTGTATATACAGCTGCATTTAGTGTCACTGCACTTGGTAGGTAGAGAAATGGCAACGAACTCTGTAATCCGTTTACGCCGTACTTCGCCGAGTGGAGAAAGCTCTGGTCACTGCAAACTATTAGATGCGGAAAGTTCTGGGGTTCGAAAGTTAAGTGTAAAGTTTTTTGATCATAGATTCTGGCGGTAAAAGAGATGGCGAATAAGTTTAGAGAGAACTAAGAACGAGAACAGGACTCGATTGCCAAAATCTGGGTGCCTTTTCTACCCCTTTCATTACGCAATGATTTCTGGCATCCGATTTACTACTGTCTTACTTTCAATAAGTCTCATGCTGGCAGCCTTTACACAAAGTCTTCACTAGCCATTAATAAGAATAAAATGCCGGCAGAATAGGGAAGAAAAATTTGTTTATTTTCTTCTGTGTGGAGAATACGTGTTCGCCGCCATTGTTGTTTGATTGCTTATAGCAAAGCATTCCTGATCCACAGCTGGCGTTGTTTAAAAATTAGACATTCATATTAAAAACCATATTTATTTATACATTTTTTTGGGAGCTTCAACAACTCACCAACAATATTAAATTATATGATTTGTCATATTAAACTGACATTCTTTCTCGTGAAAAATAAAAAAACAAAGCTAAGCAATTTTGTGAAAATTAAAAATATAAACAAAAAACTGGATTACGGCAAATTTATTTATTTCAGTGATTAAAAATGGTTGTCAATTTTTTTAATGCATATGTAATTGCTTAACTGTTGTTTAGAAAAAATGTGCAACTTACTATGTGTCTCTTTCTGCAGCAAAGCAATTACTTTAAAAACGTTTGCTTTTGCTTAAGCAATAAGATGGTCTTCATTTTTATTTTTGCTTTTGCTTAACTCTTTAATGTGAAGTTGTGCTGACTACGATTGCAGTTTCTTGCTGTTACTCGTTGCTTCAGTCTTTAGTTTTATAAAATTCTTTGACAGTGAGAGATTAAAATTATGGCGCCACGTGTAAATCGAAAAAAAAAACTAAATTTAGAGATCTACAAAATAAAGATTTCCAATATTGTTTTACAGCAACAGCAAAAGAAGAAACAAACATTAACTCATTGCTTAAGCAAAAAATTGCTTTGCTGACTGCTTTGCAGCTTGCTTCGCTTATAACAAAATGTTATGTAAATGCTGAGAAATTTAGATTTTTTATTTGCTGAAAAAGATGCAAACAAAGCAAAGATTTTAGTGCTGTTGCTATTTTTAAGCAAGCAATTTAAACCCTGATTTATTTAATTCGAAATATTTGGAAGACGGAGAAAGGTCCGTAGTATCTTTTGGAACATATGGGAAGTGCTCCATCCCGGGCACTTCGTAACACGGGCGAAATAGAGCGTATTGTAGAGCTTTTAAACTCCTCAGTTAAGTCCCTTGACAGTAGTGGATGAGAAAGATCCAACACCCTGGTGGACGGTGAACTATAATCCATGAAAAATGACACAAGGAAGCTTTTTAGTCGGTAAATGAGGAAGAGAGATTCAAATTCACGGAACGATTATAAGGATAAGAAATAAGAGCTTGTGGCGATACGACGGATTTCCACTGTACACATTTCTACTTAAGAAATAAGTTTTTAAAATAATCAAACATTCATTTTTTTGTATTTTCATTATATGTCATAGCTTGTAAAATAAATTAGTTTTAGTTTTAATTTTGTAATAAATACTACAACATTGGTGACCCGCGACAATTATAAATTATAAAACTCATGATGTCAACTTCAGAAGAATTTGGTTCAGCTACTTCGTTAATTTCATCTGAAATATCGCGAGTAACTGTACGCGTTCCTCCATTTTGGCGTCAAAATCCAAGATTATGGTTTCGCCAATTGGAATCCCAATTCGTTACTTCTGCTATAACATCAGATATAACAAAGTATCATACTCTCGTTGGATCAATTGAAAGCAGCATCCTGAACTATGTGAGTCATATTGTTGAAGATCCTCCGGCAGAGAACAAGTATGAAACTTTAAAGTTGGCATTGTTAAATGAGTTTGTGGAATCCGAAGAGAAAAGACTACGTCGGCTTCTAGAAAACGTTACTATTGCTGATAAAAAGCCATCCGCTCTTTTAAGAGAAATGCGTGCATTGGCTTGCGGAAAAGTTTCTGAGGATGTACTTAAAACTTTATGGATTCAGCGCCTCCCAAATACAACGAAAGTCATATTATCTGTAAGTGATGTAACAGTGGACAAACTATCTCTTATAGCTGATAAGATACATGACCATTCTGACGAATCTATGATCACTGCTGTTTCTACGAGCAGTGAGCAACGAATCGCTGCTATCGAAGACAAAATTGCTGAAGTCATATCAAAAATAACCGCTCTATCAACAAAAGGTCATCGAAGAGGTAGAAGCACTAATAGAAATTTTTCAGCCAGTAGAACTCGTTCGTCATCTGCTAAAATATTTTGTTGGTATCATAAGAAATTTGGTTCTCAAGCAACCAAATGTCGTTTGCCATGTGCATTCAAGTCACCGGAAAACAATTAGGCACTTCACCTACGGTGACGGGTGAAGACGGCCAAGAATTAAGTCGCCTGTTCATTCAAGATGCTGAGTTGAAGTCCAGGTACCTTATTGACACCGGCGCAGATTTATCTGTATTTCCCGCTACGGCAAAAGAAAAATCAAATCCCCCGAATAAATTTGTCCTTTATGCCGCCAACAATACAAAAATACGAACGATGGTAAAAAAGTTATAAACTGTCGAATTGGTCTACGACGGAAGTTTCTTTGGCCCTTTATTATTGCTGATGTTTCACGGCCAATAATAGGATCAGATTTTCTTAGACATTATGGACTCCTGGTCGATATAAAAAATAATTGCTTGGTTGATTCATTAACCAACCTTAAAACGTTTGGAGCTTGTTCATCAGACGAAGGTTTAACTCTTAAGTGCATTTCAGAGGATGCTAATAAATTTCAAACAATTTTAAAGGAATTTTCTGATGTCACAATACCATGTGATAAACTGCCTCCAGTAAAACACTCAGTGTTACATCACATTGAAACAAATGGTTTAAAAGTATATGCAAAACCACGAAGATTATCTCCCGAGAAGTTAAAAAGAACGATGGCATCGAACGCTTAAAACAGCAATAATGTGTCATTCGGGTTCTCGTTGGTTGGATATTTTGCCAATTGTTATGTTGGGTTTGAGATCTTCTATTAACCATGATTTAGAAGTATCACCAGCTGGATCAATTTATGGGATGGAATTAACGTTACCAGGTGAATTTTTCGGTAATACCAAAGTGAATAACATTACTTCTGAATGGGTTAAACAGCTTAAAGAAGATATGGAAAATATAAAAGCAAAAAAGGTAGCAAGGCATGGTCAAGCACAGGTATATGTTCCTAAAGAACTGCACCGAGCAAATTTTGTTTTTGTTCGCGATGACACTGTTCGTCCGCCTCTTCAACCTCCCTATAAAGGACCATATCAGGTTATATCAAAAAGTGAAAAGACATACGTTATCAACGTTAATGGTAAACATAAAAAGATATCTATAGATCGATTGAAGCCTGCTATAATTTTGAATGATTAGATGGATTTTTCCAAAACCGATTTCACTTCAAAGCCAGCAACACAACAACGATTACTTCGATCTGGGAAAGTGATTAACATCAAAATTTGACGTTATCACTGGAGGAGGAGTGATGTGGCGATACGACGGATTTCCACTGTACACATTTCTACTTAAGAAATAAGTTTTTAAAATAATCAAACATTCATTTTTTTGTATTTTCATTATATGTCATAGCTTGTAAAATAAATTAGTTTTAGTTTTAATTTTGTAATAAATACTACAACAAGCTCAAGAAAACGATACGTCTTCGGAAACGGAGTACATGGAGGTAATTCGAATCTAATATGAGGGATACATCTAAAATATGTAGAATACAAAATAAAGTATGTAAAAACCCTGTATCTAAGATTGGACTCATACGCAAGAGCGATTGTCAAATGACTAAGACAGTGCATGATAGATTGCAGGCGCCTAATGACTCATGGACTGCCGTTAGTAGGGAGGCTAGTGAGAGAAGCCGGGCTGAGGCTAAAAGGATAATGACTCTAAATGGTGTTAGAAGAGCAATACTATATCTGGCATCCTTTAAAAGGGCTGGAATAGATGGAATTTTCCCTGCTCTATTACAGTAAGGTATAAACACCTTTCCTTAACGAATTCGGGAAATATTCATAGCCTGTCTAGCGAGGGTTATAACCCGGTGGCTTGGAGTGAGACTAATGTAGTTTTTCTTTCCAAACTGGGTAAAAGGGACTATACGGAAGCCAAGTACTTCAGGCCAATAAGCCTGACATCTTTTCTATTGAAGACAATATAGAGGATGTTGGCCGACTTCCTGGAGAACAACATGCTAACGGCCCTTGAGTAGATACCAACATGCTTATAGAGCATGTAGATCTACTGATACCACTCTGCACGAATTTTGAGTTGCGGAAAGAAAAATTCTCAATGGTGGCGCTGCATTTTCCGTCTTTATAGATATTGCGGGTGCCTTTGATAAAATCTGTCTCGAAGTTGAGATATGCTCTTGCTGACGTTGGGTTTGAACCCATTGTTATAAAATAGGTCCATGTCAAGCTTCAGTCGAGTACTATAAATCTCAAAATTGGGCGTTCCAGAAGCCGGGCTAACTTGCAAAAGGGAGATCTGCTCTGAATTTCTGTAGTCCAGAACCCAGAGTAGCGCTGTTCTACAAGTGGGGAACTAAACCTGAAAACGTGGAGGGAGGCCACTAGGTGTAGACAGGCTCGAATGGTGCTCAAAGAGCCCATAGGCAGAAGGCCAGTAAGGTGCTTAGATATAATAGAAGTACCTTGAGCTGTATAACTGCGTTGGTGACAGGTCATGAAAACTTTAAGTATCATCTAGCCAAGATGAAAATCGAAGATGATACTTGAGGACTTTGCCTGGAATAGACTGAGATGGCAGCGCAAATTGCGTGTGAATTTTCAGCGCTGGCATAAGACTCAGGACCACTGGTAGCTTGTTGAATGTGGATGCAATTACTAGAGATTCCGTGATGAGAAAGGCCGACGGTCTGAAATCACTAAAGTCCACATTAAAGGTTGGTTGTAGCACGTGATTCTATGAAAGTAGGTTGCCGTAAGTTACATTTCAGTTGCCTATAATCATAGAGGACGGTAGGGGGTCGATAAGGGACCCATTATGGAAGTGGTGGGAGAAAATAAAATTGTATCTACCGCCAAGTTTTCTCACTGGAATAATGTTGCTCCCTGAAATTTGTATTATGTCAAGTTTTGTATTCTGAAAATACGATTTTCAGAATACATATTATGTTCCTTTCAATAAAATACTCAAATAAATAACTAAATGAGACGTTTTTTCGTTTCCTGATCAATTTTAGAAATGTCGCTTAATACATTCTTATGGGAAGGTATCGATATATATATATATATATATATATATATATATATATATATATATATATATATATATATATATATATATATATATATATATATATATATATATATATATATATATATATATATATATATATATCGATACATATATATATATATATATATATATATATATATATATATATATATATCGATATATATATATATATATATCGATACCTTCCCATAAGAATGTATTATATATATATATATATATATATATATATATATATATATATATATATATATATATATCTATATATATATATATATGTTTATATAAATACTAGCTATCCCCGGTGCGCTTCGCTACACCCATCCACAAAAAACACAATATACACTTGGAAGAAAAGTATGACCAAATTTTAAAGCGAAAACGCACTCGTCAAAAATGTTCCCATCCAACCTGTTTTTTGCTAGACTATACGTAGTATAATATGCTTGGTAGTATAATATGAAAAATAAATAGAGTTTACAAGTGTAAAACAATTTCAAAAAAGCTCTATCTTCTGTGAAATATAATGTAAAATTAAAATTTCTCAGTTTCTATTTCTTTGATAAGTTTGTTTAAATAGAAAATTAATAACAATTGAAACTACCGGGTAGATTGATACAAAGAGTACTGATGACGGACGTAGCTGTCTAGAAAATGCATTCTGCTTTGCTGGTATCTAATTTTTCTTTATCTCTTTATAATTAAGAACTTAAGCCTAAATAATTAATTTATTAATTTATTATAGTTCTCTATATACACAATAATAATTTTTCACTTTGTATGGGAGGTACCACGCCTACTGTCGCAATTCATTCTGTATTTTAGAAGACTATGCGCCTTAGCACAAAGGCTACTCTTGCAAAGTTTCAAGGCGCTATCTATTGAAGTTCGCCAGGAACACGATAATAATTTTTTACTTTGTATGGGCGGTACCACGCCAACTATTCCGGCTATAACTCATGGACATACAGAGACCGTTTGTACATAAAAACTTTGGTATTGACGTCACCTTTCATATAAACTTTGCAGAAACAAAATCGGTTCACGCATTCCAGAGAACATAAATTTCTAATACAATACAATTTTTTATATATATATAGATAAAGAAAAATTAGACACCAGCAGAGTGTAATGCATTTTCTAGACAGCTATGTCCCTCATTAGTACTCTTCGTATCTATCTACCATTGACTGTCCTTAATTGTCTAAATGATGTTAGCCCACGAACGTTTATTAATAGCAAACGTAAATAAAAGCACTCGGTATTATTTGGGTGAACAGTATAAATACGTCCCAAAGCATCACTTGAATATAAATTTTGATGTCCTTCAACACGATTTCCTTGCCTTCGCCGTTGGAACTCCTTTTTTGATGCAATCCACGTAAAATACGTTGGCACTTTTGCATACAATAACGTTCTGGCAAAAGCATCAACTTCACACAAGTTAAAAAATGCAGTTAGAGTTGTATGAGGTGGTGATAGAGCTCTCTGTGCAGCGTTTTCGGTAGCAAAATACACACGTTGGCCATTTTCAAGATGAACAGCTAAATGAACAACAGCTGGATATCTCTCGTGAATTTTAAATGAAAAAATACGCCAAATCGCTTCATTACTGCTAATGTAATGCCCTATTTGATACTGATGTATTTCGTCGTTTCTGTAGCTCCATATACGGCCATATCACTACCTTGATTTACATACTTGCAAATGTATTTAATGGACTTGACAGAATTGCAATATTCGACATTAATATGAGCTTTGAATCCTTGCGACAATAAAGGTGAATAGGGCACAATCCAACAATTATCGACCTCAACGTTTTGATTTTGTACTCTTATGGTAACTGATCTACCATTGTTTTGAGTTGATCGACGACGATATAATGGGTAACCATCATTTCCAGTGATTGTACCCGAAACCAAAGCTCTTGGATAACGTTTACTACATTTGCCATCAACTATACATGGGGAGTTAATGTTGAATGCTCCACATGGACCGTATATGATATTTTGCACAAATGAATGAATTTTTATTTTTAACAGCTTTAATTTTGCCAATCTGGCTCACAACTATATGTTATGCCAGTTATAGATCATCATTTACATTTAAACAAATTTTGTTATTATATTAGTAAATGTATCTATTAAATTAATAAATAATAATAATAATAAATAATATTTTGCACAACAACATCATATAATTCAGGATCATTTATTTCATCTGGAATTTCAGCACATATAACATTGTCAACTTCATTCGTTGTGGTTTTATTCACCAACCATATTAAAATGTGAGCGTGTGGCAAACCACGCTTTTGCCACTCCACAGAGTACATCCAGCACTTCACCAAACACTTTAGATTTCACGATAAAATCCATAAGCGCTTTCAATTTCTGCTTAAAAACACAGGCAGTGATATCACGGCGGTCGGTTGGATTTCGGCCAGCGAATAAATTATCTTTAATGTCACTCCATTGCGGATTACACGTAAATGTTATAAATAAATCTGGTCGGCCGTAATGACGCATATAAGTCATTGCATCCTGTGCGTATTCATGCATATGACGTGTATATAAAAAAAAGTTGCATTGTGTTAGAAATTGATTTAAAGTTTGAAATATGCGTTAAGTTAACATATAACAAAGCCCATTGTTGTGCATAATGTATTTAAATATTTAAGTTTTTAGTGACGTGTATATATGTAATTTATTTCATAGATCCCCGAAGTTGTGATTTACAATAGCTAAGTATATAAATTAAATTAATGGTTTGACTAAAATTGACTTGTAATAAATTTAAAAACGAATTGTATTTCAGTTTTTCAAACTATTAACCCACATATTTCGAAATGAATGCAGTGTTCACTAAAATGGCTATATCTCAAGAACAATACACATACAGACACCGTTTATACATAAAAACTTTGGTATTGACTTTGCAGAAACAAAATTGGTTCACGCATTCCAGAGAACATCAATTACTAACACAAAGCAACTTTTTTTTACATATATAGAAGATAATAATTTTACACTTTGTATGGGAGGATCCACGCCCACTTTACCAATCCATTCTGTATTTTGGCAGACTATGCGCCTTTGCACATAGGCTACTCTTGCAAGCGCTCTCTATTGCAGTTCGCCAGGAACACGATAATAATTTTTCACTTTTTGTGGGCGGTACCACGCCCACTGTTCCACTTCAGTCTGTGTTTAGCTAAACTATGTACGTTAATATGATGGTTATTGGTGCAAAATTCCAAGGCGCTACCTGGTGCAGTTCTCTAGATACAGGATAATAATTTCTCACTTTGTATAGGAGGTACCACGCCCGCTATTCTAATCCAGTCTGTGTTTAGGTAAACTATGTATGTTAATATAATGGTTTCAAGGTGCTATCTATTGCATTTCGCCAGGAACACGATAATATTTTTTCACGGGTAACTGAAAATTTGTTAGATAATGGTGGCGTACTGCCTCTCTATCTTTGATATCCACAAGAAACATTACATTACTGGTGTTTGTTTTGACCGCGGTTAGACCCCCAATTTCTTCTGTAGGTGCCAAGAATAAAAGATGCCAAGATAAGATTCCGAGAATGATTGCAAGCGCTGCAAAAACTAAAAACTCATGCATTCAGAAAGATCTAAACGCGCCATTATTGGAAGCTTATATCACGAAACTTCCAGCAACACATTTAAAAGATGCCTGGAACACATGCACAACCGCTGGCTCTTCTACTAAGAAGAAGGGGATTGCATTTATTAGACGAATACCAGAGATGTATTCGAAATGACAACTACAACAATGAAAATAAATTTTTCGGTCAACACTGGATAGACTTAGTTTGGTATCATTTATAAACTTTAGGTGCGAATACTAATTGTTAATTCAATTATAATTAGAGCTGTTTATATAACCCAATTGAACAAATCGTTTAGAAAATTAGTCTGAAAAGGACTAAATTTTTTAGTTATTCCTATACAAATTTTCTAGAAGTTTTATTCAATTGGGATACATAAACAGCACATAAGATACAATAAATAATTTGAAACAAAAATGTCCAAGATGAGAATGAAAAAAAGGGAGTTATACATAATTAATAACTTTCTTTTGAGGATCTATCTAATGTCGTAAAAGCCCACTCATAACTAACATATCTTAATGTACTATTTTCGATCACCATTAAATTGCATTCGCCATTAATTTGTGCAGTGGTTAGTTATACTTTCATTCAATACAGTTTTTTTTTGTTTCTTTATTTTTATATAATATTATATTTTTGCATATACTTGGTATATTTTTATAACTAAATACTATAATGATAAATATAAATATTTTTTTTGCATTTTATTTGAAGAATTCATAAAGAGATGTTTTTATTAATTGTGTACACATATGTATTGAAGAAAAAACAGGATTAAATGATTTTAATCTAAGTGGATGTTTTGCCGTTTTGGTTTCCCACTATTTCACCATTAATTAGTTTAGAATCGTCATTTTCATTATTAATACCATATTCTCTTTCTTCATTTAAGAGGGATTGTGTACTGGTTATAATATTGTTTTCAGATAGAAGAGCATCTACATTAGCAGCCAATAACTGATCCTCAGGTAGTGTAAATATCGGATTCAAATCGGTTTTAATTGTATCTGTCGTAGGTTCATTTTTAAAATTTTCCACTGTCATGGTTGTAGTTTTAATGATTTTGCCATCATCACTAATGGTAAATTAATGATAAAGTTAAAAAAATTTAAAATAAGGAGATATTTTCAAAACATGCATTACCTAGTTTCTCTGACGACATTTGTCTCTTCGATATTGTAAAGTTGTTTGACACTTTCTGGTACTTTGGCTTGAAGTTTATGCAACAATTCTAAAAAAAAAACAATGAAAATTATCAATACAGTTTCAATATTATTGCACAATTTTCGATATATATGTATAGTTAAAAAATATGTGTTTCTTTAAAAGCTGAAATGGGAGACTACACCCTGTTATTTGGAAGAAATAACAGGCTATATATTGGGTTGGTGCTTCATAAGCAGGAGATTCTTTGATTTATAAATGAAAATATCTGTCTTACGTTATCAAAATTCGTGTCGATAATCATACTCATATGCGATATATTATACTGTTCCACATGAAGGAAGCATTAAAAAATCAGTACAGTTATCAACTATTTTTTTGATTCATATGGCCTTAAAAATAACAAAAAGCCGAACAAGTTCGAATTTTATCCGATTTATTGCAACGACACGAGGAGATTGTTCAGAATATCTGATAATATTGCTTATAATAATATTGCTGATACTTATTCACCAAGCAAATTAAAAGTATTTTTATTTCAAGTGGGCACGACATTTCAAATACAGAGTAAAAATATTTTTTTTTAATATAGAACTTTAAATGTATATAAAACACAGATAAATGTCCACAATTGCCGTAGATTTGGCTTTCTTCGAAAGTTAATACCTTGTCATTATTATGGCCACCTCGGCTGACTCGGCCGAAGTCCAAACGGAATGTAAAATTTTTTTTTTGAAAAATTTTTGCAGCAATAAAGGCCATATGTCAGTGAGATCGTGGTGAATGTGGACTTCCAAGGCTTCAGTCATCTCTGTATTACGTGAAATTGTACTTTCGCTCTGCAGAAAAAGATGAAATTCAGTGTAATTCTCTGTAAAAGGTTCCAAACCGGCTTTGGTTACTAAAATCGTTATAACTTGTTTAATTTTTCCTTTCGGAGTTTTCTTTATTTGGAAGTTATTAAGTAGTTTCTTTTGGAATCGAAGACTATTTTCTGACGAACAAAATAGAAAAAAATATCGAAGTCCTTGAATTTATGTCCGTGTGGAGTTGTCAGTCTCCCATCGGACGCGTCCCCAGGTGGCGGATAGGGGCGAGTGTATGTACGGATCTCCTGTGTCACACCACCATATGGCCACAGGAGGTCTGACAAAGCTCGGGCGGGGTCTGGGCTTTGTGAATTCTGCTAAGTAGTTGCACAAGGTCTAGACACTGCTAGGCTGGGTGGGACCAACCCTTGTTTCTCTGGCATATCTTGAGCAGGGCAACCATTCACCCATAATGGTACAATGCTTAGGATGAGTCAGAAATGCCAGTCACTTCCCTGGATACACTGCACAAGTGGTCCAGGGAGGTGGCTCGCATTTCAATAGACAGGGGACCTGGTTTCAATCCAACCCGCGGACCAAAATTGACACCACTTGTAAGGTTAAGGTGAAGGTGGCAGTGCTGAGAACCTGGATGGCTAGTCAGTGGTTAAAGAAGACTAGTTCCTAACAGCTCCCCTCCGACGCCAAGGCACGGGTTGGTTGTATTTTCAGTTGCCTAGTCCATGTACGCCGTCACTGCATGGATCGTCGACCCTTTACGCGCTTACTCGTGGGAACTACATGAAAAACACTAATAAAAACACAAAAAAAAACCAAAACAAAATACAGCAGGAAGCGAGCAGGGGAAACCCTCGCCCGCCAACTGCAATTCTGTCCCAGCAAACCAACCTAAGGTTGATGCTGTGGACAAAACCAACGAGGTACCACTCGACTATTCGGCTGGTACCTCTTCGGCCCGTGCTGGCTTAGTACCAGCAGAAACCCCTGCTTCGGGTGCCACGGCTACTGTCGTGGACAACCCAGCGGTAATTGTACCATCTGTACCTGTGGAAACCCCTACAGGCTCAGATGTGCTACGTCCCCCCGCCCAAACGGCTGTAAAAATTGACCCAAAGACCGCAAAAATACATCCAAGAGGGCCTTTATCGAAGGGCGCGCCGCCCAACGTCTAGTCGACAGACTTGGCAACACGCCAGTCGACAAATTAACTCCGGAGGAGAAATCCTCCCTATCTTGGGCAAAAACCCATCTGGCTGCTGCTGAAAGCTCCAAACCTGTTGCAGATGTAGAAAAACCATCTACATCCGCAGCGCCCAAAAGGCAACGATCGGGGGAGGAGAAGATGCAGCAGCATAACCTACAACCGGACATCAAACGTCCAAAAACATTAATAAATCCATCATCCAGGGTCATAAATAGACCTTACAGTGAGGTTGCTAAAGATCCACTGATAAGGGCTATTATTGACAATAGCAACTGTGACGGGGCTATCTCTCGTGGGAGATGATCCGTCTCAAATTGCTGGAAAACTTTTTAAATGATGAAACCAGTCCAGCGCCTCAAAATGTAGACGCTGGCTGGTTTCAAGGTCACATTAAGCTGCTCTCATGCACAAGTGAGAGTTCAGCATTACCGCTCAAACTGGCAATCACATCCTTAGGGGAAGTGTGGCCCGGTGCAAGATTGGATGCGGTCCCGGTCAGCGATATACCACGAAGGCCGAGATCCATCGCAATCATCCCCAGGGAACCACACAACCCTGCGACGATCCTGTCGATCATCCGGAGAGGAAATGCCGATCTACCGACCAGTGACTGGAAGGTAGTGAAGGTTTCCGAACCGGAAGGGTTGACTAGGAAGGCAGTGGTGGTTCTTAACAAAGAATCGTTGTCACCACTACGGAAGAGGCAAGGTAAGATATTCTATGGTTATGATAGTATCAATCTGAGCGTCTACCGTGGTGATGACAAAGCCAACCCCGGCACCTCCTACAACCAATTGGAAGGGTCGCAATCTGATGATGTGGCTGCCAGCGCAAGCCAACAACCACCAACAACAACTGCGGAGATAGATGACACCGCGAGCTCACTGTCATCTATGATCCAGACAGAGATGGTGAAGGTGATTCAGATCAACCTCCACCACTCTAAGGCAGCGTCCGCTGCATTAATTCTTCGTCTCGCAGATCGAGGCGAAGACATCGCATTAATCCAGGAGCCATGGGTCAACAATGGCGTAATATGTGGACTTAATGCACAAGGCTACAAACTATTGTATGCAGCAACTTCAGGTAACAATAACAAAACTATTAGATCCTGTATTTTAGCAAAAGATCACCTTAATATCTTCATTCTATCTGATTATAGTGATGAAGATTCGGTGACTGCAGTGTGGGAAGAGGCAGAATCTGCGGTGTGGATAACCTCTGCATACATGCCGCATGACCAGGACAAACCTCCACCCAATAACTTGGTCAGGAAGATGGCCAGAGCAGCGAAGGCCAAAAACATCCCTACAATAATAGGGGCCGACGCAAATGCACATCACCATATTTGGGGTAGCTCCGATACCAACAACAGAGGTGAGTGTATCCTTGATTTTATATTAAATAATGATCTAGTAGTCGCAAATAGGAGTTCTGAACCCACTTTTGTTGTATCAAATAGACAGGAGGTGCTGGACATCACGCTTCAGCCTGCACTATGCATTTTTAATCGAAAATTGGAGAGTCTCTACAGACTGTTCTTTCTCCGATCATCGTTATCTTGTCTTTTCCATTGTTAGGAAGAAAGCTAGGACCGTCGCTTACATCAATAGACGTAAGACGGATTGGGAGAAACAAAAAATGCTCCTTTCAAATATACTTAATCCTCCCACAACTATTCGGGATACCACGCACATCGAAGATGCTGTGAATAGACTTACCAACGCATTTAGAGATGCAACGAATAAGTCCTGCAGACCGTCGATTCAGCGTTCGAATCGCAGACCTACATGGTGGTCAACGGAAATAGCGGAATCTCGTAAGATCTGCCGCAAACTTTTCAACGAGGCTAAGAGGACAGGGAACTGGTCACTCTACAAATCCTCTGTGAACAAATTTAAGAATCAAGTTAGAAGCGCAAAACGTGAATCCTGGAAAGACTTCTGCAGTGGCATTGAAAGTTTTTCTGAGGCTAGCAGATTGCGCAAAGTACTTGCCAAACAAGCGTCAATTCCTGGATATATTCAGAAATCAGACGGCAATTGGACCACCAGTGCACAGGAGTCACTGGAAGTCCTGATGGACACCCACTTCCCGGGATGTCGATCAACCTTGGGAGTACAATACAGTTCTACCCAAACAAGCCGGACACTGCACGCCGTGAACTTAGACACGGATAGGTTGCACTGGGCGATTAAAAGCTTCCATCCTTATAAGTCTCCGGGCCCGGATGGTATAATTCCTGCTGATCTACAAAACAACCTAGATCTGGTGACAACTTGGCTCCTACCGATATATAGAGCCTGTTTATCATTGTCCTATATCCCGGACCAATGGACTAAATGCAATGTGATATTTATTCCCAAAGGAGGGAAATCATCACACACGAAAGGAAAGGATTTTAGGCCAATCAGTCTAACATCCTTTTTGCTCAAAACGCTGGAGAGACTTATCGACATTCATTTGAGAATGACAATCGACAGGAATCTCCTTTCGCCATCCCAACACGCTTATACGAAGGGCAAATCTGTTGAGACAGCATTACACTCGCTCGTGGGACATATTGAGAAGTCGCTAGAGCATAAAAACTACACAATGGTAGCCTTCATGGATATTGAGGGAGCCTTCAATAACATCGAACCGTTGACAATAACCCGATCTCTAAGAGAGCTGGGGATTGACCAATCGATCATCAGGTTCATAACGAACCTGCTAAGTAACAGGACGATAACGTCTACATTTGGCTCAGCGAGCATTTCCAAAACAGCGGGAAGGGGCACACCACAAGGTGGAGTATTGTCCCCACTATTATGGAATATAGCAATCAATAAGTTGCTCAAAGATCTGCACTCCATGAATTTTAAAACTGTCGCATACGCAGACGATGTAGCGGTGGCAGTATCTGGTGTCCATATTGATATTATCACACAAAGATTAGAGGCGGCACTCAAGATGATCTGCACCTGGACAGAACAGTGTGGACTGAGTGTAAACCCAGCCAAAACTGAACTTGTACTATTCTCAAGAAAATACAAGCTCCCACCCTTCAGGCTACCCGTATTGAGGGGAATACCACTAACTCTAGCACATAGTGCAAAGTATCTTGGCATAATCTTAGACAGTAAACTATCCTGGAAAATGAACATCCAGGCTAGAGCGTCTAAAGCCATCACAGCAATATATGTGTGTAAAAAAGCCATAGGCAAGACTTGGGGAATGAACCCGAGAATTGCGAACTGGCTATTCGAAGCGGTAATCAAACCGACCTTATTCTATGGAATCATCGTCTGGTGGAAAGCACTGGATACTAGGGCAAATATCTCTATTATAGAGAAAGTATTGCGTAATATGGCGATCCTAATAACAGGAGCTATTAGGTCAACGCCGACGAAGGCACTTTTTGCTATGCTAAACTGGTTACCAGTTGACCAGCTAGCCAGGAAGCTTGCACTAAGAACGGCCGTTAGACTGAATGTCACTGGTACATGGAACCATAGACTGTGGGGCCATGCCAGTATTCTGGGAATCACGAATATTATTCCCGGACTTATAGACTACTGCATCCCAAAACCCTTCTTCATGCGAAACTTCGATTTCGACATGACGGAGGGCCACCCACCACCCCCTGGCTCACTCTGCGTGTTCACAGATGGCTCCAAAAGGGGGGTGGGAGTTGGAGGTGGGGTCTATATAGAGGAATTTGGAATCAAGATGTGTTTCAGACTCCCAAATGAATGTAATGTTCTACAAGCAGAAATATCTGCTATCAAAAAAGCGGCAAACTGGCTAAGGTATCACAGAATATCGAATAGGGATATCTGGTTTTGTACCGACAGTAAAGCTGCCATTATGTCCCTAAAAGGTGTGTTCAGCACATCAAATCTCGTCCTGGAATGCCGGACATCCTTAAATGCGATGGCGGAAAATTCAACGGTCACCCTTAAATGGGTGCGGGGACATGGGACTACCTTAGGCAACAATGTTGCTGACGAACTAGCAAAGAAGGGAACTCTGCTTCATGATGGCGCCATTGACGTCTATTGTGGCATTCCCCTCTCTGCATGCGGGCAACGAATAAACCGTGCTCTTTATGACCTGGCCCAGGCCAGATGGTCCGATGAGTCAACTTGTCTGACGGCAAGGACGATCTGGCCCTTACTAGATCAGAAGAGGACGGATTCATTACTTCGGATGCCGAAAACACAACTGCGTGACTTTATATCTACGGTCACTGGGCATTGTCTATTCGGAGCCCATGCAAGAAGAATGGGCCTCCCTTACAACGACTTTTGCAGAAGCTGCCAAGATGAGGAAGAGGAGGAAACGGTCGTTCACCTCCTCTGCCTATGCCCTGCACTGGATTACCAACGACTTCAAAATCTTGGACAACGGTATTTCGGGAGCCTATCTTGTGTTTCACTACTGGAACCAAGAAGAATTAACTCTTTTCTGAGGAGCTGCGGTTGGTTCTCCAACCCACTCCCACTCGGCGAGGCATGAAAACGCTTGTTTGCTGTCTCGGCCAATATGCTATCTTGACACTTTATTTTTCTTAACTTATCTCTCTCTTTTCTTTACCTCCACCACCCCCCCCCCCCCAATCTTACTCTTACTTTTATTTCTTTCTCTCCGCAGGTAACACAAAGGGACCAATACGTGGACCCAAGTGAGCTGTGTACTACAGCTGCCTGCTTAACCTAACCTAACCTAACCTTGAATTTATGTGGTATTTAAATATGGGACCTATGAATCAATGAATTCAATTGACTCCATAAAAATATTTTCGAAAAGGTGTTATTTTCTTGAAATGTTCAAATCGGAGATGTTTATTTCTAAAAAATATTTAATGGTGAATATAAAATGGTGCTTACCATTATCTTCAATATTTTGTTGGGCTTCTTCTAATACTTGAAGTGTGTGTTCCTCGGCTATGCGTCGTATTATATCGATATCCAAGTCGGCACTTTTTTGTACTGTATGATTCTCACCGTCACTTTCCAAATTTATATCGCTCACAATATAAGTTCTAGGAGGTATGTTTGAACTCGTTTCTTTAAAAAAAATAAAAGTTTTAAGTAGAATATTATGCAGTATTTTAAAAATAAAAGCAGTTTTTAACTTTATTTTTTTTTTATTCTTATGTAAAAAATTTAGTAAGTTCGGAAATGCGTTACTGCGCTGCATCGTTTGAAAATGCATTAGTTGGCAACACGGCTGCCAGATTTGACGATTTAGCGTAATTTTGACGATTTTTGTCCGAAAAATTGCAAATTTCGAAGAACTAACGATTTTATACAATGACTAGCTGTGCTAGTCAGCGTCACTTCGTCAGCGTCATTGCAATATTTTGTTCGATTTTGCTTTGCAAGCAATCCCCACCAAAGACCCTTACGTTTTTAGTTTTTTTTTTTTTTTTTTAAGAGAAGTAACACTCAGGCAATTAATGCCTATATTAACTGTGTTACTTAATTAGTCTGATAGTAAAGCTTCGCTTATGGCAACACTGTAATGCACGTTGTGATTATTTTCGCCGGAGATTTAGTGCTATGTGCTAATAACGGCGAAGTTGTTTTTAGTTCCGCCTTAAACTATGCTGCAAATCAGTTTATGTATTTTTTACTTTATAAAATCTAAAGTATGCATATCCAGTTAGTTGAACTGCGTACTTTCACTCCTTTTTCTCGACTTTCTCTTGGAAATAAGATATTTTTGAAGAAAAAAATTACCCTATATTAGGATCAGGATACTTAGGTATCTCCTTACAAAATTTTGTTAAAATCCATTCAGTAGGTTTTACGTGATGAGAACGCAGTCAGACAGACGGAAATGATAGATAAAACAAAACTGTTTTAATATACAAAGTTTTTACAGTTATTAAAGTAGACCAATCTTCACAGTTATAACACCTTAAAATTGTGTTCCTTAAACAAACGTCTCTAATTTTCTTCTTTCTTTAGCAATGTAAAATGTAATTACCTATCAAACAGTCTAAAATTTATGTAATTTTAACTTTAAACTACATTTAAAAATTGTGACAATTAAAGTCTAAAAGTCTATATTATGGCCTGTAGTTCCTATAAGGAACATAGGGCCACATAAGTCAAAAAGAGGGCAACTTTAATGGGGAGTGTTGTGCGCTTTTTAATATTATATATACGAGTTTTTAAAGATGGTGTTGTTGTCTTCCAGTGTTGACAGTATTGATAACTCTAATAGAATTAATCCTATCCTTCAAACTCAAGAACGTAAAATTAAACTATTAAGCTATTATAAGGAACGAACAAATTTGCAATTACAAGCAATTGCTTGTATACACTAAACGTGAGCATAAAACGTCTTGTTAGACTAACTTCATAATGTTCAATAATGAATTGGTCTCTTTTTTCTTGCACTTGATTTCATGTATGTACAAATATTGTTGTGCTCTTAAATAAAAATATACAGTAGCATTTGCTCTTCTTCCAACCAATGCAATATTTGTTGTTGTTTGAAATAAAATTTCAGTAGTTGATATTTTGTTTCAATAGTGTCTCTTGAGATGAAATATTGTTATAGCAGACAACATGTATGTAATGGGTGATTTTTTTGAGGTTAGGATTTTCATGCATTAGTATTCGACAGATCACGTGAGATTTCAGACATGGTGCCAAAGAGAAAGATGCTCAGTATGCTTTGACATTTCATCATGAATAGACTTACTAACGAGCAACGCTTGCAAATCATTGAATTTTATTACCATAATCAGTGTTCGGTTCGAAATGCTCAAATGTGACAAATTTTGTTCAGCGATGAGGCTCATTTCTGGTTGAATGGCTACGTAAATAAGCAAAATTGCCGCATTTGGAGTGAAGAGCAACCAGAAGCCGTTCAAGAACTGCCCATGCATCCCGAAAAATGCACTGTTTGGTGTGGTTTGTACGCTGGTGGAATCATTGGACCGTATTTTTCAAAGATGCTGTTGGACGCAACGTTACGGTGAATGGCGATCGCTATCGTTCGATGCTAACAAACTTTTTGTTGCCAAAAATGGAACAACTGAACTTGGTTGACATGTGGTTTCAACAAGATGGCGCTACATGCCACACAGCTCGCGATTCTATGGCCATTTTGAGGGAAAACTTCGGAGAACAATTCATCTCAAGAAATGGACCGGTAAGTTGGCCACCAAGATCATGCGATTTGACGCCTTTAGACTATTTTTTGTGGGGCTACGTCAAGTCTAAAGTCTACAGAAATAAGCCAGCAACTATTCCAGCTTTGGAAGACAACATTTCCGAAGAAATTCGGGCTATTCCGGCCGAAATGCTCGAAAAAGTTGCCCAAAATTGGACTTTCCGAATGGACCACCTAAGACGCAGCCGCGGTCAACATTTAAATGAAATTATCTTCAAAAAGTAAATGTCATGGACCAATCTAACGTTTCAAATAAAGAACCGATGAGATTTTGCAAATTTTATGCGTTTTTTTAAAAAAAAAATTTCTCAAGCTCTTAAAAAATCACTCGTTAAATGTATGATGTTAAAAGCAAGGGTTTGTATTTAGTTATTTTATATTATATTTTTGCGCGTTGAGTGGTTGAAAATAGAAAACTGTAGTAGATTGAATTTTTTAAACTTTTATTGATGAATAAAAAAATCTAATTTAATTTTTTCTCTCAAAAATTTGAGATTTTACTCTCAAAAAAATTTAAGTAAAATGATTTTTGCACTGTTTGCTCTATTGTTCTCTGTATTTACTGTTTAGTAATATTCGACTACACATACAATCAATATTTGCGTTTCAAAAACATACAATACTGTCCACTTTTTAACATCTTGCGCTCACCTTTAGTATACACAGAAAAAAATAATCACCCTTAATGTGTTTGGCGTTTTTGCGACGAAAATTGGACGTTTTTAAAAATGGTACCGTAAATGACGTAAAACGTCAATGAATACGTCACTTTGCTAAATCTATTACAAAAACGCCATTAAAATCCGACCGTATTTGTCGTATTTGTCTGTCAAAAGTACATAAAGTTGTTGTTAAATAATTTGCTCACGACATATTTAAATTAAATAAAAATAAGTGAACTTATTAATAAAAATTAGGAAATTTTTTTTCTCAATATTTCTTAATAGTACAGCTTATTTTAATAGATAAACTGCATACTGCCTTGTGTCTAAATGTTAGTTGAATTCCAGCATTCCCCTTACAACGAGGATTCCTTACATGTATGTAAGTACATAGGTTTGCCCATGTTCATTTTTAAAATTCAAACTTAACGATTTTTCACTTCATAAGAAATATTATCTTTAATATCTCTTGCTTAGATTTTTCGTATAAAGACAAAATCGTATTTTAAGAATATTTCAAAATTTTCTTTTTAAAAAATGTTTTAATAACTTTTACATTTGTCTTCAACTTTGATTTATTTTTATTTATTTTCAAATAAAATCAAAATCATACTATTTATGCAGTAATTCATATTTTGTATTACCAAAAAGCTATGAAATCAATTCATAATATTTATGTTCAAAACTTTTTCTTTGTTATAATAAAGTTTATTTAAGAATAAATATATACTAATAATATCATTTCAAAAACAAAACTAGCGATTGTAAAGTAAATAAGATGATGGCTATCTGTATTAATTTATAAGAAGATCAAATGTCTAATAATATTTACAATATTAAAGTATAATAAATCCTTTAACCCTATTAATTAAGATAATAATTCACTTTTTGACACAAAATTTTAAAGAATTTTCTTTAAAATGTAGATTTCGACATTTAAAATTTTTATATTTAAATCAATTGTAAGTCTCCCATAGAACGCGTCTCCAGGTGGCGGATAGGGGACGAGCTCAATGTTCATATTTCCCGTGATTCACCACCATACTGGTCACGGGGGGTATGGCATGGCTCGAGCAGGGCCCGGTCTCTGTGGATTCTGCTATGCAGTTGCGCAGAGACTGGACTCTGCAGGTTGTGTGAACCAGCCCTTGTTTCTGAAACCTCTCGAGCATGGCAGCCATTCACCCAAATGGTGCCCGAGAGATTTCAGAATTGCTAGCCATCCCTCTGGATACATTGAACAAATGGTTCAGGGGACTGGCTTGTAAAATTCTAAACAATGTAGCCGATTCAGTTCAACCCGCGGACCAAAATTGACCCACTTGTAAAATTAAGGTGAACGTAGCAGTGCTGAAAGTCTGAATAGCTAGTCAGTGGTAAAAGAAGAATAGTCTTTACCAGCTCCCCCCGACGCCAAGGCCCGGGTCGGGTGTAAAGAATAGTGGCCTAATCCATGTACGCCGTCCCTGCATCGATTGTCGAACCCCTTACGTGCATACTCGTGAGAACAAAGATGAACAAAAATCAAAATAAAACAATTAACACTAAACAACAAAAGAAAATAAAAAACACAAAACAACAAAATGTCGCAGAAGGTGGGCAGGGGCAACCCTCTCCTGCCGAATGCATTGTTGCCCCAGCAGTACAAGCTCATGCGGCTGCTGAGGTCAATCCAAATGAGGTACCACTCGTATTTTCGGCTGGTACCTCTACGGTCTGTGCTGACTCCAGTTCAGCAAAAATCCCTGCCTCGGGTGCTCCTGTGACTGCTGTGAGCAACCCTGCGTTTATTGCCCACAAGTTTAGTTGCAATGTGACAAACCACCCCCCCCCCCTCCCCCTGCCCAAACGGCAGTAAAAACTGCCCCAAAATTAACTCCAGAAGGGCCTTCATCGAAGGGCGTGCCGCCCAACGTATTATTGATTTTATATTATTGATTTGGTAAAACACTAATTACTAATTGATTTTATATTATTGATTTGGTAAAACACTAATTACCAATTTATTAACGGAGGAAAAATCCTCCGAACCCGATGCAGATGTAGACACACCGTCTACGTCAGCTGCGTCCAAAAGACAACGATCGGGGGAGGAACCCATGCATCAGCAAAATTCTCAACCGGACACAAAACGTCCGAAAATGCTTGTTCAGCCATCAACCAGAGTCATAAATAGACCTTACAGTAAGGTTGCCAAAGATCCTCTGATAAGGGCTATCATTGACAGAAGCGCTAGTGTCGCGGCTATCTCTCGTGAGAAATGGGAGATGATCCATCTCAAGTTGCTGGAAGATTTCTTGAGTAATGAATCCATTCCAGCACCCCAAAATGTGGATGCTGGCTGGTTGCAAGGTCACATTAAGCTGCTTTCATGTACAAGTGAAAGTTCAGCAAATCAGCTAAAGCTAGCAGTGACGTCCCTAGGGGAAGTGTGGCCCGGCGCTAGATTGGATGTGGTCCCAGTCGGTGATATATCTCGCAGGCCGAGATCCCTTGCGATCATTCCAAGGGAACCACACGACCCTGCGACAATCCTGTCGATCATTCGGCGAGGTAATGCTGATCTACCAACCAGTGACTAGAAGGTAGTAAAGGTTTCTGAACCGGAAGGTCTGACAAGGAAGGCGGTTGTGGTCCTAAACAAGGAATCGTTGTCACCACTTCAGAAGAGACAAGGCAAGATTTACTATGGTTATGATAGTGTCAAGCTGAGTATCTACCGAGGTGATGACAAACCCAACCCCGAAACTTCCAGCGACCAATTAGAAGGGCCGCAAGGTATAGGCGTGGCTGATAGCGACAACCAATCAATTCCATCCAAAAAAGATGAGGAAGTGGATGAACCCGCACTCTTTGACACTACGGAGGGCTCACAATCAGACTTAGGTCTGGTTGGGGAGTTCTTCGGGCGTCTGGGGGTTGCGGAGGAAGACGAAGATGTCCTTCTGGACTCTGATCCAGAGGACATTGATGTCACCGTCATCTACGACCCTGATAAGGATGATGAGGGTAATACTGATCATCCATCACTCTAAGGCAGCAACTGCTGCATTAATTTTTCGCCTGCCAGAACGTGGTGAAGACATCGCATTAGTCCAAGAGCCATGGATTAATATTGGTAAAATTTGCGGACTCAATGCAAAAGGCTACAAATTATTGTATGCAGCAGATTCAGGTAACAATAAAACTATTAGAACCTGTATTATAGCAAAAGATCACTTCAACATCTTCATTTTATCTGATTACAGTGATGAAGATTCGGTGACAGCAGTTTGGGAAGAAGCTGAATCTGTGGTGTGGTTATCCAGTTTGGGAAGAAGATGAATCTGTGGTGTGGTTATCCTCTAATGCCATATGACCAGGACCCTCCACCCAGTAGTTTGGTCCAAAAGATGGCCAGAGCGGCGAAGGCAAAAAGTATCCCCATAATAGTGGGTGCCAACGCAAATGCGCATCATCATATCTGGGGTAGCTCTGATACCAACAAAATAGGTGAGTGTATCCTTGATTTTATATTAAACAATAATCTAGTAGTTGCAAATAGGGGCTCTGAGCCCAGTTTTGTTGTATCAAATAGACAAGAGGTGTTAGATATTACGCTTGTTAGTATGCAATATGCTTTTCTGATAGAGAACTGGGAGTCTCCAATGACTGCTCGTTCTCTGACCATCGTTATCTTATCTTTTCAATTGCTAAAAAGAAAGATAATACTACAAAATAAATAAATAGGCGACGTACGGACTGGGAAAAGCAGAAAATGATCCTCACAGTCGCACTCGCTCATCCCATGAATATTAGGGACAATACAGACATTGTTGAGGCGGTGAACAGACTCACCAATTCTTTTAAAGAGGAAACGGGGAAGTCCTGTAAACCGTCGATTCATCGTTCAACTCGTAAACCACCATGGTGGTCCTCTGAAATAGCCGATTTGTCGGCAATTATTCAATAAAGCAAAGAGGACAGGTAACTGGTCACTCTACAAATCATCTGTGAACAAATTTAAGAATCAGGTTAGGAACGCAAAACGCAAATCTTGGAAAGACTTCTACGGCAGCATTGAGATATTTTCAGAGACTAGCATACTGCGTAAAGTACTTGCCAAACAACCGCCAATTCCTAGATATATTCAGAAATTAGACGGAACTTGGACAACTAGTGCACATGATCACTGGAAGTCCTGTTGGACACTAATTTTCCAGGGTGTCGATCACCTATGGGTTCGCAACAAATTCCTATTCAGATGTGCAGTATAACGACCTCCGCAAACATTGTTGTGGATAAGCTACACTGGGCGATCAAAAGCTTGCGTCCTTATAAATCTCCAGGACCGGATGGTATCATTCCTGCAGATCTACAAAACAATCTAGATCTGGTAACTCCCTGGCTGCTAGACATATATCAAGCCTGCCTCACATGGTCATATATTCCATATCAATGAACCAAGTGCAATGTGATATTTATCCCCAAGACTTTAGACCCATCAGTCTGACATCTTTCTTGTTCAAAACGCTAGAGAGACTTATTGACATTCACATTAGGATGACTATCGATAAGAATCTGATTTCGCCATCTCAACATGCATATACAAAAGGCAAATCTGTTGAGACTGCGCTTCATTCGCTTGTGGGACATATAGAATAGTCACTAGAGCATAAAAACTATACTATGGTGGCCTTCATGGATATTGAAGGTGCCTTTAATAATATCGATTCGATGGCAACAACTCAATCGCTTAATGAATTGGGGATTCACCAATCAATCATTAGATTTGTAACGAACTTGCTGAGCGTCAGGACAATAACATGCACTTTTAGCGCGACGAGTATTTCCAAAAGTGTGGTTGGGAGCACACCGCAAGGTGGTGTATTGTCCCCACTGCTATGGAATGTAGGAATAAATAGTCTTCTCAGGGATCTAGACTCCTTGAACATCAAGACTGTCGCCTACGCAGACGATGTGGCGGTGGCAGTGTCTGGTATCCATTTAGACATTATCACACAAAGATTGGAGACGGCACTCAGAATGATCTGCTCCTGGGGAGTACAGAGTGGGCTGAGTGTTAATTCAACCAAAACCGAGCTTGTATTATTCTCTAGGAAATACAAGATTCCATATTTCAGGTTACCGACTTTAAACGGGATACCTCTTACTCTATCTGAGAGCGCGATATTTTTAGGCATAATCTTAGATAGTAAATTATTCTGGAAAATGAACATCCAGGCGATAGCCTCTAAGGCCATTACGGCAATTTACGTATTAATTTACGAAAGCCATTGGCAAAACTTGGGGTATGAATCCAAGGATTTTAAAATGGCTACTTGAAGCGGTAATCAAACCGATCTTACTTTACGGAGTTATTGTTTGGTGGAAAGCACTAGACATTAGAACTAACATATCTATTATAGAAGGTGTGTTACGAAATATGGCTATCCTTATAACAGGAGCCATTAGGTCAACACCGACGAAGGCACTCTTTGCCATACTTAACTGGCTTCCAGTAGACCAACTGGTCAGGGGGCTTGCTTTGAAAACAGCTATTAGACTGAATGTCACAAATGAATGGAACCATAGGCCATGGGGTCATGCCGGTATTCTGGGGATCACGAACGTCATTCCCGGTCTTATTGACTACTGTACCCCAACACCCTTCGGATGTGGATGGCTCTAAAAGGGGTGATAGGGTTGGAGGTGGAGTTTATATGAAAGAATTTGGAACCAAAATGTCTTTCAAAATTCCAAATGACTGTAACGTCTTACAAGCAGAAATATCTGCTATCAAAAGAGCGGCAAACTGGTTAAGGTACCACAGAATATTTAACAGGGATATCTGGTTTTGTACCGACAGTAAAGCTGCAATTTTGTCCTTAACAGGTGTGTTTACCACATCAAACTTAGTCTTGGAATGCCGGACATCCTTAAATGTGATGGCGGAAAATTCAACAGTCACCCTTAAAAGGGTTCGGGGACATGGGACTATTGTGGGCAACTGTGTTGGTGATGAACTGGCAAAGAAGGGAACTCTGCTTAACGATAGCGTCATTGACGTCTATTGTGGCATTCCCCTCTCTGCTTGCGGGCATCGAATACATCGAGCCTTATATGATCTGGCCCAGGTAAGATGGTCCAATGAGTCGACTTGTCAAACGGCGAGGACGATCAGACAAAACGGCTTTGCTATTTCGGCTGCCAAAAATGCTACGTGATTTAATATCAGCGATTACTGGGCATTGCCTATTCGAAACTCATGCAAGAAGAATGGGTCTCCATTACAACGACTATTGCAGAAGATGTCAGGATGAGGAAGAGGAGGAAACTGTCGACAACCTCCTTTGCCATTGCCCTGCGTTAGAATACCAACGCCTCCAGCACCTTGCTCAAAGGTGCTTTGCAAGCCTCTCCTGTGTCTCTTTATTGGAACCGAGCAGGATTAATTCCTTTCTGAGGAGCAGCGGCTGGTTTTCTAACCCACTTTCACTTGGCGAGGTATAGACACTCTCGTCAACAACCTGGATCGACCAACCTGCCCTCCGTGGCTACCTCCCCACATTTCTGATTCTATGTCTATGTCTTCTTTGCTTTTGCAGGTAACACAAAGGGACCAGGGTTGTCAGATTTATTTTCACCTCTTTCGCCAAAATCGATGTGAAAAATCACCAAAACTGCTTTTTGTTGAAATTTTTCCCTAATATATACAATATTTTTTAATTTTAAAAATATTTTAACAAATCAAAAAAATAAATTTAATTCGCTAAAATTCGCCAAAAATAGAAAAAAAGTCGCCAAAATTTATAAAAATATTGTTTTTTTTATTTAAAATGATTAGTAAACACGAGAATGATAACATTTTTACTTAAACCAATGAAAAATAGTGGTTATTATAATAACCAGGTTTTGTAAAGTTGGTACAATTGTACCTTTTTGGTACATTTTAAACTTTAAAAGTACAATGGTACACCAATGACTAATTTGGTAGAATATAAAAGTTTAGCTGGCTTTACGTTTAAATATATATTGTTGTTATTTTAATTTTTGGAACTTTAAAAAACTTTATTTTTATCCTTCTCATTTGTTATTACAAAAATACTCAGCTTTTAAGCGAAAAATTTCAGCATAACGGTTTTTTATATTACCTGAGACAAAAATAGGAAAACTATCTTTCACATAGATTTGAATCGTTAACATATAAAATGAAAGAAATCAAAATAAAGATGAGCTTAACGAAAATAGGGAGTAAAACCTTGATAAATATTTTTCTCCCACAAATCAAATCTCGCTATCTTACTAGAACCACAATTACAATTGAAGGAAATATTTAAATTATTCTTCTGTCTATAGTTTAGAGAGGGTATGAAAGGACGATATACCGGGCAACCTTGACAGATAATACGTATTCTCCTCAATCACATCACTACGATAACTTCTTCTGTACAGTCCCAATGCAATAACAAATAACACAGTACAACAGCCAATCTGGGGGGTGAGAAATTCCAAGTCAGGCTGATGGTACTAGGTCAGTATAGTAAAACCCTCAAAGGGTTTGGCGTTCGTATGTGTCAGTTTTTTTTATGACTTTTTAAATTTTTTCCTTATCTTGATGTTTTTTCGCTTAGTTGTAACATTTTGGCAAAAACGTAGTTTAACATAACTCGAGAACCACTTGTCCGATTTCTGTTTCTATACCGTTTTCCTATATGTGCAACACTTTCGAAGTTAAAAATGAATGTATGAAGGGAAAAAAGTATTTTTAGCCTAAAAATTTTATTTTTTTTTTTTTAATTCATAAAAAATCCAAAATGGAAAAAAGGGCCAAAACTAATTACTTTCGCGTAAAGTCACATAACTCATGAGAAAAAAAGGCATAGATCATGAAAATCGATGCACGCGTTTCTCATTTATTCACAATTAGGTAAATGTATGAATTTAAAAAATTTGCTCCAGATATGCACAACATTATTTGGAGAAAACATTGACACTCACAAGCCGAACTCTCTCATATTTTTCTACTGTACTAAAAGAGAAATATTGATGTGGCAACACTGGTTCTGTAATGTTCACATAAAACATGCATTGTCATTATACTTCTTCTCTTTCTCACACTGTTTCTGTGATTTTTGTCATTCAACAAGTGCCGACGAACGCGAACAGTAAAAGTAATTTTTCTCCAGTTTTTTAAAAGTGAACAAAAGAAAACAGAATATGGAACTGTGCAAGCCAGATATAAATAGCTTTTGCTACTGCTGTGGTCAATATGTCTCAACACATAAAAAAAGGGGAAATTTCAGTACTGATTTTGTTCAAACATACGAGATGTACTTCAAACAAAATGTTATAGTGAACGAAAATTGGGTACCAAATATAGTGTGTAAAAGCTGCCACAGCCGTCTAATGGATTGAAAAAATAGAAGACGTGAAAGTATGCCATTCGGTATCCCAATGACTTGGACTAATCCTGGCGAAGGTCACAATCCAATGAATTGCTATGCATGTGCGAATAAAGGAGCCGCAAAAAGGATAAGAAAATCGTAAAATTGGCACATTCCTGTGCCAAAAGCTTCTAGCCCAGATCTTTTCTTTCGTCAGGCAACACTCCAAAGTTTATTCCTTGTGAATGATGAAAAACCTTCTGTACAGTGCCAGGCAATATTTATTAAAATAAATAAATAAAATAAAAATAAAAAATTATAAAAATGTTTACTTAATTTTTTTAGTAGTTTATGGCCAGAAGTCTGGAGTTATTGGGGAAAATTTATAAAAAAGGCAATAAATGACACTTTTTTGAATAAAAACAAATATCAATATTGTTGTCAAAATGGGATACCTTCACTTAATTGTAAATAAAAGCGTTAATCGACTTCTATGATCTATGTCGCATTTTGTTTATAGGTTATGTGACTTTACATGAAATTAATAACACTTGATCCTTTTTTCCGTTTTGGATTTTTTATGAATTTAAAAAAAAAAATTTTAAATTTTTAGGCAAAAAAATATTTTTTTTTCTCCACAAATTTTTTAGTTTTTTTTTTTTTTTTTTTAAGAGAAGTAACACTCAGGCAATTAATGCCTATATTAACTGTGTTACTTAATTAGTCTGATAGTAAAGCTTCGCTTATGGCAACACTGTAATGCACGTTGTGATTATTTTCGCCGGAGATTTAGTGCTATGTGCTAATAACGGCGAAGTTGTTTTTAGTTCCGCCTTAAACTATGCTGCAAATCAGTTTATGTATTTTTTACTTTATAAAATCTAAAGTATGCATATCCGGTTAGTTGAACTGCGTACTTTCACTCCTTTTTCTCGACTTTCTCTTGGAAATAAGATATTTTTGAAGAAAAAAATTACCCTATATTAGGATCAGGATACTTAGGTATCTCCTTACAAAATTTTGTTAAAATCCATTCAGTAGGTTTTACGTGATGAGAACGCAGTCAGACAGACGGAAATGATAGATAAAACAAAACTGTTTTAATATACAAAGTTTTTACAGTTATAACACCTTAAAATTGTGTTCCTTAAACAAACGTCTCTAATTTTCTTCTTTCTTTAGCAATGTAAAATGTAATTACCTATCAAACAATCTAAAATTTATGTAATTTTAACTTTAAACTACATTTAAAAATTGTGACAATTAAAGTCTAAAAGTCTATATTATGCCCTGTAGTTCCTATAAGGAACATAGGGCCACATAAGTCAAAAAGAGGGCAACTTTAATGGGGAGTGTTGTGCGCTTTTTAATATTATATATACGAGTTTTTAAAGATAGTGTTGTTGTCTTCCAGTGTTGACAGTATTGATAACTCCAATAGAATTAATCCTATCCTTCAAACTCAAGAACGTAAAATTAAACTATTAAGCTATTATAAGGAACGAACAAATTTGCAATTACAAGCAATTGCTTGTATACACTAAACGTGAGCATAAAACGTCTTGTTAGACTAACTTCATAATGTTCAATAATGAATTGGTCTCTTTTTTCTTGCACTTGATTTCATGTGTGTACAAATATTGTTGTGCTCTTAAATAAAAATATACAGTAGCATTTGCTCTTCTTCCAACCAATGCAATATTTGTTGTTGTTTGAAATAAAATTTCAGTAGTTGATATTTTGTTTCAATAGTGTCTCTTGAGATGAAATATTGTTATAGCAGACAACATGTATGTAAATGTATGATGTTAAAAGCAAGGGTTTGTATTTAGTTATTTTATATTATAGTTTTGCGCGTTGAGTGGTTGAAAATAGAAAACTGTAGTAGATTGAATTTTTTAAACTTTTATTGATGAATAAAAAAATCTAATTTAATTTTTTCTCTCAAAAATCAGAGATTTTACTCTCAAAAAAATTTAAGTAAAATGAACTAGTGAACAATATGAAATGCTCAGCATATTTATTGCACTTGATAAAACTGTCCGGTCAAATCAGGTGCACTGATTTTTGCACTGTTTGCTCTATTGTTCTCTGTATTTACTGTTTAGTAATATTCGACTACACATACAATCAATATTTGCGTTTCAAAAACATACAATACTGTCCACTTTTTAACATCTTGCGCTCACCTTTAGTATACACAGAAAAAAATAATCACCCTTAATGTGTTTGGCGTTTTTGCGACGAAAATTGGACGTTTTTAAAAATGGTACCGTAAATGACGTAAAACGTCATATTTAAATTAAATAAAAATAAGTGAACTTATTAATAAAAATTAGGAAATTTTTTTCTCAATATTTCTTAATAGTACAGCTTATTTTAATAGATAAACTGCATACTGCCTTGTGTCTAAATGTTAGTTGAATTCTAGCATTCCCCTTACAACGAGGATTCCTTACATGTATGTAAGTACATAGGTTTGCCCATGTTCATTTTTAAAATTCAAACTTAACGATTTTTCACTTCATAAGAAATATTATCTTTAATATCTCTTGCTTAGATTTTTCGTATAAAGACAAAATCGTATTTTAAGAATATTTCAAAATTTTCTTTTTAAAAAATGTTTTAATAACTTTTACATTTGTCTTCAACTTTGATATATTTTTATTTATTTTCAAATAAAATCAAAATCATACTATTTATGCAGTAATTCATATTTTGTATTACCAAAAAGCTATGAAATCAATTCATAATATTTATGTTCAAAACTTTTTCTTTGTTATAATAAAGTTTATTTAAGAATAAATATATACTAATAATATCATTTCAAAAACAAAACTAGCGATTGTAAAGTAAATAAGATGATGGCTATCTGTATTAATTTATAGGAAGATCAAATGTCTAATAATATTTACAATATTAAAGTATAATAAATCCTTTAACCCTATTAATTAAGATAATAATTCACTTTTTGACACAAAATTTTAAAGAATTCTCTTTAAAATGTAGATTTCGACATTTAAAATTTTTATATTTAAATCAATTGTAAGTCTCCCATAGAACGCGTCTCCAGGTGGCGGATAGGGGACGAGCTCAATGTTCATATTTCCCGTGATTCACCACCATACTGGTCACGGGGGGTATGGCATGGCTCGAGCAGGGCCCGGTCTCTGTGGATTCTGCTATGCAGTTGCGCAGAGACTGGACTCTGCAGGTTGTGTGAACCAGCCCTTGTTTCTGAAACCTCTCGAGCATGGCAGCCATTCACCCAAATGGTGCCCGAGAGATTTCAGAATTGCTAGCCATCCCTCTGGATACATTGAACAAATGGTTCAGGGGACTGGCTTGTAAAATTCTAAACAATGTAGCCGATTCAGTTCAACCCACGGACCAAAATTGACCCACTTGTAAAATTAAGGTGAACGTAGCAGTGCTGAAAGTCTGAATAGCTAGTCAGTGGTAAAAAAAGAATAGTCTTTACCAGCTCCCCCCGACGCCAAGGCCCGGGTCGGGTGTAAAGAATAGTGGCCTAATCCATGTACGCCGTCCCTGCATCGATTGTCGAACCCCTTACGTGCATACTCGTGGGAACAAAGATGAACAAAAATCAAAATAAAACAATTAACACTAAACAACAAAAGAAAATAAAAAACACAAAACAACAAAATGTCGCAGAAGGTGGGCAGGGGCAACCCTCTCCTGCCGAATGCATTGTTGCCCCAGCAGTACAAGCTCATGCGGCTGCTGAGGTCAATCCAAATGAGGTACCACTCGTATTTTCGGCTGGTACCTCTACGGTCTGTGCTGACTCCAGTTCAGCAAAAATCCCTGCCTCGGGTGCTCCTGTGACTGCTGTGAGCAACCCTGCGTTTATTGCCCACAAGTTCAGTTGCAATGTGACCCACCACCATTTATCCCCAAGACTTTAGACCCATCAGTCTGACATCTTTCTTGTTCAAAACGCTAGAGAGACTTATTAACATTCACATTAGGATGACTATCGATAAGAATCTCATTTCGCCATCTCAACATGCATATACAAAAGGCAAATCTGTTGAGACTGCGCTTCATTCGCTTGTGGGACATATAGAATAGTCACTAGAGCATAAAAACTATACTATGGTGGCCTTCATGGATATTGAAGGTGCCTTTAATAATATCGATTCGATGGCAACAACTCAATCGCTTAATGAATTGGGGATTCACCAATCAATCATTAGATTTGTAACGAACTTGCTGAGCGTCAGGACAATAACATCCACTTTTAGCGCGACGAGTATTTCCAAAAGTGTGGTTAGGAGCACACCGCAAGGTGGTGTATTGTCCCCACTGCTATGGAATGTAGGAATAAATAGTCTTCTCAGGGATCTAGACTCCTTGAACATCAAGACTGTCGCCTACGCAGACGATGTGGCGGTGGCAGTGTCTGGTATCCATTTAGACATTATCACACAAAGATTGGAGACGGCACTCAGAATGATCTGCTCCTGGGGAGTACAGAGTGGGCTGAGTGTTAATCCAACCAAAACCGAGCTTGTATTATTCTCTAGGAAATACAAGATTCCATATTTCAGGTTACCGACTTTAAACGGGATACCTCTTACTCTATCTGAGAGCGCGATATATTTAGGCATAATCTTAGATAGTAAATTATTCTGGAAAATGAACATCCAGGTGATAGCCTCTAAGGCCATTACGGCAATTTACGTATTAATTTACGAAAGCCATTGGCAAAACTTGGGGTATGAATCCAAGGATTTTAAAATGGCTACTTGAAGCGGTAATCAAACCGATCTTACTTTACGGAGTTATTGTTTGGTGGAAAGCACTAGACATTAGAACTAACATATCTATTATAGAAGGTGTGTTACGAAATATGGCTATCCTTATAACAGGAGCCATTAGGTCAACACCGACGAAGGCACTCTTTGCCATACTTAACTGGCTTCCAGTAGACCAACTGGTCAGGGGGCTTGCTTTGAAAACAGCTATTAGACTGAATGTCACAAATGAATGGAACCATAGGCCATGGGGTCATGCCGGTCTTATTGACTACTGTACCCCAACACCCTTCTGATGTGGATGGCTCTAAAAGGGGTGATAGGGTTGGAGGTGGAGTTTATATGAAAGAATTTGGAACCAAAATGTCTTTCAAAATTCCAAATGACTGTAACGTCTTACAAGCAGAAATATCTGCTATCAAAAGAGCGGCAAACTGGTTAAGGTACCACAGAATATTTAACAGGGATATCTGGTTTTGTACCGACAGTAAAGCTGCAATTTTGTCCTTAACAGGTGTGTTTACCACATCAAACTTAGTCTTGGAATGCCGAACATCCTTAAATGTGATGGCGGAAAATTCAACAGTCACCCTTAAAAGGGTTCGGGGACATGGGACTATTGTGGGCAACTGTGTTGGTGATGAACTGGCAAAGAAGGGAACTCTGCTTAACGATAGCGTCATTGACGTCTATTGTGGCATTCCCCTCTCTGCTTGCGGGCATCGAATATATCGAGCCTTATATGATCTGGCCCAGGTAAGATGGTCCAATGAGTCGACTTGTCAAACGGCGAGGACGATCAGAAAAAACGGCTTTGCTATTTCGGCTGCCAAAAATGCTACGTGATTTAATATCAGCGATTACTGGGCATTGCCTATTCGAAACTCATGCAAGAAGAATGGGTCTCCATTACAACGACTATTGCAGAAGATGTCAGGATGAGGAAGAGGAGGAAACTGTCGACAACCTCCTTTGCCATTGCCCTGCGTTAGAATACCAACGCCTCCAGCACCTTGCTCAAAGGTGCTTTGCAAGCCTCTCCTGTGTCTCTTTATTGGAACCGAGCAGGATTAATTCCTTTCTGAGGAGCAGCGGCTGGTTTTCTAACCCACTTTCACTTGGCGAGGTATGGACACTCTCGTCAACAACCTGGATCGACCAACCTGCCCTCCGTGGCTACCTCCCCACATTTCTGATTCTATGTCTATGTCTTCTTTGCTTTTGCAGGTAACACAAAGGGACCAGGGTTGTCAGATTTATTTTCACCTCTTTCGCCAAAATCGATGTGAAAAATCACCAAAACTGCTTTTTGTTGAAATTTTTCCCTAATATATACAATATTTTTTAATTTTAAAAATATTTTAACAAATCAAAAAAATAAATTTAATTCGCTAAAATTCGCCAAAAATAGAAAAAAAGTCGCCAAAATTTATAAAAATATTGTTTTTTTTATTTAAAATGATTAGTGAACACGAGAATGATAACATTTTTACTTAAACCAATGAAAAATAGTGGTTATTATAATAACCAGGTTTTGTAAAGTTGGTACATTTTAAACTTTAAAAGTACAATGGTACACCAATGACTAATTTGGTAGAATATAAAAGTTTAGCTGGCTTTACGTTTAAATATATATTGTTGTTATTTTAATTTTTGGAACTTTAAAAAACTTTATTTTTATCCTTCTCATTTGTTATTACAAAAATACTCAGCTTTTAAGCGAAAAATTTCAGCATAACGGTTTTTTATATTACCTGAGACAAAAATAGGAAAACTATCTTTCACATAGATTTGAATCGTTAACATATAAAATGAAAGAAATCAAAATAAAGATGAGCTTAACGAAAATAGGGAGTAAAACCTTGATAAATATTTTTCTCCCACAAATCAAATCTCGCTATCTTACTAGAACCACAATTACAATTGAAGGAAATATTTAAATTATTCTTCTGTCTATAGTTTAGAGAGGGTATGAAAGGACGATATACCGGGCAACCTTGACAGATAATACGTATTCTCCTCAATCACATCACTACGATAACTTCTTCTGTACAGTCCCAATGCAATAACAAATAACACAGTACAACAGCCAATCTGGGGGGTGAGAAATTCCAAGTCAGGCTGATGGTACTAGGTCAGTATAGTAAAACCCTCAAAGGGTTTGGCGTTCGTATGTGTCAGTTTTTTTTATGACCTTTTAAATTTTTTCCTTATCTTGATGTTTTTTCGCTTAGTTGTAACATTTTGGCAAAAACGCAGTTTAACATAACTCGAGAACCACTTGTCCGATTTTGATGAAACAAATTTTGAAAAATTAAGAATTACAATTTCTCTAATCTGTTTCTATACCGTTTTCCTATATGTGCAACACTTTCGAAGTTAAAAATGAATGTATGAAGGGAAAAAAGTATTTTTAGCCTAAAAATTTTATTTTTTTTTTTTTTTAAATTCATAAAAAATCCAAAATGGAAAAAAGGGCCAAAACTAATTACTTTCGCGTAAAGTCACATAACTCATGAGAAAAAAAGGCATAGATCATGAAAATCGATGCACGCGTTTCTCATTTATTCACAATTAGGTAAATGTATGAATTTAAAAAATTTGCTCCAGATATGCACAACATTATTTGGAGAAAACATTGACACTCACAAGCCGAACTCTCTCATATTTTTCTACTGTACTAAAAGAGAAATATTTACACGAAAACGCACGTGTTTCTCGTAAAATTTACTTGTGTTTTCGACTTGCAGCTAAGAGAACAACATGTACGTATATACATATATACATACATATTTGTTTATTGGTGTTAGTAAGAACTTTATAGACGTATTTCTCGTAAAGTACTGAACCAATTTAAATAAAATTAAGATTGAGCACATCTGTGAAGAAAAAGCTTTAAGTCTTTCATATAAGTCTTTCCAAAATCGGTGCAGTATTACGCACGTAAAAGGGATTACAAAAAACGTGTTTGCCTATTAATTCTATAGATAAGCCCGGTGATAAAGTATTTGTTAAAGTTAACAGGCGGCTGAGAAACAAATTTAGCAAATTGTATGTTGAAAAGGTTGTTGAAAAAGATTTGGGCCACACAGTTTTAATTGATAATAGACTGGTCCATAAAGATAATTTAAAGTAATATTTATGGTAAACATTAATTATTTAGGCTTAAGTTCTAAATTATAAAGAGATAAAGAAAAATTAGGTACCAGAAAAGCAGAATATAATTTCATATACTTAATGGTAAAATTTCGCTCACGCTTTTTCAAAATAAAAAATTTTATTTTGAAGAATAATTATAAAATAAATATTATTTTGGTAAATAGAAATTATAATATTGTTTTAAACAAGATACTTTAAAATTAACCCTTATGCTAAAAATTTTATTATTTGTCGGAATATCTTTAATTACTGAAGAAATTTTTAAATTACGTTATGGTAAACAGTCGGGACGCCTGTTTTTTTGAGGGAGGAGGTAGTTAGGACACAATCTTATTATTTCTCATTATTATTACTACTCCTCTTATTATAGCTAATATAGCTTATTTATTTAGTATTGATCTCTTTATCATTTTTTCTATTAGAATTAGGACATGTTCTTAAAAGTGATTTAAGAACAAGTCTCGAATTTAGTTAATTTTTATATAATTTTAAGTTGTATTGAAATACAGTTTCAGTTTTTCAGTCTTATTTAAATGTTCTTACTTAATTGTGGTAAAAATATGGTCACAACACAAAATATCAAAACAATTGCAGAAAACAGCCGTAACGGAATTTAAATTCTATTTTTTATATAAATACTAAGCTTTCAATTTATAACTTCAATTTTACATGAACTTATTTAATGAATTAAATATAATTTAAAGCAAATAAAATTAATTGAATAAAATCCCAAAAATTTGTGGTTTTATTTTGCACGGATTCCTCCTAAACTAATAAATAAAACCCAAAGAGGCTTAAGTTTTATGGTTTAGGTGTACGTTAAAGCTGTTTTTTAACAAAATTATAAACAAAAATTAGTTATAAAAACACATTTTTATTTATCCGATTTTTTAAAGCTGAGAAGACGATTCTGTTACTTTTTATCGCGAGATTGACGATTTTTGTATGTATCACTGAAATAGATGATGGGCAAACTAGCATCAAACACATGCAATGGGTGAGGGAGTATTTTATTTGTTCTTTATTGAGTTTGATGTAAAATTTTTCAATCTATTAATAAGAGTTCGATTAGATATGCAAGAATTTAATTTAATTTTTTGCTTTCAGCTAAATCAACAATTAAATTTATTACTAACTTCTTTATTTAAACAAATTATAATTTATTTTTGTTTGCGCACCAAGTATCAGATTCAGTTATTTTGCATCCAAGTCGCAATCTAACCACACATGCACATCAGATGCAGCGTAGTGATGCATTTCTCAACAAGCCCATGATTCCTATCTACATATATATGTCCTTCTTTTGAGTTCGCCAGGCGAGGCACAGCACAAGCTGCGTTTTTGTCACCCGCTCTCTGCTCGTGAACTGGACTTATTGATAATTGAAACTGTGGTATATACGGATTACGTTGTAGTCGCACTGTTAGAAAAATACTTGAATACTCTTTCGCAACGCCTGCAACCATCGCTAAGACTACTTTAGATGGAGCGCGTCAGATTCCTCACGGTGAATACGGAAAATAGGCGTATTTATTGCGCTAAGACACAAGATGCCTGTTTGTTATCCTTCCTCAACGGAATGGACCTTAATTTGCCTGACAGAGCAAAGTAGCTAGGTGTTATATAATCTATACTAATGTATAGAACCCAGTGCTCCACAATGGTCCGTGCTGGGTGAATCTACCAGTATTCTACGCAGCTTAGCTTACCAAACAATTGCCTATGAACGCGGGTATACTATCCATAGTTAAATTCACGTTATCAAAGTGACATACTTGTTGCTTATAAAGAAAATAAAATTCTAGAGAAAGTAAATTCAAGCTGCAGAATTACGCAGCGTTATTCAGGCTAAAATATCGGTCGTAAGAAATGAAGTTAGCTGGATCTCTACAAACACTTAAGCTGCGAAAAATTTCTTATTTGTAGCCTAACGACAACCAGGCCCGTTCGTGATTGTCGGATATATCTAAGAGGGATAGCGAGCAATTTCAGCCTGAAACTCTTTTGGTTGCCAGGGCCCGTAGAATGCACAGAAAAATAAATGCGGACGAACTTGCTAATTCCAGGAAAACCTTGCTGATTCTCCGGAATTTGTTTAACGTTTCAATTTTTGGATTTTAGTAGGATCAAACACTTTATTAGGAGTATAGGTTGGATTTGACCTATTTCGGCCAGTATACCTCATTTTCTTTACTTTCTCACTTATCTTTGTTCCCTATTCCCACCATTTCTACTAGTTTTCTTACACGTAACATAAAGATAACGAAATTTTCAGATCCCAGTGAGCTACAGGCAGTAAGTAGCCTACCTATTAGTTTACACTTGTCTAAACTTCCACAATAATAATTTTCTTTCCTGTTGAATAAAAATACATATGTATGAGATTGCTAAAAAATAGTGTATTAATTCTTTACTAATACTTATACGTCAGTTGTTCTTACCTATTTCTTCATGCACAATTTGCTGCTGTTGCGATTCGTTCAATTGTTTATTTGACACAGGAATCGTTAATCTTTTTTTTACAACTTTTTCTTTGATAATTGGTATTTCTTCGACCTCAACAACTTCAGTAGCTTCCTCAGTTTGTCGTGAGGTTAATGCAACCTCATTTATAAAATCAGTTATACCTTCTAGGCCATCTTCAAACAGTTGTTTTTCGGCTCTTGTCCTTTCTATATCATCTGTGACGGGTTCAACGTTATCGATGCTTATATTGACGATATCATCACGACCAATTTTTTTTAGAGCCTGCTGCAATTTATTACCAGTGGCTACATTGCCTTGGAGTCGCAACCAAAGTCGTAACATAACCATTGCTCGCTGATTTTGATTCTTTTCTTCCGCATATTCCGCATTGATAAGCTCGATATCGGTCTCGGGTACACCCAATTCCTTTGCCAAAGCCCTCCAGTCGTCCTCTAGCAATTGACATATATGCGAAAGATGCATGTCGGCCTTATGAATTGTTTCATTACCTTGTATTTGCGTTTGACCGTTCTGCTGTTGAATCTCACGTTCATTATACTTTTTCTTGTATTCTGCATTGATTTGATCACGTTGATTAAGACCTCGGTCTACAAAGTTAATACCGTTGATGCTACGCTGGCTACCAGCCGCAATGTTTCCTTTGTTGGAAGCTAAGTCAACTTTAGTGTCCTGCAGAGAAATGTTAAGAGTACAAATAGGCTGTTTTGGAGCTTCTCCTTGTCCTATTTTAGGCTCATTCATAAAGCTTATGCGTGCAAAAGGTTCGTCAGAATTCTTAACATGCACCATAAAGGAAAGGCGATTTTCGCGGAAGGCTTGGAATTTAAGACTGAGTTGTTCGCCAGTTTTTAGCACAGGTACTAAGTTACCTCCAAACTCCAAATAAATATCCTGATCCTCTAAGACCTCAACGTCGCGACTTTTGGCCACTTCGGTAAAGTTGTCTTGGTGCTCTAAGGTTTTGTCTTCTTTGTCGTCGGTCATACAAAATATTGAAAGTTTTGCTTCATTTGGAGAGATTCGCTTGGCAAATACTACAAATTTGGCTCGGAATGGTACAAGCGCCATATAAGAGTAAAGTTCAGAGGCCATGCGACTAGCTTCGGCAATATTACGGCAATCCATTAACCAGAAGCGAGCTGATACTGTAGTTGTAAATGTGACACTGTCCTTCACAAATGCTAGAGGCGTTGAACCGGTAACATCTTCCCAAATTGCCCGATTTTGACCTCCTGTAATGGAGCATAGAAGACGTAATGTTGGCGCATTACCGGTGTAGGGCGAATTAACCATACCCTGGGTATAAGCTTTTGGTGCTGGTATGCTGAGAGTGATGGCTTTATGAAACTTGCGTCGCCGGGGTTCAACAGTTACAACTGGCGAAACAGCCACACCTTGACCAAGCAATTTGCAGCAACCGTTCAAATCAACTGGCTGTGCCTGAAGACCGACTCGAATTTTCTTCGTCAATGCATTTGGCGGAAATATTGCCTGAACCTGGGGTACGGCTTGCGATGATACAGTACCACCATCAGAACCAATAGCATGTACCTCCTGTCGTATACGAGACACTACAGCAAAGAAATGTGGAAAATTACGCGTTACAATACGAATAATTCTATTTGTGCGTAAGTCCTCTAATGGACTTAATTCTGCCTCCATGGTCTCTTGCAGTACCTCAAGTACCGACTCTTCTTTCTCATAAAGTGTGTGTTCTCGCCAGCTTTCACCGTTATCAGAACGCAAAATTATAATCTCTCGTTCCTTGTCACGTAATGAGCCAAAATGTGGTACTTCCAAAATAACAGGCCTAAAATGTAATAAATAAATTTTAGTGAATTAATTCTAATATGCAAAAAATATTTTGATTCCCTCTAAAATTTTATTTAAAAAATTTTAAGTAGGGGTGTTTTGACATTTCTTCCAAAGAATAGTTTAGATGTGCGAACTGAAGTCAATAAAGAAAAAAACAAAATTTTAGGGCTGTCGGGTGGCAGATACAAAGGTATGGCTTGCTGTATCTAGGCGTACTGTCTGTAGCTCGAATTATATTCAGCCTTATTGCGGTTCTCGAAAACGTGCTTCGAATTTTTTTCTTTGTGGTACTACGTAAAATTTTCGACTGCAAGGAATTTGTAACAGAATAAAAAGAAGAGAGTGGCACAAAATGTTAAAAATATTTAAATATTGTGAAGCAGCCTGTTGTGAACTGTCAAAAATAATCATAATAAAAAGAAATTGGCGGCAAGAAAAATAAAAAAGTTAAACAGTTTTTATTGTTTAGAGATAAACTCTGTTCGGTTTTGGGCTTTTAAGGTCTTTTTGCAGAAAATGTAAAATAAAAAACTATTATTTCATTTTACTATCCAACGTTTCGCTGGTATTTTCCAGCTTCATCAGGAATAAGTTTTATTAAATCTGGCAACGATATAAAACATAAACACAATAATTTAGTAAGGACAACCAACAACGTGATAACTTAGTTTAACTTATTTTACTTACATATAGTTTTCTCGTCAATTTTTCTTTTTATTTTGAACAATATAAGTTTTACATAACATAACATAAAATATTCAAAAAAAAAGGAACACAAAAAACAAACTTAAAAATTATATCACAGCTAAAAATATGTTAAACTAATATCACAGTTGGAGCAAAACTAATATTAAATTATTGCAATCATATAGTTGGCGCTGAGTTTTTTTTGCCAAATTTTTAGGTAATTGTGATAAAAAAACATAGACTAATAACTAATAAAATAATTCTATGATGAAAAACTTAAAAATGTTGAGTTGTGCGTTATTTTCACCCTCTGATGATGACGATGAGTATACAGTGGCAGAGATGAATACTATGCGAAGGGAAATTAGAAATTCTTCAAATATATTTGCTATGCCAAATTCAAAGTAAGTAGAAGGATCGAAAAAAAATTAAAAGTTTTATAATATTCTTTTATAGATTCGTTAGCTACTTCCGATTAAATAAATCGGCTTTTAAATACGTTTTGGACATGATTGAGCCTAAATTGAATGAGTCGAAAAGAACTTCGGCAGTGCCAAATATATTGAAACTGGCAGCAACAATGCGCATACTTGCGGAAGGAAGCTACCAGAAAGGAGCTTGTAATGACTATAATGTAGGTCTTTCCCAGTCATCGGTCAGCAAAGCATTTAAAGACTGTATAAATGTTATGAATAGCGAATTATGCAAAAGGTGGATTTCTTTTAATATGACTGAAGAAGAAAAGTGTGAAATTAAAGAACATTTTTACAATAAAAATGGATTTCCTGGTGTCATAGGATGTATCAATGGCACACACATTAAAATTTTAGCACCAAGAACTCTGGAACGTTTTAAATATTACAACAAAAAAGGTTTCTACAGTCTAAATGCAACCGTGGTATGTAAAAAATCTAATTTAAATTATGTATGTTAAAGAAGAATTATATTTACAAAATTTGTTACAGGTTTGTGACCACAAGCTGCAAATCAGATACATAGCATCTCGCTATCCAGGATCAGCTCACGATTCATTGATATGGAATGCAAGTGAATTAAAGCAATTTTTAAAAACCAATCATAATAATGGCGATAAAAACACTTGGATATTAGGTGAGATCAATATAATTGAGCAAAGTATCTGAAACAAACTTTTTATGCTTATTCTTTTCAAGGTGATGCAGGCTATCCGCTTGAGCCATTCTTAATTACACCGTTTAGATCAGCAGGAGAGGGTACCCCTGAGAGCCGATTTAACCACATTCATTCTCAAACCCGAAATGTTGTAGAGCGCACAATAGGGGTACTTAAAAATAGGTTTCGCTGCATACTAGGAGCAAGACAGTTACACTACCCACCAAATGTAGCGTCAAAAATTACAAATGTTTGTGCAGCCTTACACAATATTTGTATTTCCTATAAAATGGATCTCCCAGAAATAGATATTGAAAATGATAATAGAGATAGTTTTAATATTGAAACAACTGAAGATTTAACAGCTTCAAATATAAGAAATAAAATAATGCAATCAATGTGAACCTTTAATATTTAAAATAAAAATACATTCTTGATATATAAAAACTTAAAATTTATTAATTCCAATTCAAGGTACATATGTATGTAATTGTGTTGTTTATAAAATAACACACACATTATATTCACGTATTAAATAATAGAATATACTAAAAAATAAAATCACATTTCTTTCATTTGGTTTAACTATGTAAATAAGAATGGGTAAATAGTGTAATAAAATAAAATTAAGATCAGATTTCATTAGTCTTTGTGTTTGAAATTAGCCTTATTACAAACTTGCAATTGTTGCTGCATCAGTTCTTTTTGCAAGTCTGGACGTGGACTTAACTAGTAAAGAGAAAACATTTGAATAAAAAAATGCCAACCTACTGGTTAAAACGATTTTTAAATTCCCCGAGTTCAACTCTTCGTTTCTTAATATCGATTACCTCTGTTCTCAATCGTAGCATTAATCTCCTGTATTCGTCCATTTTCTTAGTTTCTTTCTTGTACAATTCAAACTTTTCCTTTTTTATTTTTAGCTCAATTTTATAAATGCTTAGACTTTCCTCCTTTATTTTATGTTGTTCGCGAGCATATCTTTCTATTTGCTTTAAAGATTCTTTTACCTCATTATACAAGTCTGTTTGGACCTTTAACTGTTGCTCAATTAGATCATGTTTTGCGGAAACATTTTTTGCAGCCTTTCTTCGAATATTTCTTGGCGTACTTCGGACAAGTATTTCATCAATTTCAACACGAGAAATATTTCCGATTTCTTTAGAAGAACTGATGCCTATTTCCTCGCCATCAGGACTAATAATGCTGTTTAATTGCAACAAAGCTGAAGCAGCCTCCTCTATCGGTGTCAATGTATATTGGTTGTTTGAGTCTCCACCCGTTGCGCGACATTCAGTTTTATTATAAAGAATTTTCTTTTTTAAATTACTTTTGTAATTCGCCCACACTTTCATCCACGCAGGCCCCGTACGAGAAGGTGGTCCTAAATTGTTTAGCTTATTTGATATTTCTACCCATTCTGCTTTTGTGCCCACCTTGTGTATACCATTGTGGTACGATTGCGCTAATTCTGGCTTTTTTCAAGCAACTCTACCATTTTTTCAAACTGCTTCCGTGTGGTTATTTTCAATCTTAAATTATTTCCATTACTTCAAAATAGTTTCCGTAAAGCTTTTTAACAATAATACTTACTCCTTTGATGCCTCCATAACTTGAAAAATCTTTTTTCTTTTTTTCTCGAATGAAATAAAATACACGACAATTTTTCCAACTTTTGACACTTGATTTCGAGAATGGTAGCACAGAAATTGTAAAATAATTGTTATCAGAGTTGTATTTTTAAGGCTATCGAGAAACGTAGTACCAAAGTGTAAAAACGAGAAATTTAAAGCTCGAATACGAGAACCGTAATAAGGCTGATTTCCTAGCTGTGGTGACAGGTACCAGGTTCTAAGTCTATGCTAGGAGGCTGGATTAATTGAGTGGAACAAACTCTGGATGCCTGTCGGCGTCCACTTTCAATATAGACTTACCTGCAGTTATGAAGCTCCCTCTTTTCTCAATTACTAGCAATTTTGTGAATTCGATTTTTGATAAAATCAAACATGACTGTGAGCATCCAACAGTAATGGACAAGGAATCAAATCAAGAAATTAGTCTTTAAATAAACACTGGCCTTTATTGGCTAACGGAATAACTAGATGGAGAATAATATATAGTATAACGAAGAAGGGACTCCCGGGGAATGAATGACTTCGTATGTGACATGTATGGAGGAAATTCAAGCATCATTAGCTTAAGGTAAAAATCGTAGAAGACGATACTGGCAGACTATGCCTGAAAGTGACTTAGTAGCATTACGCTTATGACAACGGGCACACACATATTAAATGTGGAAGCTATGGCAAACTTTAGCCATTTAGTCAAATACGTAACATGAAATTATTTCATGAAATTTTTTCAAACTTCTTTTGTGCTTTCTTGTTTTTCCTTGCCTCTCTATACCTCTAGACAAAAAAAAAACAGTTTCATGCAATAATTTCATGAAAAATTTCATCGTGTAAGTTACGTATAAGTGTAAGAAAAACTGTGTTTTCCATTCAGCTCAAAGCTAGCTATTTTGGAAGACACAAAGCGAGACCGGAGAACGAAGTAGCCATTTTTATCATAACAGTGTACGCACAACTCGATTTGACATCAAGACGAAGTTGTCGTAGAATATGATGAGATAAGTGACTCTTTTAAGAATGTTTAAGGATAGAAATTAGAAAACATGAAAGATAATGCGCGAACTTCATGTTATTACACCAAATAAGTTTGATTAAATATGTATATTGAGCGAATGAAAATGCAACAGAACTTCCTATGAAATTATTCCTATAGGTAGTAATTTTCTTTCGTGCCCAGTAAAAGGCAATACTTTGAATCAATAATATAAAGCATTTTTTCATGATAATAAAAATTCGATTTGATTTTATAACTTACCCCAAAAATTTCGCTTCCACAGGCGATAGTTCTAAAATCCTGCTTATCAGAGCTTCCCCTTCCATTAGTGGTGGTGGATAATGCACACGGTTAAGTTTTACGTAACGGCAGGTGATACGTGTAGGTTGCGCACATGATTTTGGAGGTACAATTATGCGCACCCCACTGTGGCGGCAACCACGCATTGAACCACCACGAGCGTCCACCATAAATGAAACCAAAAATCTGCAAATAGATTTACAATTTAAGTAACAAGTTGCAAATAATTTTTAAAACTTACCCTAAATGAACAGGAGGCTTTGTAATTGCAACATTATCAGATTTAAAAGCATACTGTTGGGAAGCTTGGATACTTTCATTAACTTCTCCTGCAAGCAGATATAAAAACATCAATTAATATTTAATAAAACAAGATTTAAATTTATTATTTGAACTAATTATTACAATACAAATTAATTGTTAAAGTAAGGCTGAAGTTTATTGTCAATTTATATAAGCTAATAAGGCCTGGTGTTTATTATAGTAAATAAAAATTAATTTTATTTATTTTTCCCAATGTTTCGTAGATGTTTTGTCTACTTTTTCAAGGAATGGTTCATATTGACCTAATTTGTTCAAAAATTTAGTACACAATCACAGTTTCATATGAAAAGTTCAGAGGCCCATAACTCGGAAAGTAAGGGCGACCGCTAATTTTTTTATTTTACATTTCTTTTATTATTTTTCAAATCTCTATCACCCTGGATAATTTTCTTTTGGATTGGAACAGCTTCGCTAAACTATATTTAAGCCATCATCATCATCAACCTGTTGACATAGTGTTTCATAATTCAAATAAAAAATAGCATAGTATATAGTTACAAGAAAAAATTTAATTGTTTAATTAATACTAGTTGACCCGGTCCGCGTTGCTGGCCCTAAACAAACATTAGTGTTGTATTACCCACACAATTAAAATTGAGCTTTTAACGAAATTTATTTTATATAGATATATATTTTATATATATATATATATATATATTTATATATATATATATATATATATATATATATATATAAATATATATATATATATATATATATAAAATATATATCTATATATATATATATATATATATATATATATATATATATATATATATATATATATATATATATATATATATATATATATAATATATATATATATATATAATATATATATGATATATATATATATATATATATATAATATATATATATATATATATATATATATATATATATATATATATATATATATATATATATATATATATATATATGTATCAGCAGCAATTTGACGACCGAATTTCGATATATGCAATACTTTGACGACTTTTTAGCATTATGACGACTGTCGTCATATTTCTATCCGGTATTGGCAAGAGTTTGGCGACCGCAATAATTTGACGACTTTTTTTGTGATGCTTTGATATTAACCTTATACGACTTCGCTATATTTTATTATTTTAATAGATATGATCTTTTATCTATATATACGTCTTAAATACTAATTTTATGCATTTAAAATTATATTTTTTGATAGTGGTGCTTCCTTACTTTGAAGAAAAATATCGTCAAAATTACCTTTAGTGATTCATGTTGAACGCCGACAGCATGACAGACTCTGTAGTATAATTTAATTTAACGTACCTGTAAGTGTTGCCAACACTGAATTTTTAAATTTAATGTAGTCTTATATCATAAATCTCTTGCGCATAAACCGCTAAAAACAATTTTAATGAAATTTTAAAAATAGGTACATAGATTCTTATCTAAAAGGTGCAATAAGGTTTTTAAAACTATGAATGGGAGGCGAGAAAAGGCAAAAAAATGTTCTCGTGTATAGCATAATCGATTTTACGACCTGAAAGGGAGAAATGCATTTTAAATTGGCTGAAGCGATTTTGAATTAATTTGAAACATAGGTAAATTCATGATTCCATTTCAAAAGTACTTGACTTTTGCCAGAATTTTTGAAGTACGTCTTTTGTGAACAAGAAAAAAAGCGTTGAAAGAAATAAAAACGAGAAATAATTATTTTGGAAATTACTTTAAATTACTTTAAATTAAAAATTACTTTAAAAAGGTGTGTAATTTATAAGAAATAAAAAACGTACTTTAGTTTAAAAAATCAACTTATGAGGAATAAATATTACTATAGATTATGATATCCCTAAATTTTTTAGATACTTTTTTGTATTGAGAAATAAAAAAATATATTACAAATTTAATTAAGCTGCATGCTTATAAAAAATCGCCACAAAACAAAAATTTAAAATAATAATAACGATAATAATTATATTACCATAAAAATAAAAAAATAGAAATTTACCGAAACAAAAAAAATATAAAATGATCAAAAGCAACAGCAAGGGCAATGTATGTTTTTAATTCTAATAAATCTTTAATGTTTACAATTCTGTAGCTTCAGAATACTACGTAACTACTTAAGCGGCCTAGACACGATCAAAATGCTGGACGTGAAATTCGTGTATGTGTGACTGGATTCTTTGATGTACACATGCTGGATGACTCGTCAATAATTAATTTGATTTTGTGCTGTGAGCATCGTGCTTCAAGTATCGCAGCTTCCGTCTAAAATTCATGCCTAAAACATATTTTTTAATGTTGGAGATTTCCATCCTGTTGTTGAAATCATTGTAATGAAATTACACATTGCTTATCATTTTAATTTCGGTAACTTAAGCATATTCTACAAATTATTACTTTTTCTTCCCGCATTTTTGGCAATCGCACAACTTGAAATCTTACTTAAAATGAAAATATTGTACGTGCTTGAAGAACAAACACATTACACACATCAAAATGAGACATCCAGCATACCAGAAATCAAAATTCTACAAATTATTTCTTTTTCTTCCGGCATTTTTGGCAAACGCACAACTTGAAATCTTACTTAAATGAAAAGTTTGTACGCGCTTGAAGAGCAAACACTTTACACACATCAAAATGAGACATCCAGCATACCAGAAATCAAAATTTTTTGAGTTTTCATCCAGCATCGTCTGTGTAACGCATACAAATATATTTTTACAAAACAACTACAATGCTTGATGGTAATTTTCATCGTGTTTAGGCCATAAACCGTTGTTTTTACTCTCTAATTGAAGAATTTCTTGATAATATAACATCGGCCAAATTTGGTAATAATTCAAAAATTTTCAAATTGCAAAAATTCAAAAAGAACGAAAACCACTCAATATTTTAGGGTTACTTTTAACATAAAATATTACCCAATTTTGTATGCGTATTCCTTGTGTTATTTTTTTATTATTGCTTTGAGCGATTTTTCACAGTTATTTTGCATGCAGCCCCCTTATACACAATAATATGAACCAAACCTTTCCATTATGCTCGTAATTAGTGTGAAATTACATATTTTTGATTATTTTAACATTTTGTTTATTAAAACATGAATAACAAAAGAAAATTGCTTATATTAATGGCTATTGAAATGCAAAAAGCTCTTTTACTTGAAAAATATAATTATAGGAAGAATGCAAAAGAGAATTCCAGTAAAAGATATATTTAACAAACGAAGGCCCATGGACTACTTTCACGAATTGGTTCCTGAGATGCTCATAAATGATGTGGAATCATTTTTGATAATTTTTTCGCACTACGTTTGATTACGTTCAATTCCATTGGCGTTAGCTATGCTTTTCTTTTCATGATTATTTTTATATGAGCCATGGCTCATGTCGTACACGCATTCTCTTTCGGGTTTTTTCAATATCATTATAAGGTTGAGGACAATTGCTTCATTGAACTCAATTTTCAAAAAATAACTTTTTATTGAAAAATAATTCTCTGTTGATAATCAACATAAACAAAGCATATGGCAACTCAGTTCAATTTTGTCCCGACCAGTAGCAGTGTTGCCAAAGCAGTGTATTTTACACTAGCTATTGTGTATTACCATTACTATGCACGTCTAATGTAAAGCACTCGCGATTTTTTTACGTTAATATTTTAGTAACTTTTCTTTTTTTAAAGTTAACAGAAAATATGGAATTACTTAAGTTTTATTATTAAGTATGTATTTTTACATTGTAAAATACTTAAGTTTTATTATTATGTAAGTATTTTTACACTGGTCTTTAGTCTCATAAGATATTTTCTTTATATCCTTTTGTTTTTAGAATTTTCGTGCATTTTGTTTTTCATAAAATTTTAATTTTTTTGTCTGAACTCTACAATTTTAAATTCTTAGTAAAACTGCAATATTTTATTGAAATTTGTATTATTAAGTAAAATTCAGATGTCCGAAATTTTAATTTTTTGGTAAAAATGTGATAGAATTCCGTGTTGTTGTGGTAATCTGCATTTTCGTTTTTCACTACAACAAAGCAAAAAGCAATAATACCACACAAAAGACAATATCATAGGACAAACATAAAATAAATATGTACACATGTATATACTTTTAACTAGTTTTTCATTAAATGAAAATCACTATTGCAGAAATTACAATTAAACAAATTAAACAAACCTTACACTACGCTTTGACGAGCACCTAATTTGTTCAACCATTGGACAATTTCATGTGCGCACATCAAATATTGTCTATAGTATTAACGTTCGCCTTTTCTAGAACGCTATCTGTTGAGGAGGAATTTGCATGATTTGCACAAAAAAAAAACTAAACTAACCAATCTGTTGATGAGGTGTGAAATTGAAATCGAATACATTTTTAAAGAAAAATATAACTTAGTTGCGCCTATTATTTTAAAACATTAGCAATCAAGGAAGTTATGTGAATGGTCTTTAATCAAATGTATTAAAAATAATATCAAAATGTTGTAAGATTTAAAAGTTAAGACAATTTAAAATTTCATTCGGATTCAATTTCATTCGGTTTCGAATTACAGAATATACCTGATTGTTCCCTATTCTGCCGGCGTTTTATTCGCGATATGAAAAATAACATATAAGATACATAAGTAATGTTATAAACATAATGCTACATATTTAAATATTGGTGAAAAAGTAACCAAAATCCCAATAAAGCACACATTTACACATTAAATGATAAAATAATCAATTTTTGTTAAAAATAGCCAAAAACGGCAAGGCAACTTAAAGATGGGTGTTCTTCAAAATTGTGTGCGAAAAGTCCATTCCGACATTGTGCTATGTTGCCACAACGTACATAACAAGATTTTAAGATGTCGAACCTGTGCAGTTACATACCGAAAGAATAAAAATATCAAAAAAGAAATGGAAGCATCTTCGTTTTATCGGTGTTTCTTCTTGTACTACCATATTTTCAAAAATATTAGTTTTATTTTACAATGAATTTGTAATAACGAAAAATAGTTATTGTTCAGTTTATCGCTCACTTGATCAAAAGTGAAATTTAACTAAAACGTACTTTAAAGGCAAGTTATAATAATGGGCCTTAGTAAATTATTTTTTAAAGGTAAGTTAAGAAAATGGATTCTGTTTATTTACGGATTTATGACAATAATGAAGATAACATCAAAGAAAGAATTAAATATTCCACAAATGCACATTTATTTATTAGGAAAAAAAACTAATTTACTAAATATTTAAACTATGTACATACATATGTTTATATGTAGGTCAAATATAAATATGTACATATATATGTGGGTAAAAAAATCAATAAACCATTAACTTTAAAATAAAATAAGAAAAACAAACTACTATCAAAAACGCAACATAATTTTTGTTTGACTACTCCATTAAAGCTCTAAGATTCCTTTTTCTCTGCGATTTTTCTATTTTCTTATTTTTTTCTATTTTCCTGTAATTCATAATTTCTTTTTATGTATATATTTTAAATTCCGAGTTCTTTTTAAAACTATCCTTTAAAAAAAATAAAATATATGATTCTGTTGATTGTACTACTAAATTTACGAAATTCATATTACACAGTACGAAATGTTCGATTTCATTTAATTTTTCATTCGTAGTAAAAGTAGTAGTTTTTCTAATAGTTTTGGTTTTTTTTTCGTTGTAAAAAATAATTAAATGTAAAAAAAGTATGACAAGTCATACTGAATGAAGCAAACGTCGTTAGCTGTACTAACTGTTAACTGTAAGGTTGTGATCAGTATTGGTGAAAAACTGGAACGTTTAAGAAATAATATGATCCCAGGTATTATCGATTTATGCTATGTACATAAATCAAATATTCTTAATAGATAAATTGTAAGTTATCTTGTCTTCAGAATTCCTCTATATGTAAATATTTAAGTATGTGCGCAATTCCACGTCAAATCAACAAGGTACTTAAAATGACTTCTTCAGATTTTGTTAAAACTTTTTTGTTTATATTCCTGAATCCAAATATAATTAAAAAAAAATTATCTCTTATAGTTTTTCAGCTATACAGTTATAAAAGTGGGAAAATATCGTTTTTTTGCATATGCGCTTGAGGATTAAATATATTCTTATTCCGTGTTTGAAAAAACTAAACTTCATAAAAAATTGTATCTTTATAATGATACATGATAAATATTCGCATAACGAAAAAATCACACTGGAAAAATAATTTGTTGCGAAATATTCTTTATTATTTAAAGTTAACAATATTTTTAGTAACTTTGATTATTTATTTTATTTTCAAATAAAGTAAAAATCCAAATCATACTATTTATGAAATAATTCATATTTTGCATTAACAAAAAATCAAATCAAGATATTTATGTTCAAACTTTTTCTGTATATTTTAGTAAAAAACACATTATTATTTTTCGTTTTTTAGTTTTGGCAACACTGTTTAGGATTAAGAATGTATATTTAAATATAAGAAAATTAGTACACTATTTGCTATTTAAACATTTTAAAGTGTAACTATAACAAGTTGGCAAATAGTAGTACAAAGTCGTAATGGTCGAGTAGAGTAAACGGGCGGAACAGTGTGGTTAATTTTTGCAATTGTTGGTTCGAAACCCAACGGAAGAATTTTTTTTTTATTTTTTTTCTTTTTTTTAAGATTTTATATGTTCCTTAAAACATAAATGCTATTTTTTAAATTTTTGCTTGCTTGGAATTTGACAATTCTTTTTTAATAAGTTATTTTTTTATTATTATGAGTGGTTAATATTTGAAATTTTTGGTTCAAAAGCCAACGGGGACTAATTTGTTTTTTAATAATATAGAAGTTCGCTTTATTAATAAAGTTTTTTATCCAAAAATTATATTATAAGCATATCTTTTCTCTTCAAAGAAGAAACGTTTAATTTGTGAGCTCGAGTTTAACACTGGGATGGATGGTGTAGCCCAGTTTCAAGTTTCAATTCGTAGATTTTTTCATTTATTTTTAGTTTTTTTTTCTATTTTATAATTTCAAAAAAGAAAAAGTCAACTATTGAACGAACAATTTTTATACCCTTTTGTAATTTCACAAGAAATAAAAAAAATGTTGTGCTGTGTTTCGAACCTAACATCCTAAGTGATCTAAAATAAAAAAACAGCATTTCACCACTTTAGCCAACCAGCTACTTTCAATTGGTAATGTGCATGATCAATTTAAGCACCTTATAACCTAATATTTTTTTTTAGTAAATAATCGCTCTATTTACATTGTTGCCATAACTTTTACATGTAAAATCAGCAATATACGACTATTTTTTTCGATATAATCTGCAATTTATTTTTAAAATCTTAAAAAAAAACTTTTAAATACAATTTTAATTTATTTTTCATCATTTTATTAACAAAATATATAAACGCAACAATTAATTTCAATGCGTTACTAATTAATCTATTTTAAAAGCATATAAAAGCATTGTTATATACTATTACATATATTCATAAAATATAAAATATATTTGAAATTTATTTTAGAGCAAATTTTTCATACAAAATTTGTTTTAAACTACATTTCAAATAAGTTTTTTTTATTTAATTTGAATACATATGTACATAATACATAAAATAACTATATATTAATCACAAAGTACACAGAGATGTAAATAGTGATTGATGAAAATGGCTGTAATCAGACTTTCCTAAGCTTGTCAAGAAAGAGACAATTTAGTACCAAATTTTTACGAACATCGGAAAAATAAACAAAGCAGAAACTTAAAATTATGAAAATTTTCCTTTGAAGCGTGTTCGTTGTTTAAAACTTTGTACTTTAAAAGTTAATTTGTACATTAAAATATTAATTAAAAAACAAAGTATAATTAAAACAAACAATCAATATTTTTGGTGGTGTGAAACAAGCTTGGGAAATATATTTAATGAAAGTTACGGACATTTACAATAATAAGAAAATAATTTATAAGAAAATAGCACAAAAGAAAACCAATGTTTACGAAATAACACAAAAGAAAACTAATCAATTTGAGAAAGAGACGGATAGAATTCGTTTTTTTGTCGTCCTTTTTATTCGCCGATACAATTACTTATAGAATAAATATAATTCTGCTCATATTTATCTGGATTAGCCAGCAACGTTAGAAATGTTGGCTAGTGATGGTGTTGATGGAAACAAGTACCTACTCACTGAAAAGAGTTGACGACTTAATCTTCTAATGACGATGAAATTGTTCATATGTGGAATTATATTGACGTCTGTAGGCTACTAAGTAGGCTAGCCAGCAGATATGATCGATATTGCATCCAGTAGCTGTCTTTTTCTTGCAGAAGTAACCTACTGTTTTGTTTTCGCGGGCAATATATAGCCGATACTGTTAGACGAATAAATGTATAAACATATTTCTGGTTAGCTCCTCCACACAAGGTATATGTTTGAGGCATGTATAAAGCGAACTTAATACCAGTGAGTAACTCACACTTTATAACAATTATGTCGGAAATTTAATTTTTCAAAAGTTCGGAAAAGGATTGCTTTTTGTCCGTCATAGTAACTGCTGCGTTTGTTTTGCCTACGAAATATTTTACAATTTATTTTAGTATTGGACTACATCTAGCATACCAATAAACAGATCATGTATTTGAAAATCTGCATATCAGAACTGTCATGCACAAAATTTACGCTTTCCTCTTATTTATACAGTTAAGTTTCCTTTTGTTATTACTAATTTACATAATGTCATTTACTACGTTCGTTCATTTGTAAGTAATCACAGGGTTGTTAAACTTATACAATTGCACATTTACAAATTGTATTTTCAATTGTTATAGTAAATCGTATAGAAATTATCAAGAATTTGTTTTTTTTGGAAAGTAATTTTAACATTGAAAAGAACAAATTATGTTTTCTACCAAAAACGCAGAAGAACTCGAACAAACCAACCAAAGTACCAAATCGTTTATAAATAAGAAAAAACTTCAAATTTTGGTCCGACCAGACCAAAGTGGCATCCCTGGTGCACATATTAAAGGCAAAGTAATGGAAGTAACCAGATATATAGGACTTTAACAAAATCTGTATTTTAGGCAAAAAATCAAAATATCTGCAGTTAGTCACTTGAGGGGAAAATTTGCAATATCAAGATAAATCTACACTTCTGACAAAAATTCTATTTCCTGAGTAGTCTGATCAGTAGTGCAATTCCCTAACTTTTAACAATATTTTTTACTTTCAAAAAATAAGTACAATGTGTCCAAAAAAAAGCTCAAAGATGAATAGAAAAGTAAATAAATTATTATTAAATTGTGTTACTAAAGTCTGTATGAAGTTATTATGTACTTTTATATATTTAAATAAATAAGAAATAAAACAACTATTTGCGTGCTGTGTAGAAATTTAAATTGACAAAAATTTCAATAATTTAAAATTTAATATAAGTTGTATTAATTTATAGTAAACTAACTGACACGGTCCGCGTTGCTGACGCTAAGCAAACATTAGTGTTGTATTACCACACGATTTAAATTGAGCTTTTAACGAAATTTACCGACTTTAAATAAAAATCCCTGGAATACCTATTATAAAGTTTTTTTTTACAGAATAACTTACATTTGCTGTAGATATGGACTCAATCAAAAAAGAAACGCATGTATTTAAGGCAAATTGGAAACTATATTTATTTATTACTTCATCTTAAGGCCAGCGGATAGACAATGTTTTTTGTTTTTTTTTTTTTTTTGTGTAAAAACGCATAAATATATTGGCGTGCCAACTCGGGAGCAAGCCACATACAACTGACCGTGTGAAAAATATTAAATTTCCAAAATTAAGCCAGCAATAGTCAATGATTGAATTGGAGCCAAAGGGAATTGGAGCCGCTTGAATTGGAATGGTAAATCGTTGTAAATCATCGGAATTCGTGGAATAAGTACGTCTTCGCCATTGAATCTGCTACCGATGATTGTTGCCTCGATTAAATTAGGTGAACAATTTTTGATGGTCAATCTGGTTCCGTTGCATAACTTTGGTCGATTAAGTTGCGAATAAGAATTACCTGTGAACCAAACTTTAATGTTAGTACATGTGGTAGCATTCCGGGTGGTTCCAATGAATTCTTCATCAGTTACTCTGTCGATCGATTTGTATTTGATTAATTTGCCGGGCAGTTTAAATTGAATTTGCTCATTGAGCTTGTTGACATCATATTTTTGTTGCCAAAATTGGACGCTCGCACAGCCAATCCGGATTTTTGTAGGAGGTTTTTAGACTTCGGAATACCTTGTCGACAACAGCTTGAATATTAATTTGCATTTGACAATTGCAAAACACTTGTTATTTACTAAATTAATTTCACTTATAGGCTTTTAACTTATGAACACAAAACAACAATTAACGCAAAACAAATCAAATGCAGCCAGTGAGCAACTGAAAGCAAAGTTTGTTTGAATGAACCGTTATTTTTTATCAGTGTTTGAAAAAAACTCGAAAATGTGCACAAAATGTAGGTATCTTAAATGCAAGAGTACACAAAGTTGTTTATTATCGATTGAATATATAATATTATTTTCAACTTATTGTACAAAGTTGCATCTTAGTAAGCGCGGAATATCTTGTTATTGAATGATGTAAATATTTTGTAAATAAACCGAAAACTCGATTTTTTGAATGCAAATTTTGATATTGGATCATTATTAACATATTTATTTTGTAAATATCTTCGGAACTACATAACCGATTTAAGAGTTTGATATCTCGTTATGAAAAACATGAGAACGACTTACAAAAAAATAAAATAATAATAATAAAAAATATATGTATATGTCATTGGTGGTGCAATATGAAAATTGGATTTTCCCACGCCTCTGCGCCCTCAGACCGAAAAACACAAATCAGACTTCACAGTGTCACCCGCCTGAATATTCTGAAGATTCCCTGAAAATTTCATCAAAATCGGCCTAGCCGTTACATAGATAGATAGATTGATAGATAGATAGATAGATAGATAGATAGATAGATAGATAGATAGATAGATATGTATGTACATATTATGTATGTTTATATTATTTTAGCATTTTAACTATTAGAGTATGAAAACCATTTAGAAAATTTCTTTTTCTAAATATTCAAAAGCCATTACAATGACAAATAAAATCATTCTTGTCGACATAATAAACAACTCAAAAATGACAGCCGTTTATTTAACGACAATAGACTCGTCTACAATAACAGCTGACTTCAAACAATAACGAGTATTGTTTTAAAGTGTCACTGCGTTGCAAAGTCGATAATTTTGTTATTTAGTTTATTTAACGATTCAATATTCGTTAATACATGTTATTTTAACTTTTACCGTTTACAAGATTTAGTTCTAAAAACTTTTTTGCTATAAAAATACAAATATTTTCTTCTTACTAACTTTTAACTTAAGATAACAAATAAACTATCAATAATTCAAAAATTCGCTTAAAGATGTAAGTTTTTCCGAAAACGTTTTTGAAATTTAAAGCTTTAGGATCATATTCATAAAAAATATTTTTGGTTTATAAAACGTTTATGGAACAAATTATTTTGAAAATTAGTTGTGCAAACTTTTTTTTCGTTTGGTAAACATACAATAACATACAATTTTAGTGATATATTGTAATTTAAAATAAAAATAAGAGCATTTAAATGAAAAATCATGAAATATATCAAAATTTAAAATTTTACAAAATGAATGATTATTAAAGTAACTTATCTTCACTTGTGTTAGAAAGTAAATAGGGGAAATTTATTGGTTGTTAGTGTTTTTTCTTAATTGAAAACCTAGAACTTTGAACGTAAAAATAAATGTTCCACAGCGAAATGAGAAGAAATTTGAATCTTTTCTTTAAAGTTATATTTTGATTTTGTACTTAATTTTAAAATCAAGAAATAAGGAATTGTGAAATAGACAAAATGATATTTATAATAAATTTTAGTTGAATTTTTCTATTTAACATATTAAGAACTTGAATATTTTGCCTTTCGTTTTATGTAATGACATTTACTGATCTATTTGATTGAATATAATATAATTTTGAAATTAGACACAATTCTCCAGAATGAACAGGAAAGTTACTTGAGGTAAAATAGTGTTTGATTTTTGCATTTTAATCAACAAACTTTGGCTGCATTCAAAATGACATAAAAAACGCCTTAAAGTAAAAATGAAAAATATCCCTAAAATTCTTCATCCAAAATTGGGTAATATTTTATGTAAAAAGTAAATTTTTGTTTTTGTTTTTTTTATCGTTTTTGGAGAATAATAATTTTTTTAGCGGTTTTTTCATAATGAAAAATTTCCCAAATGTGTAATAAGTTAGTTTCTGTATTTTCTTTTCTGAAAAAAATTGCTAAATTCAGAAAATAAATTTTAGTCACATTTAAAATTGTACTAGTTTTGAAAAAAAAGTAGAAGGTGTTTTTTTTCTATACTAAAATAAAAAACACAACAAAAAAATTCGTGTATAATTACGTATATATTTCCATTGTTTCATTTAGGTTTTAAATTTTTTCTAAGAAAAGCGAAATATCAAGGTTGTAAATGTGTTCACGGTTGAAAATAAATTAGGTTTTTGAACAAAAACAGCCTTGTCTAACCAAATTTCAAGTTAACCCATATTATCTCAATGCTCCATTTAAGGTTCGGTTACATTTCATTTCAAAGAGCCCTTGTTTTTAAAATTGGTGAGTTATTCAGCGTATTTACCAAAGACTCTGGGTGTTATCTGCAGACAAGAAAAAAATCTTCCCAGAGGTAGTTTTATCTTTAAAACAAATATAATAAAATACCGTTTATTACATATAATTTTACGTGGCTTTCTGTAGTTGTGTTGTGTCTTATGCGTTTTAGTTAAGTAAACAATTTTCGTGAAGTTTTGTGAATTTTAGCCAGCATGGGTAAGGAAATACAGTTTTTCTTAAAATAAGACTGATATTGTATATTTTTTATAAATACATTTAATTTTGCTTTCCTATTTGGAAAAAAATAAGTTTTCATGTTTTTACAGGAAAATAAGAATTTTTATACAACATTTAAGGTGCGATGGGATACTCCTCTGCTATGCTGATGCCAAACGTTGGATCAATCGGACTACCCCTTTACAAATGTCTAAGTTATTTTCAAAATCTGCCCCACTGTGCAATGGTAAAATATATGCAAATATACATACATACGTAATCGCAACTTGATTTCAGAAGAAATATTTCTCAAACAAAAACATTTCAAAAATAGACCAGTTTCATACCTCTAAACTACATAAAACCAAATATATTAATAAACCTACAGCATTAGTCATAAATTTCATTAAAATTATGTACTTCATTATGAGAGCAACATAAGGAGTTTAATTCACCTAACAACTAAATGTAAATGAACAAACAACATAAGAACCAATAAGAATTCGTAACATGTTGGCAATTTTCCTATTTTTGCGTCCTGCGACTTCAAAAGCAGTATAAACTGAAAAAACGTGTTTTCGCCATTAGCGAGAAATCCAGCGATTTTAGCCACAGCTGAAAATTATTGGTTTTTGTATTTATAAGCCAACAAAGTGAATAAGTTTTGAATTTTGTCGTAACTGCAATTATGCTGAATGGACTTTTGTAAAAATCATTAATAAAAATACCTATTCCTTGGCAGTTTGAAGCTTTAAATTAGAACAGCTTGTTTGGAGAAACTTGAATCTTTAAGCGAAATTTTAAATTATTAATAGTTTCTAGATTTTTTTGTCATCTTCAATTTTTATTAAAATTTCGTGGATTAAAAGTTTGTACGAATAAAATATTTTTATTTTTATAACAAAAAAGTTTTTAAGGCTAAATCAGGCAAGAGTTTTAATAAACTTTCAGCTTTTTTGGGCACTTTCTACTACTTAATTACAAGGGCTTTGACCGGTTTATGCTTGTGAAACGAAATTTTTATTCACACCCTTCCTATCCCTAACTTAATAGAAAAAATTTACAAAAAAAAAATTACAAAAATAACATCTTTGCATATATTATTGTTTAAACTCTGAAATATAGTTGTTTTATAGTTATAAAATTTTATGATAAATAAATATTGTGTTGCTATTGTCTTCTAATTAGTTTTATACGAATGATATAGTATAAATTGATATTGTGCAAAATAAATACTTTAGTAAATAAAAAATAAATTAAGCATTTAGCATTATTTTAAATCGGTATCAGCTACAAAATATTTTTGGACCTGGTCACACTACTTTTTTAAATATATTAAGAGAAACGTTTAGCCATTGTTTAAAGTCTTAAATATGTGCTTACTTTCATTACTTTGCTTTTAATTTGTGAACTAATTGATGATTGATAAAAATAGATGAAGAAAAGCTGAAACACAATAACTTTGTCAAATTATGTCGAAGTTCTATTAACGATTTCGAAATACCGAATTTAAAATTGGGAAGAACAAAAGCAAATGCAACTGTATATATAATTGGAAAGAGTAATTTTGTTCATGACAGTTCGGTTATGCATAGATCTTCAAAAACATAATCTGTTTATTGGCATGATAAAATTAGTCCAATACTAAAATTAATTATGGCATATTTTATAGACAAAACAAACGTAGTGTGTGTTACTCACTGGTATTATGTTAGCCTACAGACTTCAATATAATTCTAGATGTGATCGCTGTCTTAAAAACGTAAATCGTGAACTCTTTTTAGGGAGTCCTTTTTTTCATCAAGTCCAACCTTTCTAACTTTGCTTGCTACTCTAGATACATTTGGGCAGAATTGTTATTTTTATTCTATTATTTTATAAGTAATTATATACTTAAATACAATTGCTTGCATTCAAAATAAATAAAGCTTACTTGAAATGTATTTAAAAACAAATTGCGTATGAAAATTTTGCTCTAAAGTAAATTTCAAATATATTTTATATATTATGAATATGGGTAATAGTATATAACAGTTCTGTTAATGTTTTTAAAATATATGCATATGTAATTCATTGAAATAATTTGTTTCTTTTATATATTTTTTAATAAAATGATTTGAAATGAAAAAAAATATATTTTCAGGTTTTCTGAATATTTAAAAAATAATTTGCAGATTTTTTCGAAATAAATCGTATTATTTTGCTGATATTACATATAAAAGTCGTGGCAACCCTGCGTATAAAGCAATTTACAACCTGCTAACGCCGTCGTTAGCAGGCTGAGTAAAGTGGCAAAATGACGTAATTTTAGTATTCGATGTTTTAGGAAGTTGGGTTCGAAACACAGCCACGGAAATATTTTTTTTTTATTTTAGAAATTACAAATGGAATGACGTACTTATATATACGCTTTACACCTGTGGGTTAAAAATAACTCAATGGTCGGTTTTTTGTAAAAAAAATGAATATATGTATAATCACCGAAATTAGTTTTTTTTTGGTTTTGTAGGGTACATATAAGTTATAATTATATGTTTCTTGTTTAAATAGAGATGATTTGTTTATAAATTATACTTTTCTCACACAATTGCATACTAGTTTTAAGCTTATTAATTAACGCAAATTAAAAAGCGCCACAAAAAATAAAACTAACCCGTTAGTATTTTATATAATAACTATGTTTATCCGTCGGTGCTTGGATCCAGTTTTAGGACTTTCTAAACATCAGTGATCAGGTTATCAATTTAAGAGCTTATCGACTTTACACAGAATGCAGTATACAATATTTTAAATAAAATAAGTAATTGTAAAGTTAAAACACTTGCTTAGATTTCAGCAACAAAAATTACATGTGTTTTTATGTAATATGTTGCCTTTTTCACAGTATTTCTCTCCTCTGGGTCCTAGAACGGACATCCCAAAGCATTTTGGAATAAATATTTATGGATCAAGTTTCCATCAACGTTTAAAAAGTTTTTAAAATCTCTTCATCGATATAAAAATGCCTTTTTTCTTTTTTCTACGGTATGTGTTTTTGAAAACCTATGGCATTTTTGAGTTAATAGTCTGTCTAATATCTCTCAGTTCAGTCGTGATTTTATTCAAATCCATCCAGCCAAAATAAGCTTTGTAAAGCTTATATATCCCATTGATAAATAGATAGATAGATCTCTATCAAGAAGAGATCTATCTATCTAGAAGAGATTTATCTATCTTTCAAACTTCTTTAAAATCGGCTGAGTTGTAATTTACATTTGGTTTTTATAATTTTTATTTTTATTTCTATAATGCCAAAATTTTATCTTTTTAATGTATAATTTTCATCTATAAAATAAATTGTTATTGTTAACAATGAAGAAAAATTAAGATTTTCTAAAAAGCAACAGGCTAAAATTGTCACAAATGGCTATTTTACAAAAAAAACAAAAAGGTTTTACTCTGTTTTCCTCGTCATCCTCTATACTCCTGTATCCTCGTCATCGCTAAAAGAAATTAAGCAGGAAGAAAAAGATTTTCGTAACATAATTAAACAGTTAAAGGGTTAAAACGCTGTATTTCAGATGTTTTTAATGTGTGTGAATCTATATATGCCCATTTTTCCTTCAGAGTCAGACTTTTGAAATAGTCATAGCCTATTTTACCTTCCATGTAAGGAGCTATCAATGTTTCTAATTTTAATACTAATAGCCATTTAGCCGTACAAAATTTACAAAATTCACTTTTCCACACCTCCTGACCCTAGTTTTAATAAGGCTACTAAGTGCATATCCTATTGCACCTTATAAATAAGGGTTTATTTATGTTTAGTCGTAAAAAAGGTCAAATTTACTCATGTTCATAATTTAAAAAAACCATAGTATTTATTTAAGCACTTTTTCCTTATTTCCAGAGACTTATTTAACATGTTATAAATTTTATTAATATCGGTTCATCCGTATAAACATTACCTCTTTCCCACTTTTCTCTCCTCCTGGTCCTAACTTTGAAGACGTACAGAGCATATTGCACCTTCCAGACAAATATCAGCCTCAAATTTCATAAAAATGGGTTTAGCCGTGATTTTGTTAAAATAAGTTCAACCGCATAAAAATTACATTTTTAACCCTTTTCTATACTGCCGCGGCACGCAGTAGAGAAACGTACATACCCTATCACACCTTCAAGGATCTCTCTATGTTTTATATTTCATTAAAATCGGTGTTTTTGTTAAAATCGGTTTAGCCCTACTGATCCTAGTTTTATAAATCTTTTGTAGCTTATAGATAAGGAACTATCTATGTTTCAAATTTCATTAAAATCGGTTAAGCCAATAAAAAATAACTTAAAACAATTTTTTTCTACTATTGTACCTTTTGTTAACTAAATTTAGCAGTTTAGTTATTGTGCCATTATATATGTATGTACATATGTATGTAGCTATTTTTTCTAACCCATTGCTTAAAATAAAACATTTTTATATTTTGCATGTTCTAATAAAGTAACGGAAAAGATTTTACAAACAATTTAATTACAATGTCAGAAATAAAAACATGACGGCGGCAAATAAAACCGCCAAAATTGGTTTAAGATCTGGCTATACAAATGATATTTTACGTAACCAAGAATTTGGTGACCTGTAGGCAAAGTATTGTATATATAAATTCCTGCATCCAAAGTATTGCAATTGTAGAATAATTAATTCTGTACCGTTATCTTAAAGAATTTTAAAAAAATTTCGATGTAGACATCAATATTTATATTTTTTTTATTTAACTGCATCGAAAAAATTTCAAAATTTTTCGGTCGCCAAAGTTATGCTCCAGCATATATATATATATATATATATATATATATATATATATATATATATATATATATATATATATATATATATATATATATATATATA